>JBAIZL010000002.1:18798566-19036066 GCA_036971475.1 Prosapia bicincta | reverse complement strand
CAATCTGCCAGTAGATAAATCTCTGGACTTTTATACAAAAAACCAACTAATCTTTAGGCTAGCTCAATGAAGTTAGTTGAGAGAAAGTCTTTAAAAACATTAGGCTTTAACTATTATCAATTAATGAAATTTAATTAAACTTGTTTACTGATTTAATAATCATTTTCATATTAGTTGGAAAAAGCTAAACAGTTTTTATTGATTATTCGACACAGGATGAAATGCAAATACTGTTGATTTTTATAACATATTTAATTTTATTTATTTAAATAAAAAAGAAAATTTATCCTTTCAAATAGAACACAATTATATTGACAGAACAATTCACTAAATAACTTGTTGTTTTTCATACTTTAAAATCTTATAATTTCCATATATATCAATTACATTTACATAAAAATAAAATTATTTCTCAAATTAGACATAATAAAAATTTATCTCCTATATTAAATTGGTAAATTCATATTTATGACACATAATTTTTAAATTTATAATATTCAAAAAATTCTTATTTCCTTAAAAATAAATGGCTCATGGCCAAAAACCCTTTGTAAGTTACATATTTATCATTTGAAATATTCTGATCACATAAGTTCATTTTATTAAGCATAAAATTTATTTAATTTTTATAAAGAGTGAAGTCATTGTTTAAGCTTGAATATTTGTTTGAATTTAATAAAATTAACTGACTAAATTTGACATAATTGGTATCGAATAGAGAAAATGATTTGCCAAAGATGTCCCTGCCGGTCCTAGAGTCCCTCGTCTGGATTCCCTGGACCTTGGACATCGGAAGTCGCCATCCCTGGTTCGTCGGTGGTGGTTTTCCTCTTTTCCCGCGTCCTGGAGGCTGAGTCTGGAGCCTTCATCATTTGGTAGTCCTAGACGTCGGAAGCGTTGAGGTTTGGTCCATCTGGCCTGATGGTGGTCCTATCCGCGGTCCAGCATAGCGTTCCGCGGCACCTCGTATTAAAAATTTATTTCAGACTGTCTCTAAGGTCTTAGAGACCTAGTATATATAGCAGAGAATTTAACCTACCTCACCCCGCCTGCAATACTTGCTATCTTTGGATTTATTCCTTGTACAGGCAAGTCGGGCAACGAATCTGTTTTAGCTTGCAGAGTTTGATTATCATTTTTGGAACACTGAAAAATGTCTATTTTATTTAAACTGCTGTAACTTTTTTGTTTTTTAAGTTTTTCAAATTTTGTTTTCACTAATGTTTAGTCTGGCTTATTCTGGTTCTTTTAAAATGTCGATGAAAGTTCTACGTAGTTTGGTTTTTAAGATAGCTTTTTTAAGCACTTGGAAAATTTTCGCCTCACTCCCGATGGTCAAATTTAGCTAGTTATTACAAATTGATTTTCTAATACTTCTTAATTTAGCTTAATTATTCTATATATGATTTTATTTAATTCTTCACTCTTTATTATTTTTATAACTCCAAACTTGATTAATTTAAAAATCAACTTTATTACCTAAAAACAGGAAATTATTTATTTCCTATTTGTCACGGTGTGTCACACCGTAACAACACACACACACACACATACACACAATCACACACATACACACACACACACACACACACACACACACACACACACACACACACATATATATATATATATATATATATATATTTGTAGTTATGCAACACTGCTTTCTTGTATACACTTATCACTTTCACTTATGTACTTAAACAAGAATCTTACTTGGTATTTATGCGAGTTAACTTTCAATTGTCATTATGACAAGGCCAGTCATTGAAAGTTAACTCGCATAAATACCAAGTAAGATTCTTGTTTAAGTACATAAGTGAAAGTGATATATATATATATATATATATATATATATATATATATATATATATATATAATTTTATTATTATTATAACTCGGAGGGACCTTATCGGTGTAGAGCACTTAGCTGCAGCCTTTGTACTCTTTTCCCATCCATACCACAGGACTAGCTTAGTGGATACCTACCTCTTTGCAGAAATTAAGTACCCACCTGATGCTAAATCTTCTGATATCCTCTGGTGTACATACCTGCCAGCCAAACAACTTTATCCTTGCAGCTCCCAAAGCAGGACACTCACATAGTACGTGGATTGGGCTTTCCTCTTGGTCGTCGTCGCATCTCTTGTACACAGGGGACCTAGATTTTCCAATTTTGTATTGGAACCCCCTCAGATTCCCATAGCCTGTAACCAGCTTTACAGTAGCTCTGAGTTGATGTCTACTTAAGGAGAGTAGTTCTTTGCCCCACAAATCTCCTGAGTAACCCCACAGTACCTTGGATTTGTTACACCCCAAGGTTACATTCCATTCTTCCCTGCACAACCTGTCTATATGTGCCGTGATCCACTTGCGCCCCTCCTGAGGCGGCATGCCCACTGCCCTCAGCAACGGTCCTTGAGTTATACACCCTTGTTTTGCTAAGGCGTCAGCTCTCACATTCCATATCCAGCCAGAATGTCCTGGAATCCAGGTTAGGTTGTGTGAATTATACTTACTCAGCTCTGCTAGAGAAGCTATAGTCTCAGCCACCAGCCTATAGCTGATACTAGCCTTACCTAAAGCCTTCAGAGCTGCCTGACTGTCCGAGCAAATCCAGATGGTCTTGCCCCTCCTGCCAGACCCTATTATTTCCTCAGCACATAGTTTGATCGCGAGCACCTCCCCCTGGAAGACAGAGTTGTAGTCCTCCAGGCGATGACAAAATCTGTCTTGGTGTCTCGGTCCACTAAATCCTGCTCCCACTCCTTCCTTCATCTTGGACCTATCGGTGAACCAGATTTCACCATGTCTGGGTCTATGCTCCGCCCATGCCTCTCTTGCAGGAATATGGATTTTGTAGTTTCCTTTTTCCCTTTTAAGAGACAGTATCTTATCCTGAGATTCTATCCAGAGCTCCTTCAGTGAATCTCCAAGTAGCTGTTTATGAAGTTTGCTACTTGTCTTCCACTGCCCGGTACAACTTAGCCGGTATGCAGTTTTCATTGCCTCCATCCTAATTTGAAGACTCAAGGATGGAAAACCCAACATAACCCTCATGGCCGCACATGGTGTGCTTCTCCTTGTAGCTGTTATGCCTCTAAGGAAGAGCCCCTGCGCGCGGTTCAGCATTCTTTTACTTGTTTCTTTCTGTGCCCTGTCCCACCAGACGATTGAGACAAAGACCAACCTCGGCACCACAATGGCGTAATAAATCCAGTTCATCTGACGTGGACCCAAACCCCATCTCGTGCCTATTGCTCCTCTGCATTGCCAGAACGTAGCTAAGGCTTTTTGCACTAATCCTCCAAGTGCTCACGCCAGAGTAGCTTTCTATCCAGAATAACTCCCAGATATTTAGCACTCTCAACGTAGCTTATTTTGGTATTACCAACTTCCATCATCTCCAGCGATTTAGTGTTATATCGCCTAGTGAATATAAGTGCGACAGATTTCTCTCCTTGAATGCATAGTGCATTCTCCCTGCACCATGCTTCTGTTACCTTGAGTGCCTCTTGAAGCAGGTCTTTGAGGACCTCTTCAAATGGTCCCCTAACAAGGATAGCTATGTCATCCGCATATCCTACCACCTTGACACCCATTCCACTGAGCGTCCTTAGTAGGCCGTCCACGACAAGGCTCCACAGAAAGGGGATAACACTACACCCTGAGGGCAGCCCTCCGAGACCATCCCATTTATCGGGTACCCCATCCAGGATGTACTTACCCGGTTTTCCAAGGAACTCATAATCCAATTTATAATTCCATCAGAAATCCCGTGATCCATAGCTGCTCTCTTGATGGCCAGTCTAGAGGTACTGTTAAAAGCCCCCTCTACATCAAGAAAAGCCCCAATACATAGCCCCTTGTTGTTGATCTGACCCTCAATAAAGTCCACAACCGACAACAGCGCAGTCTCCACTGACCTACCAGTTCGGTAGGCGTGTTGGTCCTGATGAAGCGGATACTGCTTCAAAGGTCCCTCCTTCAAATAGTGGTCTACCAGCCTTTCCAATGTCTTTAACAAGAAAGATGTAAGGCTGATAGGTCTGAAGTCCTTTACCTCTGTGTAACCTTTCCTCCCCGGTTTGAGGATAAAGATAACTTTCGTTTTGAGCAACTGCCCGGGTGTGTAACCCTAGGCAACACAGCTTCTGAATAATCCTGTCAGTGGCCCTATTATTTCCTCCAAGCAATTTTGTAGTGGTGCTGGATTAATATTATCTAATCCAGGCGCTTTAAAAGGCTCAAAAGACAGAATCGCATCTCTCACCTTTTGCGCTGAGATCACCTGCCCAGCAATATACCAGTCCGCCCTTAGCCCAGTATGTCGGAGGTTTTGAGCACCGTCCCCTACCGGTCTAATATCGGGAAAACTGTTCCTCATAAGCAGACGCAGCGTTTCCTACGGGGTGTCAGTAAAGCTACCATCAGTCTTCTTGACAAACTTAAGGTCTCCCCTCGGTCAACCTGCTAACACCTTAAACAGTCTAGCAGTGTCACTCAGTGTGCTTGTCTCTGAGCACCACTTTTCCCAAGAAGCACGTTTAACCTCTTTAATAAGATTTGTATAGAGACCCTGGCTGTCTTTATATGCCTGCCAGGTCTCCGCCGTTTTCTTCTTCGTTGCCCTATTAAAGAGCCTTCTAGTCTCTTTCCGTCTTGCCTCTAACTCGCTGTTCCACTTAAGCTTACCGCGCCCAGTGTTTATCCGCGAGAGAGGGCAATTTTCCTCAAACAACGTGGAAATTGCAGTCCTGATGTAGGCCTCAGTATTTTCCAGTTCGTTTGATGTACCATATTTACCACGGAAGTCTGACATCCGCCTCCTCGCCGAGGACTTAAAACCTTCCCAGTTTGTCCTTCTCGGGTTCCTAAGCCACACCACATGGGGGACAACTCCCCTCATCGTAGCAGTAATGATATGGTGATCAGACATGGAGGGCTCGTCCAAAACCTGCCAGTCACGCAAACACCTTACCATTTATCTATTACAGAAGGTGATATCTAGAACCTCCATTCTGTTTAAAGTGACAAATATTGGCTCGGCACCTGTGTTTAAAACCACAAGATTTTTCTTCAATCAAGAAGGCTAGGAGCTCCTCACCTCGTTCGTTTGTGTCTGTGCTGCCCCACACCTCATTATGAGCATTGTCATCACAGCCCACTAAGATTCCTATATTCTTCTCCCTGCAGTACCGAACTAACTTACTTAATTCTGCAGGGGGCGATTCTCTATTGTGGGTGGAGTAAGTGGAGGCCACGATGAACTCCCTGCTCTTACCTCATTTTTACCTCTCTCTTACCTCGAATTCTAACCACCGCAAGATCTTTAGTTGAGAATTCTTGAATCAGCGTGGTTTCTAGTCCTCTGACTATCACACATGCTCTGTGCCCCTCATGTTCCCCACTTGCGTAGGTGCGCCCAGCTGCAGTCAAACCCCTTATACGGTTCCTGACCAGCCACGGTTCTTGCACTAGCGCAGGCGCTGGTAATGTGTGCCTCACATTTAAGCACCTGATTAGGACCACCGAGGCGCTTTTACTGTGGTGCAAGTTAATTTGCAGGATCATTGCTTGAGGGTCAGCCATATCCAACTGACCCCTACGCCTTCTCCTGATTCTCTCTCTCGCCCTTCTCTTCCGGGTCCTTAAAGTTTCACTTAAAAGTGACCTCTGCAGTCCCCATGAAGGCTTTCCCATCTCGTGCCTTTAATAGTCTGGCCGATGCCTCGTCCAATCCTAGGCAGAGGAGGCTTGCAGGTCCCCGCTCAATGCACTGTAGGATCTTCCACTTCGAAGTGTCAATTTCTGGGTTTTGCATCCCCATGAGCTTGACCAACTGAGTGGCCTCCCTTTTTGGTGGTGGTACTAGCACCGTCACTTTCACCCTTTTGATCAGTTCATCAGGCAGGACTAGGCTTGCCTGAGTCCCGTCCTCGAGCTTAACTGACGGTACCACTTCTCACAGCCATTTTGCCGATTCCTCCTCAGCACAAATAAATGCTGCTTAGGTAAGAGTCTCTGAACCGCGGAACAAAACCTCCACTAGGAGTGTCCAGAATCCGGTCCATGACGGTGTCCTTAAGGTGGTCGAACGCCGCCATCTCCATCCTCACGCCTACACTATCCCCAAAGGTCACAAGAACCCTCGGTAGGTTGGCGGAGATCGACGAGAAAGACGGCCCTCCCGACCCAGCAGGCCTAGACCCTTGCCTATTCCTCTTTACCTCCGACTCTGGAGTAGGATTAGAAGTACTCCTTTCCTTCCATTTCCTCTCTTTCTCTTGTCGTACTAAGGTCCTAGCGGATCCACTGGCTTCCGGACCGACAGGGCGGGTTCTAGCCCCAGCCTCTGTCAAACCCTTCCGCTGCCCGGACCGGTGTTTCCTCAAAGGGGGTGGCGGTGGTTCTCTGCCCTCCTCCTCCGCCTTCTTTGCTTCCTCATGGTAGGAAAGCCAGAGTGCTTTCCTCCTTTGTGCCCCACTCATTCTTCCTGTTGCCTTCGCAACTGGATTTCCATCTGTCTCTAAGGGGGCCGATGCCACCTCCATAGGAACAGATTTGTCGGTAGGTTCTAAGCCCTGACCAGTTAAATTTATTTTTTTTATCTCTGCCATGTGTGTTCCCACGAACAGCTAGGGAAATAAAGGTCCGCCGCAGAGCCCCGCTTACGGCGGTAAGGCGACTCAAGTACTCAGGTGTGGCGCCAGGTGCCACTGAGGCTCCGTTAAAGACCCTCCTTACCCTGCGGGCCACGAATCTACATCGGCACGGATCGCATAACACCTTCCGATCGGGGGTGTATATGCCCATCCAGACCACCAACCTGGATAAGGGGTGCTTCTTGGTTGCCGCCCACATGGGAAGGGCAGGGCGAGAGCCGGGCAGATAACAACCCTTCAAGTGCTAGGACTGGCCCCTTTTTTTTAGCCGCCTTCATGCACTCACAAAATTGCCTGGACTTCCCGTTTATAGGGAGCCACATACGTACAGCTCCGCTCCACCCGTCCCCCACGCCCGGATTAAGCCTCTTCACCACGTCAAGGTCATGCAGCCCATAGGAGAGGATATATATATATCGCAATATGTATTCTTGTGTAATAATAAAGAACATAAGTCAAAATACAAATACAAGAAATATAATTGAATTTACAATTCAAAGCTTTTCGTTGGCTAACAGTACCAACATCATCAGGAATATTAAACAATTAAAATTAACATATGTGCAAATTAGATCAAATAAATAGCTATGGCAAATCAATAACAATGTTGTTAGAAATACATAAATATAATAATGATAATGAGTTGATAAATGAACAAATACAAGTAAAATCTAAGTTTAATAATATATTCAGTGTTTGTAATGTTAGGGCAGCAAAATAAAAAAATTTTAACAACATTGTAATTGATTTGGCATATCTATTTATTTGATCTAATTTGCACATATGTTAATTTTAATTGTTTAATATTCCTGATGATGTTGGTACTGTTAGCCAACGAAAAGCTTTGAATTGTAAATTCAATTATAATTCTTGTATATGTATTTTGACTTATGTTCTTTATATATATATATATATATATTAAAACAACATAGGTTATTCAAATACAAGAATATTTATTAATTTATATCCAAAGCTTTTCTTTGGTAAACAGTACCAACATCATCAGGAATGAAAATTACAATAATGTAAGTTATAGGCCTAAAACATATGTAAAATTAGAAATAGAATTTTTGCTAAATTTATACAAATTGCCAAATTTATTTTGTTGCTGTAAGATTATAGACATGTTAGCTTTGGATGGACGAAACGCTTTGAATATAAATTAATTAATATTCTTGTATTTGAATAACCTATGTTGTTTTAAATTATTAAACAAGAAAACACGTATTTTATATATATATATATATATATATATATATATATATATATATATATATATATATATATATATTATAACTTAACTTTTGTTATAATTAAATTTATACTTAATTGTTATTTATTTACTTTACCTATTAATGTCACACCTTCAGGTTTATAAAGAATTAACAATCTAATCAATTTTTAAACATCACTTGCATTTATTCTTTTCAATTAACTCTACACATTATTCCAAATTTATATTAATATTTTGCAGTGACAGGATTGATATCTTAACTAATATTACAATGATAAAAGGTGGACTTCTGAGGCTTTAGATTTCTACTAAAATAACATAACCAAAAAAAACAGTATTAAAATTTTATTATTGCTCTCGGGTCGCTATTACGGGAACTTTGCTTTTAAATTAGAAATGGTGAAACTAGAATAATTTTCATAAATTTTGATGAAACTAAAATTTATTCTGAACTAAAAATAGATGTCTGTTGGCTACACTAATAATCAAATAATACTTATTGTTCTGAAGAGTCCCTGGAATCCTGGCCTTGGTTATTACCTTCTGCACTTACACTTGACACAATGTGACGGGCAGACCTTGTCACAATTGCCACCAAGAGGGAAAATAGTCAAAAGTAAAGCCAGGTTAAATTGTTTTGTTATGACGTTAAGCCAAGCCATTGAGAAAGGGGTTAAAAATTTAAAGTAACTTATAGGGGGTCATTTGCAAGGGGAAAATTGTTAAATTCGGCCTAAAATTACAAACGACATTTCCGTAGATGCAGGACAACAAATAAAGAACAATGACAAGAATAAGAAAAATTCGTTAGAAGCAGGGGAAAACAGTTATGCAGCCCGAAATGAAAACAGGTAAATTAATTTCTTTCAGGATGTCGTTTCCTTTCTCACGGTCTGGCAGTGATGACGACAGACGCGCGCATCTAGGTAGGCAAGTTGGAGAAATATCGATTTTTGATTAGTCTGATCGAAACGCGGGAAAAATTGTTACAACAACGAGCCCAACGGTTAAAGAGGGGCAAAGCGTTACTTGGCATCGAGAGACGGCGTGAGAAGGTTGGTCAAGGGAGTTCGCGTGTGTGATAGCCGCGAAGAAATGAAATTTGGCTTTAAGTGAATAACAACGATCATACGATGGCAGGCTAGACGGTTGTGTTTCGCTGAAATGTAGGAAGTGCTGTTTCATAAATGGGGCCCTTTCGGATTAAGATCTATCCGAAAGCGGTGCTCATAACTAAGACCTAAAGGTGCTGCGTCGTAAGTCTTGAAGTGTTTCGGAAAAATATATAAAAATGCATCTTTATTTGTGGTACGGACGGGAAAGTATGCAGTGTTTTAAATAGGGACAAAGTTTTTTAAGGGAAGAACAGTTTTAATTTTGAAATAGCAAAAGTAGAAAATTAACGATAAACTGTGTAAAAGCTAGTAGTGTTATAAAAATGGTGTTTAGAACAGTGTTTCATTTAACTAGCAAATCAAAATTTAACCACCAAGTGCTTAATATCCACAAGATGCCCATGCAGAGGATGCATAGACAGAGGACGACACCGTGGGAACAGAAAAGGATCTGCATGCAGGGCGTTGGCCATTTCAAACAAAGGGACGAGGGTTTTCAACATGGCGGACTTCTGTTTTTCAATTTTGGAAGGAGCTGTAAGCGTCACTTGGAGCCGGCACGGAAGCAACCCCCCACTTCGATGTTCCATAGAAACACCTGAGGGAGAGGGAAGACTCTCAAGCCTTTGTCCAACGGAAAAATTAAGGTCAGACCTGGACTGTTTTCTTTTTGCAGATGGGAGTTTTTGTGTTGATAAAAATTTTAAAAGGGGAAATTGTTCATTAAATTAAATTCATTGAAAAATAGTAGCTCCAAATTGTTTAAATTAAAAGATAGGAGATGATGGCTTTGTTTAAGGGTGGGGATAAAAGAAACAAAATGGCGCAAGACTCATGTTAGAGTATAGCATTTAAATTCTAAAAAGATATTATAAAAATGTAATTTTGAAAAAATAAATTCTTAAAGGGTTAAACTTGAAATAAATTGAATTGAAAAGAAATATGTTCAAACTTATTAACAAACAAAATTAGTAGAAAGAACAGAAAATAGAGTTAAAAATAGTTGTATTTTAAAAGTGTAAAAATCAAGTTCTATGTTTCAAGATGGCCGCCAGTAAGATTGTTTATTTACATCAGCTGACTGGAAGGTCAAGCGTTACTAGGTAGCATTTGAAGGAATGAAAGGATTTTAAAAGAAATGTTTGTTTTTGTTAAAAGGAGTTGTTTAGTAAATGACAATTTTAAATAAATCATTTTTGGTTTTAAATATAAATGTTTTTAATAAGAATTAAAATAATATTTTCTGTTTGTTTAAAAAAGGGTTATATCGAAATTTCAAATTTTTATAAAATAAATTTTTGGGTATAAATAATACAGATAGAAATCAATGGTTGTTTTTTAAATTATATGAAGTAAATTTATTAACAAATGAAAATTAATTACATTAATTTGAGATAGGAAATTTTGGTTTAAATTAAGAAAGGGTTGTAAGGAACAAATAATAAAGCAAATATGGAGATAATATAATTTTAAAATAAATTTTAAATTTTTTAAAGTTGAGATTTAGTAAAGAGAAAAATATAAATATCAACTATCAGTTTTCATAGGATTAAGTGGGTCTAGTGATTGTTCATATAAATAATAGGTATTTTGGTTCATGTTTAGATGTAAGGAATAATTTGTTTTGTTTTGGTATTAATTTATATATAAATATTAAGATGTTTTTTTTTGGTATTCAAAAAAAAAAATATATAAAAATGTATTGCAAGTTTAAATTGAATAGTATGGTTTTGTTTTATTAACTAAATTTATTGTTTGATAAATATAAATTAAAAGTTTATGAAAATACAATTTTCCTTCAGAAATTGTGTTGTTTACATTGTTGTAAAGGTTAATTAAATGTCAATGCATTTCATTTCCACAAAAGGAAAGGGATAAAAGATTCATTTAGTAAAAGGGTTAAATAAGGGGTTTTGTAAATGTGTTAAATGATTTTCAATAACTATAAAAATGTTTTATATCAGATTCAATCATATAATTAGCTGAAACTTTGGGTTTAAATTTTTCAAATAAATATGGGTTTTTCTTTTAGTAAATGAGTCAACATTGTTAAATATAAATATGAGTTATTAATTAATTCAGATGACAAGCTTATAGCGTTAAGTAGGTGCATTAGTAAGTTTCTAACATGGATTCAATTTCAGAGGAGTTTGATAAATTTTAATTTATGAAAATAATATAATTTCAGGTGATTTATAGAAACTAATTGGTAAAATAATGTTAATAATCACAAGTCGTTGGAAAGTACAAAAGGGTAAAACTTTCCCAGTTAGAAGAAGGGTTAAAATAAAGTTTTAAGATTTGTTTTTGATTTAAAGTAAAGGGTTAAATTGTTTAAAGATTAAATAGTTTAAATTCAAAGATTTTGGTAAATGAGTTGGAGATAAAGTTTAATCCTGTAGTCAGTTGTTTTGAGGTTTCCTTGTATGAAAATAGTTTTTAATTTTGTTATGTATAAATATTTTAAATTGGAAGGGTTAAATATAAATATATAATAAAAAATCAATTGGGAAAGGTTTTGCATTTTGCTATATTCTTGTTGACTGTGAACAAATTTCAAATTAATAATTAATTGGTAAATTTTGCTGATAAAATAATATAAGCAAGTAAGATGTTTTCAATGTTAAGTTGTTTTAAATTGACAGGGTTTTTCTGGGTAAAATGTAGTGCTTACTGTGCCATGCACATTCAAATAAATAAATGTAATTTTAAAAAATAAATATTTTTCAACTAACTTGCAAACATATTGAGTTTTTATATAAACAAGTTTCTTACACTATCCTACAAAGATGGTCATTTCTCCGGTTATATGCCTTTCAAAAGAACTCCTCCCCGGGAAGTCTCACCCAAAGGGTTAATTCTCAGCAAGTTAGGTTTTTGTTTTAAGTCCAGGGATTTATCCACTGGCAGAATTTGGCGAGCAATGCACAGCGTTCGTAACTTCGGCTGCGAACGGCTCGTAACAAATTTCTTACCCTGCAGCGGGCGCGGGTGTTGGTCATGCGCTTGGAGTTGGTCGACGGTGGGGTTGACTGCTCAGGTAAGTGAGCGTGGTGATCCAAGGGGGCGGCACGCGTCGTTTGGCGTGGGCCGGTCCGTTGCAACACACACAAAAACTTACTTTATATTTCCAAAAAAAACCTTTACGTCGCACTTTTTAAATTTTACTTATAAAAAAACTCTTTACTTAATTTAATCAATTTCTCCCTTTACAACACTTCCATCCTGGACCCCACCAATCAGTCTTCCTCTGAGACTCTCCTTAAACTCTCTTAAACTCGCGATCATTTAGTTTTTATTAAAAATCTAATCTTTCCCACTACCGCCAATACGTTCTTTGTAAGTTGCCCACAATTCTACAATTAGCTAAACCTAACGGTACACGGTTATTTTTTTCCAGGCTATATCGACCGCTGGATTTCCCGTCTTAATCACTGTGGACCCTTCTCTATTGTCTATGGTTGCCAGACTCAACTTACAGCTTTCCTGGAAAAGGATAATGACATGGTACCTGCTTTGTCCAGACTAGAAAAACTATTTGTGTTTTTCCTTGCTTAATTCAACAGATGATTCAGTTAGCAACTAACTGAATTTAATCTGAAGCCTCATACTTTATGTTATAATATATATATATATAGTTCAATTTTTCAATCGTTTATTTCGTCGATCTTACGTCGTTTAATGGACACAGCAATCACAACCACAAGTTAACCTTATACTAAAGTCCACGACGCAGTTAAATCTAATTTTGTATATTTCTATGCATGCACAGCGTCCACGACCCGAGGAGGGTTATTGGTCAATATTCCTTTTAAGGGAGGGTACATTCTAAATTCTATTTCGAGAAATAATTTCACTACTTATCATAATGGATAACGAAATTTGCTCTCGGCTTATAACAGTTTGCCAGTAAGTTATAAACCGAATGTTCTCGAACAAAGTCAGACTACACGACGACAGAGCTGCATCGACTGATGCCTCGCCGGTTGCCTAGGTGATTTCATTTAGCCCTACCTCCGTTAGCTGGCTTTATGTTCTCGCTCAATGTTTCAAAAGTATTAATGCAATGGAATAAAATTTTATGACTCGATTTATTTTCAGCATTAAAGCTATATTTTATCGCATATGGTAAAAATCGTAAAAATAAAAAAACTGTTAGAATGACTTGATTGACGGGTGTTTTAAGCTGATGAATGAATTTTATTGGGCAAAAGTTTGCTGCATTATAACAAAAATGTTACACCTACATAATTTATTATAACGCTCTTTATAAAATAGCAATGCTCAAGTATCTATATTCGAATTAAAACTAAAAAAGCATTTCGTTAGTCAAGATGAGAAAGAGTTTCAGAGCTCATCAAAAATATTGTGTTTACTTACAATGGATGTTTCGTGTCGCCCCAAACTACCTAAGTTGGGCGTACTGAATCTTTCCTTTCTGTAAGCTTCCTTACGCCTCTCTCTTTAATCCAGCAAAGTCCGGTCATCGTTTTCCCCTGGTCATTACTCGAGCTTTGGAATGTTGTATTAAAATTTTTCAATGACGTTTACACCATTTCCCATATTTCTTCTGAACAAATTTATCCCTGAAGTTATACTGCTCGTCCGCTATGCCATACAGTAGGACCCCCGCTAAGGACATAGACTAAGACTCCAGCGACATAACTAGTGTTATATTCACCCTATTCAACAATTCAAAACCAAAAAATTACATTGACTTTCAATTCCTTCTATTACTCACAGTCTCCTAACATGTATCTTGTGTCACACTCTCCTTACATAGGCCTATATCTTGTGACACACTGTCTTTACATGTATCTTGTGTCACACTCTCCTTACATGTATCTTGTGTCACACTCTCCTTACATATATCTTGTGTCACACTCTCCTTACATGTATCTTGTGTCACACTCTCCTTACATAGGCCTATATCTTGTGACACACCCTCTTTACATGTATCTTGTGTCACACTCTCCTTACATGTATCTTGTGTCACACTCTCCTTACATATATCTTGTATCACACTCTCCTTACATGTATCTTGTGACACACTCTCCTTACATGTATCTTGTGTCACACTCTCCTTACATGTATCTTGTATCACACTCTCCTTACATGTATCTTGTGTCACACTCTCCTTACATAGGCCTATATCTTGTGACACACTGTCTTTACATGTATCTTGTGTCACACTCTCCTTACATGTATCTTGTGTCACACTCTCCTTACATATATCTTGTGTCACACTCTCCTTACATGTATCTTGTGTCACACTCTCCTTACATATATCTTGTGTCACACTCTCCTTACATGTATCTTGTGTCACACTCTCCTTACATAGGCCTATATCTTGTGACACACCCTCTTTACATGTATCTTGTGTCACACTCTCCTTACATGTATCTTGTGTCACACTCTCCTTACATATATCTTGTATCACACTCTCCTTACATGTATCTTGTGACACACTCTCCTTACATGTATCTTGTGTCACACTCTCCTTACATGTATCTTGTATCACACTCTCCTTACATGTATCTTGTGTCACACTCTCCTTACATGTATCTTGTGACACACTGTCTTTACATGTATCTTGTGTCACACTCTCCTTACATGTATCTTGTGTCACACTCTCCTTACATATATCTTGTGTCACACTCTCCTTACATGTATCTTGTGTCACACTCTCCTTACATAGGCCTATATCTTGTGACACACCCTCTTTACATGTATCTTGTGTCACACTCTCCTTACATGTATCTTGTGTCACACTCTCCTTACATGTATCTTGTATCACACTCTCCTTACATGTATCTTATTCAAATTTTCAATTGATATTAAAATAATTTTTCTTCATCCACTCCAGTTCATTTTTTCAACTTGTAGTGGATGATACTTGATGTTAATACAATTTTGTTTCAGATATTAATACCTTAATTAAATTTCATAAATTAATTTTAGTTTTATATGGGAGTATCACAAAAGTGACGAGGTATGCAATATAGTTATTTCGTCCCATTTGGCTTATAATAAGTAATAACAAGTGATTTCCTAAAGAAGATGATTTTATGTTATAGATTATGTGGTAGTACAGCTGTTTTAACGCACAGGTAATGTTACATTTTTATACTAATTCTTTATTTATTTTAAAAAATTAAAAATTGTTTTTCTTTTTATTACAGTAGGAATTTACTTTGAATTTTTTGTTTTGTTTATATTATTTATTTAATTATGTAGAACCCTGTCAATTAATTGGTATTTTCTGTCAATGAGACAATCTCTCGATACCTTCCAATCGTGCGGGGAGGGCATTCTTAAAAAATGTAACTCGATTAAGGAAATTATTTTAACTGATGATTTATATTCATAACAACAGGAAAACAAAATCGGTATTTTCTTCAAACTGTACCAATTGGTGCCAAAGTCAAGTAGTAAAATATTTTTTTCATGCAATCACAAAGGGGCCCATTTATAGATTGGGTTCGTTTTTTATCCAAAAGAATCTATAATTATAAAATAGCACCAAAATTAATATATATCAAAATAAAATATTATTTAATTATAAAAACACATTTTGATTCGCAAAGATACAAAATACATGGATCATGTTATTCAAAAATTGAATTATAATAAAATTTGAAATAATTATAAAAAAACAATAACAATAATGCAACTAAACCATTCTCTAAATGAACGACCTTTATGTATAACTTTCTGTCCGTCTCTTATAGTCAAGGACTAAGCCTATATAAAAAACACATATTTACAACACTAAACATCTTAAGCAAACACTTGATTTTTAGAACCTAAAGAAAATAGCTTACGTAGCCGGATTACTGACGTGACCAAACATTAGATTCGTGGTAACGAGTAAACATTTTCCTGTCCGTCTCTTATAGTCAAGGACTAAGCCTATATAAATAAGACTTATTTACAACACTAAACATTTTAAGCAAGCACTTGCATTTTAGAACCTAGTAATACTAGCTTACGTAACCGGATCACTTTCTTGCCCAAAAATTAGATTCGGGGTAACAAGTAAACAATTTTCTATCCGTCTCTTATAATCAAGGACTAAGCCTATATAAATAACACTTATTTACAATACTAAACATCTTAGGCAAACACTTGCTTTTTAGAACCTAGTGAAACTAGCTTACGTAACCGGATCACTGACGTGACCAAACGTTAGATTCGTGGTAACGAGTAAACCATTTTCTGTCCATCTCTTATAGTCAAGGACTAAGCCTATATAAATAACCCTTATTTACAACACTAAACATCTTAAGCAAACATTTGCTTTTTAGAACCTAGTGAAACTAGCTTACGTAACCGGATCACTGACATGACCAAACGATAGATTCGTGGTAACGAGTAAACATTTTCCTGTCCGTCTCTTATAGTCAAGGACTAAGCCTATATAAATAACAATTATGTACAACACTAAACATCTTAAGCAAAAACTTGCTTTTTAGAACCTAAAGAAACTAGCTTACGTAACCGGATCACTGACATGATCAAACGATAGATTCGTGGTAACGAGCAAATATTTTCCTGTCCGTCTCTTATAGTCAAGGACTAAGCCTATATAAATAACAATTATTTACAACACTAAACATCTTAGGCATAAACTTGCTTTTTAGAACCTAAAGAAACTACCTTACGTAACCAGATCACTGACATGACCAAACGATAGATTCGTGGTAACGAGTAAACATTTTCCTGTCCGTCTCTTATAGTCAAAGACTAAGCCTATATAAATAACTATTATTTACAACACTAAACATCTTAAGCATACACTTGCTTTTTAGAACCTAAGGAAACTAGCTTACGTAACCGGATCACTGACATGACCAAACGTTAGATTCGTGGTAAAGAGTAAACCATTTTCTGTCTGTCTCTTATAGTCAAGGACTAAGCCTATATAAATAACAATTATTTACAACACTAAACATCTTAAGCATACACTTGCTTTTTAGAACCTAAAGAAACTACCTTACGTAACCAGATCACTGACATGACCAAACGATAGATTCGTGGTAACGAGTAAACATTTTCCTGTCCGTCTCTTATAGTCAAAAACTAAGCCTATATAAATAACTATTATTTACAACACTAAACATCTTAAGCAAACACTTGCTTTTTAGAACCTAGTGAAACTAGCTTACGTAACCGGATCACTGACATGACCAAACGATAGATTCGTGGTAACGAGCAAACATTTTCCTGTCCATCTCTTATAGTCAAGGACTAAGCCTATATAAATAACTATTATTTACAACACTAAACATCTTAAGCAAACACTTGCTTTTTAGAACCTAGTGAAACTAGCTTACGTAAACGGATCAATGACATGACCAAACGTTAGATTCGTGGTAACAAGTAAACCATTTTCTGTCCATCTCTTGTAGTCAAGGACTAAGCCTATATAAATAACCCATATTTACAACACTAAACATCTTAAGCAAACACTTGATTTTTAGAACCTAAAGAAAATAGCTTAGGTAGCCGGATTACTGACGTGACCAAACATTAGATTCGTGGTAACGAGTAAACATTTTCCTGTCCGTCTCTTATAGTCAAGGACTAAGCCTATATAAATAACTATTACTTACAACACTAAACATCTTAAGCAAACACTTGATTTTTAGAACCTAAAGAAAATAGCTTACGTAGCCGGATTACTGACGTGACCAAACATTAGATTCGAGGTAACGAGTAAACATTTTCCTGTCCGTCTCTTATAGTCAAGGACTAAGCCTATATAAATAACAATTATTTACAACACTAAACATCTTAGCAAACATTTGCTTTTTAGAACCTAGTGAAACTAGCATACGTAACCGGATCACTGAAATGACCAAACGATAGATTCGTGGCAACGAATAAACATTTTCCTGTCCGTCTTTTATAGTCAAGGACTAAGCCTATATAAATAACAATTATTTACAACACTAAACATCTTAAGCAAACACTTGCTTTTTAGAACCTAGTGATACTAGCTTACGTAACCGGATCACTGACATGACCAAACGATAGATTCGTGGTAATGATTAAACATTTTCCTGTCCGTCTCTTATAGTCAAGGACTAAGCCTATATAAATAACAATTATTTACAACACTAAACATCTTAAGCAAACACTTGCTTTTTAGAACCTAATGAAACTAGCTTACGTAAACGCATCACTGACATGACCAAACGATAGATTCGTGGTAACGAGTATACATTTTCCTGTCCGTCTCTTATAGTCAAGGACTAAGCCTATATAAATAACAATTATTTACAACACTAAACATCTTAAGCAAACACTTGCTTTTTAGAACCTAGTGAAACTAGCTTACGTAACCGGATCACTGACCTGACCAAACATTTGGTTCGTGGTAACGAGTAAACATTTTCCTGTCCGTCTCTTATAGTCAAGGACTAAGGCAATATAAATAACAATTATTTACAACACTAAACATCTTAGGCAAATTCTTGCTTTTTAGAACCTAGTGAAACTAGCTTACGTAACCGGATCACTGAAATGACCAAACGATAGATTCGTGGCAACGAGTAAACATTTTCCTGTCCGTCTTTTATAGTCAAGGACTAAGCCTATATAAATAACAATTATTTACAACACTAAACATCTTAAGCAAACACTTGCTTTTTAGAACCTAGTGAAACTAGCTTACGTAACCGGATCACTGACATGACCAAACGATAGATTCGTGGTAATGATTAAACATTTTCCTGTCCGTCTCTTATAGTCAAGGACTAAGCCTATATAAATAACAATTATTTACAACACTAAACATCTTAAGCATACACTTGCTTTTTAGAACCTAAAGAAACTACCTTACGTAACCAGATCACTGACATGACCAAACGATAGATTCGTGGTAACGAGTAAACATTTTTCTGTCTGTCTCCTATAGTCAAGGTATAAGCCTATATAAATAACAATTATTTACAACACTAAACATCTTAAACATACACTTGCTTTTTAGAACCTAAAGAAACTACCTTACGTAACCAGATCACTGACATGACCAAACGATAGATTCGTGGTAACGAGTAAACATTTTCCTGTCCGTCTCTTATAGTCAAGGTCTAAGCCTATATAAATAACAATTATTTACAACACTAAACATCTTAAGCATACACTTGCTTTTTAGAACCTAAAGAAACTACCTTACGTAACCAGATCACTGACATGACCAAACGATAGATTCGTGGTAACGAGTAAACATTTTCCTGTCCGTCTCTTATAGTCAAAGACTAAGCCTATATAAATAACTATTATTTACAACACTAAACATCTTAAGCAAACACTTGCTTTTTAGAACCTAGTGAAACTAGCTTACGTAACCGGATCACTGACACGACCAAACGATAGACTCGTGGTAACGAGTAAACATTTTCCTGTCCGTCTTTTATAGTCAAGGACTAAGCCTATATAAATAACAATTATGTACAACACTAAACATCTTAAGCAAAAACTTGCTTTTTAGAACCTAAAGAAACTAGCTTACGAAACCGGATCACTGACATGATCAAACGATAGATTCGTGGTAACGAGCAAATATTTTCCTGTCCGTCTTTTATAGTCAAGGACTAAGCCTATATAAATAACAATTATTTACAACACTAAACATCTTAAGCAAACACTTGCTTTTTAGAAACTAAGGAAACTAGCTTACGTAACCGGATCACTGACATGTCCAAACGTTAGATTCGTGGTAACGAGTAAACCATTTTCTGTCTCTCTCTTATAGTCAAGGACTAAGCCTATATAAATAACAATTATTTACAACACTAAACATCTTAAGCAAACATTGATTTTTAGAACCTAAAGAAACTATCTCACGTAACCGGATCACTGACGTGACCAAACATTAGATTCGTGGTAACGAGTAAACATTTTCCTGTTCGTCTCTTATAGTCAAAGACTAAGCCTATATAAATAACTATTATTTACAACACTAAACATCTTAAGCAAACACTTGCTTTTTAGAACCTAGTGAAACTAGCTTACGTAACCGGATCACTGACATGACCAAACGATAGATTCGTGGTAACGAGCATACATTTTCCTGTCCAGCTCTTATAGTCAAGGACTAAGCCTATATAAATAACTATTATTTACAACACTAAACATCTTAAGCAAACACTTGCTTTTTAGAACCTAGTGAAACTAGCTTACGTAACCGGATCAATGACATGACCAAACGTTAGATTCGTGGTAACAAGTAAACCATTTTCTGTCCATCTCTTGTAGGCAAGGACTAAGCCTATATAAATAACCCATATTTACAACACTAAACATCTTAAGCAAACACTTGATTTTTAGAACCTAAAGAAAATAGCTTAGGTAGCCGGATTACTGACGTGACCAAACATTAGATTCGTGGTAACGAGTAAACATTTTCCTGTCCGTCTCTTATAGTCAAGGACTAAGCCTATATAAATAACTATTACTTACAACACTTAACATCTTAAGCAAACACTTGATTTTTAGAACCTAAAGAAAATAGCTTACGTAGCCGGATTACTGACGTGACCAAACATTAGATTCGAGGTAACGAGTAAACATTTTCCTGTCCGTCTCTTATAGTCAAGGACTAAGCCTATATAAATAACAATTATTTACAACACTAAACATCTTAGCAAACATTTGCTTTTTAGAACCTAGTGAAACTAGCTTACGTAACCGGATCACTGAAATGACCAAGCGATAGATTCGTGGCAACGAGTAAACATTTTCCTGTCCGTCTTTTATAGTCAAGGACTAAGCCTATATAAATAACAATTATTTACAACACTAAACATCTTAAGCAAACACTTGCTTTTTAGAACCTAGTGAAACTAGCTTACGTAACCGGATCACTGACATGACCAAACGATAGATTCGTGGTAATGATTAAACATTTTCCTGTCCGTCTTTTATAGTCAAGGACTAAGCCTATATAAATAACAATTATTTACAACACTAAACATCTTAAGCAAACACTAGCTTTTTAGAACCTAGTGAAACTAGCTTACGTAACCGAATCACTGACATGACCAAACGATAGATTCGTGGTAACGAGTAAACATTTTCCTGTCCATCTCTTATAGTCAAGGACTAAGCCTATATAAATAACAATTATTTACAACACTAAACATCTTAAGCAAAAACTTGCTTTTTAGAACCTAGTGAAACTAGCTTACGTAACCGGATCACTGACCTGACCAAACATTAGGTTCGTGGTAACGAGTAAACATTTTCCTGTCCGTCTCTTATAGTCAAGGACTAAGGCAATATAAATAACAATTATTTACAACACTAAACATCTTAGGCAAACTCTTGCTTTTTACAACCTAGTGAAACTAGCTTACGTAACCGGATTACTGAAATGACCAAACGATAGATTCGTGGCAACGAGTAAACATTTTCCTGTCCGTCTTTTATAGTCAAGGACTAAGCCTATATAAATAACAATTATTTACAACACTAAACATCTTAAGCAAACACTTGCTTTTTAGAACCTAGTGAAACTAGCTTACGTAACCGGATCACTGACATGACCAAACGTTAGATTCGTGGTAACAAGTAAACCATTTTCTGTCCATCTCTTGTAGTCAAGGACTAAGCCTATATAAATAACAATTATTTAGAACACTAAACATCTTAAGCAAACACTTGGTTTTTAGAACCTAGTGAAACTAGCTTACGTAACCGGATCACTGACATGACCAAAGATTAGATTCGTGGTAAACAGTAAACATTTTCCTGTCCGTCTCTTATAGTCAAGGACTAAGCCTATATAAAAACAATTATTTACAACACTAAACATCTTAAGCAAACATTTTCTTTTTAGAACCTAGTGAAACTAGCTTACGTAACCGGATCACTGACATGACCAAACGATAGATTCGTGGCAACGAGTAAACATTTTCCTGTCCGTCTCTTATAGTCAAGGACGAAGCCTATATAAATAACAATTATTTACAACACTAAATATCTTAAGCAAACACTTGCTTTTTAGAACCTAGTGAAACTAGCTTACGTAACCGGATCACTGACATGACCAAACATTAGATTCGTGGTAACGAGTAAACATTTTCCTGTCCGTCTCTTATAGTCAAGGACTAAGCCTATATAAATAACAATTATTTACAACACTAAACATCTTAAGCAAACACTTGCTTTTTAGAACCTAGTGAAACTAGCTTACGTAACCGGATCACTGACATGACCAAACATTAGATTCGTGGTAACGAGTAAACATTTTCCGTCCGTCTCTTATAGTCAAGGACTAAGCCTATATAAATAACAATTATTTCCAACACTAAACATCTTAAGCAAACACTTGCTTTTTAGAACCTAAAGAAACTAGCTTACGTAACCGGATCACTGACGTGACCAAACGTTAGATTCGTGGTAACGAGAACACCATTTTCTGTCCATCTCTTATAGTCAAGGACTAAGCCTATATAAATAACCCTTATTTACAACACTAAATATCTTAAGCAAACTTTTTCTTTTTAGAACCTAGTGAAACTAGCTTACTTAACCGGATCACTGACATGACCAAACATTAGATTCGTGGTAACGAGTAAACATTTTCCTGTCCGTCTTTTATAGTCAAGGACTAAGCCTATATAAATAACAATTATTTACAACACTAAACATCTTAAGCAAACACTTGATTTTTAGAACCTAAAGAAACTAGCTTAAGTAACCGGATCACTGACATGACCAAACATTAGATTCGTGGTAACGAGTAAACATTCTCCTGTCCGTCTCTTATAGTCAAGGACTAACCCTATATAAATAACAATTATTTACAACACTAAACATCTTAAGCAAACACTTGCTTTTTAGAACCTAAAGAAACTAGCTTAAGTAACCGGATCACTGACATGACCAAACGTTAGATTCGTGGTAACGAGTAAACATTCTCCTGTCCGTCTCTTATAGTCAAGGACTAAGCCTATATAAATAACAATTATTTACAACACTAAACATCTTAACCAAAGACTTGCTTTTTAGAACCTAAAGAAACTAGCTTAAGTAACCGGATCACTGACATGACCAAACATTAGATTCGTGGTAACGAGTAAACATTCTCCTGTCCGTCTCTTATAGTCAAGGACTAAGCCTATATAAATAACAATTATTTACAACACTAAACATCTTAAGCAAACACTTGCTTTTTAGAACCTAAAGAAACTAGCTTAAGTAACCGGATCACTGACATGACCAAACATTAGATTCGTGGTAACGAGTAAACATTCTCCTGTCCGTCTCTTATAGTCAAGGACTAAGCCTATATAAATAACTATTATTTACAACACTAAACATCTTAAGCAAACACTTGATTTTTAGAACCTAAAGAAAATAGCTTAGGTAGCCGGATTACTGACGTGACCAAACATTAGATTCGTGGTAACGAGTAAACATTCTCCTGTCCGTCTCTTATAGTCAAGGACTAAGCCTATATAAATAACAATTATTTACAACACTAAACATCTTAAGCAAACACTTGCTTTTTAGAACCTAAAGAAACTAGCTTAAGTAACCGGATCACTGACATGACCAAACGTTAGATTCGTGGTAACGAGTAAACATTCTCCTGTCCGTCTCTTATAGTCAAGGACTAAGCCTATATAAATAACAATTATTTACAACACTAAACATCTTAAGCAAACACTTGATTTTTAGAACCTAAAGAAACTAGCTTAAGTAACCGGATCACTGACATGACCAAACATTAGATTCGTGGTAACGAGTAAACATTCTCCTGTCCGTCTCTTATAGTCAAGGACTAAGCCTATATAAATAACAATTATTTACAACACTAAACATCTTAAGCAAACACTTGATTTTTAGAACCTAAAGAAAATAGCTTAGGTAGCCGGATTACTGACGTGAACAAACATTAGATTCGTGGTAACGAGTAAACATTTTCCTGTCCGTCTCTTATAGTCAAGGACTAAGCCTGTATAAATAACAATTATTTACAACACTAAACATCTTAAGCATACACTTGCTTTTTAGAACCTAAAGAAACTAGCTTAAGTAACCGGATCACTGACATGACCAAACATTAGATTCGTGGTAACGAGTAAACATTCTCCTGTCCGTCTCTTATAGTCAAGGACTAAGCCTATATAAATAACAATTATTTACAACACTAAACATCTTAAGCAAACACTTGATTTTTAGAACCTAAAGAAAATAGCTTAGGTAGCAGGATTACTGACGTGACCAAACATTAGATTCGTGGTAACGAGTAAACATTTTCCTGTCCGTCTCTTATAGTCAAGGACTAAGCCTGTATAAATAACAATTATTTACAACACTAAACATCTTAAGCATACACTTGCTTTTTAGAACCTAAAGAAACTAGCTTAAGTAACCGGATCACTGACATGACCAAACGTTAGATTCGTGGTAACGAGTAAACATTTTTATGTGCGTCTCTTATAGTCAAGGACTAAGCCTATATAAATAACAATTATTTACAACACTAAACATCTTAAGCAAACACTAGCTAGCTTACGTAACCGGATCACTGACATGACCAAACATTAGATTCGTGGTAACGAGTAAACATTTTCCTGTCCGTCTCTTATAGTCAAGGACTAAGCCTGTATAAATAACAATTATTTACAACACTAAACATCTTAAGCATACACTTGCTTTTTAGAACCTAATGAATTTACCTTACGTAACTAGATCACTGACATGACCAAACGATAGATTCGTGGTAACGAGTAAACATTTTCCTGTCCGTCTCTTATAGTCAAGGACTAAGCCTATATAAATAACTATTATTTACAACACTAAACATCTTAAGCAAACATTTGCTTTTTAGAACCTAGTGAAACTAGCTTACGTAACCGGATCGCTGATATGACCAAACGATAGATTCGTGGCAACGAGTAAACATTTTCCTGTCCGTCTCTTATAGTCAAGGACTAAGCCTATATAAATAACAATTATTTACAACACTAAATATCTTAAGCAAACACTTGCTTTTTAGAACCTAGTGAAACTAGCTTACGTAACTGGATCACTGACATGACCAAACGTTAGATTCGTGGTAACAAGTAAACCATTTTCTGTCCATCTCTTGTAGTCAATGACTAAGATTATATAAATAACAATTATTTAGAACACTAAACATCTTAAGCAAACACTTGCTTTTTAGAACCTAGTGAAACTAGCTTACGTAACCGGATCACTGACATGACCAAACATTAGATTCGTGGTAACGAGTAAACATTCTCCTGTCCGTCTCTTATAGTCAAGGACTAAGCCTATATAAATAACAATTATTTACAACACTAAACATCTTAAGCAAACACTTGATTTTTAGAACCTAAAGAAAATAGCTTAGGTAGCCGGATTACTGACGTGACCAAACATTAAATTCGTGGTAACGAGTAAACATTTTCCTGTCCGTCTCTTATAGTCAAGGACTAAGCCTATATAAATAACAATTATTTACTACACTAAACATCTTAAGCAAAAACTTGCTTTTTAGAACCTAGTGAAACTAGCATACGTAACCGGATCACTGACATGACCAAACATTAGATCTGTGGTAACAAGTAAACATTTTCCTGTCCGTCTCTTATAGTCAAGGACTAAGCCTATATAAATAACAATTATTTACAACACTAAATATCTTAAGCAAACACTTGCTTTTTAGAACCTAGTGAAACTAGCTTACGTAACTGGATCACTGACATGACCAAACGTTAGATTCGTGGTAACAAGTAAACCATTTTCTGTCCATCTCTTATAGTCAAGGACTAAGCCTATATAAATAACAATTATTTAGAACACTAAACATCTTAAGCAAACACTTGCTTTTTAGAACCTAGTGAAACTAGCTTACGTAACCGGATCACTGACATGACCAAACATTAGATTCGTGGTAACGAGTAAACATTTTCCTGTCCGTCTCTTATAGTCAAGGACTAAGCCTATATAAATAACAATTATTTACAACACTAAACATCTTAAGCAAACACTTGATTTTTAGAAACTAAAGAAAGTAGCTTACGTAACCGGATCACTGATGTGACCAAACGTTATATTCGTGGTAACGAGTACACCATTTTCTATCCATCTCTTATAGTCAAGGACTAAGCCTATATAAATAACCCTTATTTACAACACTAAAGATCTTAAGCAAACATTTGCTTTTTAGAACCTAGTGAAACTAGCTTACGTAACCGGATCACTGACATGACCAAACATTAGATTCGTGGTAACGAGTAAACATTTTCCTGTCCGTCTTTTATAGTCAAGGACTAAGCCTATATAAATAACAATTATTTACAACACTAAACATCTTAAGAAAACACTTGCTTTTTAGAACCTAAAGAAACTAGCTTACGTAACCGGATCACTGACATGACCAAACGTTAGATTCGTGGTAACGAGTAAACATTTTTATGTGCGTCTCTTATAGTCAAGGACTAAGCCTATATAAATAACAATTATTTACAACACTAAACATCTTAACCAAATACTTGCTTTTTAGAACCTAAAGAAACTAGCTTACGTAACCGGATCACTGACATGACCAAACGTTAGATTCGTGGTAACGAGTAAACATTTTTATGTGCGTCTCTTATAGTCAAGGACTAAGCCTATATAAATAACAATTATTTACAACACTAAATATCTTAAGCAAACATTTGCTTTTTAGAACCTAGTGAAACTAGCTTACGTAACCGGATCACTGACATGACCAAACATTAGACTCGTGGTAACGAGTAAACATTTTCCTGTCCGTCTCTTATAGTCAAGGTCTAAGCCTATATAAATAACAATTATTTACAACACTAAACATCTTAAGAAAACACTTGCTTTTTAGAACCTAAAGAAACTAGCTTACGTAACCGGATCACTGACATGACCAAACGTTAGATTCGTGGTAACGAGTAAACATTTTCCTGTCCGTCTTTTATAGTCAAGGACTAAGCCTATATAAATAACAATGATTTACAACACTAAACATCTTAAGCAAACACTTGCTTTTTAGAACCTAAAGAAACTAGCTTAAGTAACCGAATCACTGACATGACCAAACGTTAGATTCGTGGTAACGAGTAAACATTTTTATGTGCGTCTCTTATAGTCAAGGACTAAGCCTATATAAATAACAATTATTTACAACACTAAACATCTTAAGCAAACACTTGCTTTTTAGAACCTAAAGAAACTAGCTTAAGTAACCGGATCACTGACATGACCAAACATTAGATTCGTGGTAACGAGTAAACATTCTCTTGTCCGTCTCTTATAGTCAAGGACTAAGCCTATATAAATAACAATTATTTACAACACTAAACATCTTAAGCAAACACTTGATTTTTAGAACCTAAAGAAAATAGCTTAGGTAGCCGGATTACTGACGTGACCAAACATTAGATTCGTGGTAACGAGTAAACATTTTCCTGTCCGTCTCTTATAGTCAAGGACTAAGCCTGTATAAATAACAATTATTTACAACACTAAACATCTTAAGCATACACTTGCTTTTTAGAACCTAAAGAAACTAGCTTAAGTAACCGGATCACTGACATGACCAAACGTTAGATTCGTGGTAACGAGTAAACATTTTTATGTGCGTCTCTTATAGTCAAGGACTAAGCCTATATAAATAACAATTATTTACAACACTAAACATCTTAAGCAAACACTAGCTAGCTTACGTAACCGGATCACTGACATGACCAAACATTAGATTCGTGGTAACGAGTAAACATTTTTATGTGCGTCTCTTATAGTCAAGGACTAAGCCTATATAAATAACAATTATTTACAACACTAAACATCTTAAGCAAACACTTGCTTTTTAGAACCTAAAGGAACTAGCTTAAGTAACCGGATCACTGACATGACCAAACGTTAGATTCGTGGTAACGAGTAAACATTTTCATGTTCGTCTCTTATAGTCAAGGACTAAGCCTATATAAATAACAATTATTTACAACACTAAACATCTTAAGCAAACACTAGCTAGCTTACGTCACCGGATCACTGACATGACCAAACATTAGATTCGTGGTAACGAGTAAACATTTTCCTGTCCGTCTCTTATAGTCAAGGACTAAGCCTGTATAAATAACAATTATTTACAACACTAAACATCTTAAGCATACACTTGCTTTTTAGAACCTAAAGAATTTACCTTACGTAACTAGATCACTGACATGACCAAACGATAGATTCGTGGCAACGAGTAAACATTTTCCTGTCCGTCTCTTATAGTCAAGGACTAAGCCTATATAAATAACAATTATTTACAACACTAAATATCTTAAGCAAACACTTGCTTTTTAGAACCTAGTGAAACTAGCTTACGTAACTGGATCACTGACATGACCAAACGTTAGATTTGTGGTAACAAGTAAACCATTTTCTGTCCATCTCTTGTAGTCAATGACTAAGATTATATAAATAACAATTATTTAGAACACTAAACATCTTAAGCAAACACTTGCTTTTTAGAACCTAGTGAAACTAGCTTACGTAACCGGATCACTGACATGACCAAACATTAGATTCGTGGTAACGAGTAAACATTCTCCTGTCCGTCTCTTATAGTCAAATACTAAGCCTATATAAATAACAATTATTTACAACACTAAACATCTTAAGCAAACACTTGATTTTTAGAACCTAAAGAAAATAGCTTAGGTAGCCGGATTACTGACGTGACCAAACATTAGATTCGTGGTAACGAGTAAACATTTTCCTGTCCGTCTCTTATAGTCAAGGACTAAGCCTATATAAATAACAATTATTTACTACACTAAACATCTTAAGCAAAAACTTGCTTTTTAGAACCTAGTGAAACTAGCATACGTAACCGGATCACTGACATGACCAAACATTAGATTCGTGGTAACGAGTAAACATTTTCCGGTCCGTCTCTTATAGTCAAGGACTAAGCCTATATAAATAACAATTATTTACAACACTAAATATCTTAAGCAAACACTTGCTTTTTAGAACCTAGTGAAACTAGCTTACGTAACCGGATCACTGACATGACCAAACATTAGATTCGTGGTAACGAGTAAACATTTTCCTGTCCGTCTCTTATAGTCAAGGACTAAGCCTATATAAATAACAATTATTTACAACACTAAACATCTTAAGCAAACACTTGATTTTTAGAAACTAAAGAAAGTAGCTTACGTAACCGGATCACTGACGTGACCAAACATTATATTCGTGGTAACGAGTACACCATTTTCTGTCCATCTCTTATAGTCAAGGACTAAGCCTATATAAATAACCCTTATTTACAACACTAAATATCTTAAGCAAACATTTGCTTTTTAGAACCTAGTGAAACTAGCATACGTAACCGGATCACTGACATGACCAAACATTAGATTCGTGGTAACGAGTAAACATTTTCCTGTCCGTCTCTTATAGTCAAGGACTAAGCCTATATAAATAACAATTATTTACAACACTAAACATCTTAAGAAAACACTTGCTTTTTAGAACCTAAAGAAACTAGCTTACGTAACCGGATCACTGACATGACCAAACGTTAGATTCGTGGTAACGAGTAAACATTTTTATGTGCGTCTCTTATAGTCAAGGACTAAGCCTATATAAATAACAATTATTTACAACACTAAACATCTTAACCAAAAAATTGCTTTTTAGAACCTAAAGAAACTAGCTTACGTAACCGGATCACTGACATGACCAAACGTTAGATTCGTGGTAACGAGTAAACATTTTTATGTGCGTCTCTTATAGTCAAGGACTAAGCCTATATAAATAACAATTATTTACAACACTAAACATCTTAAGCAAACACTTGCTTTTTAAAACCAAAAGAAACTAGCTCACGTAACCGGATCACTGACGTGACTAAACATTAGATTCGTGGTAACGAGTAAACATTTTACTGTTCGTCTCTTATAGTCAAGGACTAAGCCTATATAAATAACAATTATTTACAACACTAAACATCTTAAGCATACACTTGCTTTTTAGAACCTAAAGAAACTACCTTACGTAACCAGATCACTGACATGACCAAACGATAGATTCGTGGTAACGAGTAAACATTTTTATGTGCGTCTCTTATAGTCAAGGACTAAGCCTATATAAATAACAATTATTTACAACACTAAACATCTTAAGCAAACACTTGATTTTTAGAAACTAAAGAAACTAGCTTACGTAACCGGATCACTGACATGACCAAACGTTAGATTCGTGGTAACGAGTAAACATTTTTATGTGCGTCTCTTATAGTCAAGGACTAAGCCTATATAAATAACAATTATTTACAACACTAAACATCTTAAGCAAACACTTGATTTTTAGAAACTAAAGAAAGTAGCTTACGTAACCGGATAACTGACGTGACCAAACGTTAGATTCGTGGTAACGAGTACTCCATTTTCTGTCCATCTCTTATAGTCAAGGACTAAGCCTATAAAAATAACCCTTATTTACAACACTAAATATCTTAAGCAAACATTTGCTTTTTAGAACCTAGTGAAACTAGCTTACGTAACCGGATCACTGACATGACCAAACATTAGACTCGTGGTAACGAGTAAACATTTTCCTGTCCGTCTCTTATAGTAAAGCACTAAGCCTATATAAATAACAATTATTTACAAGACTAAACATCCTAAGCAAACACTAGCTAGCTTACGTAACCGGATCACTGACATGACCAAACATTAGATTCGTGGTAACGAGTAAACATTTTCCTGTCCGTCTCTTATAGTCAAGGTCTAAGCCTATATAAATAACAATTATTTACAACACTAAACATCTTAAGCAAACACTTGCTTTTTAAAACCAAAAGAAACTAGCTCACGTAACCGGATCACTGACGTGACTAAACATTAGATTCGTGGTAACGAGTAAACATTTTACTGTTCGTCTCTTATAGTCAAGGACTAAGCCTATATAAATAACAATTATTTACAACACTAAACATCTTAAGCATACACTTGCTTTTTAGAACCTAAAGAAACTACCTTACGTAACCAGATCACTGACATGACCAAACGATAGATTCGTGGTAACGAGTAAACATTTTCCTGTCCGTCTCTTATAGTCAAGGACTAAGCCTTTATAGATAAATATTATTTACAACACTAAACATCTTAAGCAAACACTTGCTTTTTAGAACCTAGTGAAACTAGCTTACGTAACCGGATCACTGACATGACCAAACGATAGATTCGTGGCAACGAGTAAACATTTTCCTGTCCGTCTCTTATAGTCAAGGACTAAGCCTATATAAATAACAATTATTTACTACACTAAACATTTTAAGCAAAAACTTGCTTTTTAGAACCTAGTGAAACTAGCATACGTAACCGGATCACTGACATGACCAAACATTAGATTCGTGGTAACGAGTAAACATTTTCCTGTCCGTCTCTTATAGTCAAGGAATAAGCCTATATAAATAACAATTATTTACAACACTAAACATCTTAAGCAAACACTTGCTTTTTAGAACCTAGTGAAACTAGCTTACGTAACCGGATCACTGACATGACCAAACATTAGATTCGTGGTAACGAGTAAACATTTTCCTGTCCGTCTCTTATAGTCAAGGACTAAGCCTATATAAATAACAATTATTTACAACACTAAACATCTTAAGCAAACACTTGCTTTTTAGAACCTAGTGAAACTAGCTTACGTAACCGGATCACTGACATGACCAAACGATAGATTCGTGGTAACGAGTAAACATTTTTATGTGCGTCTCTTATAGTCAAGGACTAAGCCTATATAAATAACAATTATTTACAACACTAAACATCTTAAGCAAACAATTGCTTTTTAGAACCTAAAGAAACTAGCTTACGTAACCGGATCACTGACATGACCAAACGTTAGATTCGTGGTAACGAGTAAACATTTTTATGTGCGTCTCTTATAGTCAAGGACTAAGCCTATATAAATAACAATTATTTAACACACTAAACATCTTAAGCAAACACTAGCTAGCTTACGTACCCGGATCACTGATATGACCAAACATTAGATTCGTGGTAACGAGTAAACATTTTCCTGTCCGTCTCTTATAGTCAAGGACTAAGCCTATATAAATAACAATTATTTACAACACTAAACATCTTAAGCAAACAATTGCTTTTTAAAACCAAAAAAAACTAGCTCACGTAACCGGATCACTGACGTGACTAAACATGCGATTCGTGGTAACGAGTAAACATTTTCCTGTCCGTCTCTTATAGTCAAGGACTAAGCCTATATAAATAACTATTATTTACAACACTAAACATCTTAAGCAAACACTTGCTTTTTAGAACCTAGTGAAACTAGCTTACGTAACCGGATCACTGACATGACCAAACATTAGATTCTTGGTAACAAGTAAACCATTTTCTGTCCATGTCTTGTAGTCAATTACTAAGCCTATATAAATAACAATTATTTAGAACACTAAACATCTTAAGCAAACACTTGCTTTTTAGAACCTAGTGAAACTAGCTTACGTAACCGGATCACTGACATGACCAAACATTAGATTCGTGGTAAACAGTAAACATTTTCCTATCCGTCTCATATAGTCAATTACTAAGCCTATATAAATAACCCATATTTACAACACTAAACATCTTAAGCAAACACTTGATTTTTAGAACCTAAAGAAAATAGCTTACGTAACCGGATCACTGACGTGACCAAACATTAGATTCGTGGTAACGAGTAAACATTTTCCTGTCCGTCTCTTATAGTCAAGGACTAAGCCTATATAAATAACAATTATTTACAACACTAAACATCTTAAGCAAACACTTGCTTTTTAGAACCTAGTGAAACTAGCTTACGTAACCGGATCACTGACATGACCAAACATTAGATTCGTGGTAACGAGTAAACATTCTCCTGTCCGTCTCTTATAGTCAAGGAATAAGCCTATATAAATAACAATTATTTACAACACTAAACATCTTAAGCAAACACTTGCTTTTTAGAACCTAGTGAAACTAGCTTAAGTAACCGGATCACTGACATGACCAAACATTAGATTCGTGGTAACGAGTAAACATTTTCCTGTCCGTCTCTTATAGTCAAGGACTAAGCCTATATAAATAACAATTATTTACAACACTAAACATCTTAAGCAAACACTTGCTTTTTAGAACCTAAAGAAACTAGCTTACGTAACCGGATCACTGACGTGACCAAACGTTAGATTCGTGGTAACGAGAACACCATTTTCTGTCCATCTCTTATAGTCAAGGACTAAGCCTATATAAATAACCCTTATTTACAACACTAAATATCTTAAGCAAACTTTTTCTTTTTAGAACCTAGTGAAACTAGCTTACTTAACCGGATCACTGACATGACCAAACATTAGATTCGTGGTAACGAGTAAACATTTTCTTGTCCGTCTTTTATAGTCAAGGACTAAGCCTATATAAATAACAATGATTTACAACACTAATCATCTTAAGCAAACACTTGCTTTTTAGAACCTAAAGAAACTAGCTTAAGTAACCGGATCACTGACATGACCAAACGTTAGATTCGTGGTAACGAGTAAACATTTTCCTGTTCGTCTCTTATAGTCAAGGACTAAGCCTTTATAAATAACAATTATTTACAACACTAAACATCTTAAGCAAACACTTGATTTTTAGAACCTAAAGAAACTAGCTTAAGTAACCGGATCACTGACATGACCAAACATTAGATTCGTGGTAACGAGTAAACATTCTCCTGTCCGTCTCTTATAGTCAAGGACTAAGCCTATATAAATAACAATTATTTACAACACTAAACATCTTAAGCAAACACTTGCTTTTTAGAACCTAAAGAAACTAGCTTAAGTAACCGGATCACTGACATGACCAAACGTTAGATTCGTGGTAACGAGTAAACATTCTCCTGTCCGTCTCTTATAGTCAAGGACTAAGCCTATATAAATAACAATTATTTACAACACTAAACATCTTAAGCAAACACTTGCTTTTTAGAACCTAAAGAAACAAGCTTAAGTAACCGGATCACTGACATGACCAAACATTAGATTCGTGGTAACGAGTAAACATTCTCCTGTCCGTCTCTTATAGTCAAGGACTAAGCCTATATAAATAACAATTATTTACAACACTAAACATCTTAAGCAAACACTTGCTTTTTAGAACCTAAAGAAACTAGCTTAAGTAACCGGATCACTGACATGACCAAACATTAGATTCGTGGTAACGAGTAAACATTCTCCTGTCCGTCTCTTATAGTCAAGGACTAAGCCTATATAAATAACAATTATTTACAACACTAAACATCTTAAGCAAACACTTGATTTTTAGAACCAAAGAAAATAGCTTAGGTAGCCGGATTACTGACGTGACCAAACATTAGATTCGTGGTAACGAGTAAACATTCTCCTGTCCGTCTCTTATAGTCAAGGACTAAGCCTATATAAATAACAATTATTTACAACACTAAACATCTTAAGCAAACACTTGCTTTTTAGAACCTAAAGAAACTAGCTTAAGTAACCGGATCACTGACATGACCAAACGTTAGATTCGTGGTAACGAGTAAACATTCTCCTGTCCGTCTCTTATAGTCAAGGACTAAGCCTATATAAATAACAATTATTTACAACACTAAACATCTTAAGCAAACACTTGATTTTTAGAACCTAAAGAAACTAGCTTAAGTAACCGGATCACTGAAATGACCAAACATTAGATTCGTGGTAACGAGTAAACATTCTCCTGTCCGTCTCTTATAGTCAAGGACTAAGCCTATATAAATAACAATTATTTACAACACTAAACATCTTAAGCAAACACTTGATTTTTAGAACCTAAAGAAAATAGCTTAGGTAGCCGGATTACTGACGTGACCAAACATTAGATTCGTGGTAACGAGTAAACATTTTCCTGTCCGTCTCTTATAGTCAAGGACTAAGCCTGTATAAATAACAATTATTTACAACACTAAACATCCTAAGCATACACTTGCTTTTTAGAACCTAAAGAAACTAGCTTAAGTAACCGGATCACTGACATGACCAAACGTTAGATTCGTGGTAACGAGTAAACATTTTTATGTGCGTCTCTTATAGTCAAGGACTAAGCCTATATAAATAACAATTATTTACAACACTAAACATCTTAAGCAAACACTAGCTAGCTTACGTAACCGGATCACTGACATGACCAAACATTAGATTCGTGGTAACGAGTAAACATTTTTATGTGCGTCTCTTATAGTCAAGGACTAAGCTTATATAAATAACAATTATTTACAACACTAAACATCTTAAGCAAACACTTGCTTTTTAGAACCTAAAGGAACTAGCTTAAGTAACCGGATCACTGACATGACCAAACGTTAGATTCGTGGTAACGAGTAAACATTTTTATGTGCGTCTCTTATAGTCAAGGACTAAGCCTATATAAATAACAATTATTTACAACACTAAACATCTTAAGCAAACACTAGCTAGCTTACGTCACCGGATCACTGACATGACCAAACATTAGATTCGTGGTAACGAGTAAACATTTTCCTGTCCGTCTCTTATAGTCAAGGACTAAGCCTATATAAATAACTATTATTTACAACACTAAACATCTTAAGCAAACATTTGCTTTTTAGAACCTAGTGAAACTAGCTTACGTAACCGGATCGCTGACATGACCAAACGATAGATTCGTGGCAACGAGTAAACATTTTCCTGTCCGTCTCTTATAGTCAAGGACTAAGCCTATATAAATAACAATTATTTACAACACTAAATATCTTAAGCAAACACTTGCTTTTTAGAACCTAGTGAAACTTGCTTACGTAACTGGATCACTGACATGACCAAACGTTAGATTCGTGGTAACAAGTAAACCATTTTCTGTCCATCTCTTGTAGTCAATGACTAAGATTATATAAATAACAATTATTTAGAACACTAAACATCTTATGCAAACACTTGCTTTTTAGAACCTAGTGAAACTAGCTTACGTAACCGGATCACTGACATGACCAAACATTAGATTCGTGGTAACGAGTAAACATTCTCCTGTCCGTCTCTTATAGTCAACGACTAAGACTATATAAATAACAATTATTTACAACACTAAACATCTTAAGCAAACACTTGATTTTTAGAACCTCAAGAAAATAGCTTAGGTAGCCGGATTACTGACGTGACCAAACATTAGATTCGTGGTAACGAGTAAACATTTTCCTGTCCGTCTCTTATAGTCAAGGACTAAGCCTATATAAATAACAATTATTTACTACACTAAACATCTTAAGCAAAAACTTGCTTTTTAGAACCTAGTGAAACTAGCATACGTAACCGGATCACTGACATGACCAAACATTAGATTCGTGGTAACAAGTAAACATTTTCCTGTCCGTCTCTTATAGTCAAGGACTAAGCCTATATAAATAACAATTATTTACAACACTAAATATCTTAAGCAAACACTTGCTTTTTAGAACCTAGTGAAACTAGCTTACGTAACCGGATCACTGACATGACCAAACATTAGATTCGTGGTAACGAGTAAACATTTTCCTGTCCGTCTCTTATAGTCAAGGACTAAGCCTATATAAATAACAATTATTTACAACACTAAACATCTTAAGCAAACACTTGATTTTTAGAAACTAAAGAAAGTAGCTTACGTAACCGGATCACTGACGTGACCAAACGTTATATTCGTGTTAACGAGTACAACATTTTCTGTCCATCTCTTATAGTCAAGGACTAAGCCTATATAAATAACCGTTATTTACAACACTAAATATCTTAAGCAAACATTTACTTTTTAGAACCTAGTGAAACTAGCTTACGTAACCGGATCACTGACATGACCAAACATTAGATTCGTGGTAACGAGTAAACATTTTCCTGTCCGTCTTTTATAGTCAAGGACTAAGCCTATATAAATAACAATTATTTACAACACTAAACATCTTAAGAAAACACTTGTTTTTTAGAACCTAAAGAAACTAGCTTACGTAACCGGATCACTGACATGACCAAACGTTAGATTCGTGGTAACGAGTAAACATTTTTATGTGCGTCTCTTATAGTCAAGGACTAAGCCTATATAAATAACAATTATTTACAACACTAAACATCTTAACCAAAAACTTGCTTTTTAGAACCTAAAGAAACTAGCTTACGTAACCGGATCACTGACATGACCAAACGTTAGATTCGTGGTAACGAGTAAACATTTTTATGTGCGTCTCTTATAGTCAAGGACTAAGCCTATATAAATAACAATTATTTACAACACTAAACATCTTAAGCAAACACTTTTTTTTTAAAACCAAAAGAAACTAGCTCACGTAACCGGATCACTGACGTGACTAAACATTAGATTCGTGGTAACGAGTAAACATTTTACTGTTCGTCTCTTATAGTCAAGGACTAAGCCTATATAAATAACAATTATTTACAACACTAAACATCTTAAGCATACACTTGCTTTTTAGAACCTAAAGAAACTACCTTACGTAACCAGATCACTGACATGACCAAACGATAGATTCGTGGTAACGAGTAAACATTTTTATGTGCGTCTCTTATAGTCAAGGACTAAGCCTATATAAATAACAATTATTTACAACACTAAACATCTTAAGCAAACACTTGATTTTTAGAAACTAAAGAAACTAGCTTACGTAACCGGATCACTGACATGACCAAACGTTAGATTCGTGGTAACGAGTAAACATTTTTATGTGCGTCTCTTATAGTCAAGGACTAAGCCTATATAAATAACAATTATTTACAACACTAAACATCTTAAGCAAACACTTGATTTTTAGAAACTAAAGAAAGTAGCTTACGTAACCGGATAACTGACGTGACCAAACGTTAGATTCGTGGTAACGAGTACACCATTTTCTGTCCATCTCTTATAGTCAAGGACTAAGCCTATATAAATAACCCTTATTTTCAACACTAAATATCTTAAGCAAACATTTGCTTTTTAGAACCTAGTGAAACTAGCTTACGTAACCGGATCACTGACATGACCAAACATTAGACTCGTGGTAACGAGTAAACATTTTCCTGTCCGTCTCTTATAGTAAAGCACTAAGCCTATATAAATAACAATTATTTACAAGACTAAACATCTTAAGCAAACACTAGCTAGCTTACGTAACCGGATCACTGACATGACCAAACATTATATTCGTGGTAACGAGTAAACATTTTCCTGTCCGTTTCTTATAGTCAAGGTCTAAGCCTATATAAATAACAATTATTTACAACACTAAACATCTTAAGAAAACACTTGCTTTTTAGAACCTAAAGAAACTAGCTTACGTAACCGGATCACTGACATGACCAAACGTTAGATTCGTGGTAACGAGTAAACATTTTCCTGTCCGTCTTTTATAGTCAAGGACTAAGCCTATATAAATAACATTGATTTACAACACTAAACATCTTAAGCAAACACTTGCTTTTTAGAACCTAAAGAAACTAGCTTAAGTAACCGAATCACTGACATGACCAAACGTTAGATTCGTGGTAACGAGTAAACATTTTTATGTGCGTCTCTTATAGTCAAGGACTAAGCCTATATAAATAACAATTATTTACAACACTAAACATCTTAAGCAAACACTTGCTTTTTAGAACCTAAAGAAACTAGCTTAAGTAACCGGATCACTGACATGACCAAACATTAGATTCGTGGTAACGAGTAAACATTCTAATGTCCGTCTCTTATAGTCAAGGACTAAGCCTATATAAATAACAATTATTTACAACACTAAACATCTTAAGCAAACACTTGATTTTTAGAACCTAAAGAAAATAGCTTAGGTAGTTGGATTACTGACGTGACCAAACATTAGATTCGTGGTAACGAGTAAACATTTTCCTGTCCGTCTCTTATAGTCAAGGACTAAGCCTGTATAAATAACAATTATTTACAACACTAAACATCTTAAGCATACACTTGCTTTTTAGAACCTAAAGAAACTAGCTTAAGTAACCGGATCACTGACATGACCAAACGTTAGATTCGTGGTAACGAGTAAACATTTTTATGTGCGTCTCTTATAGTCAAGGACTAAGCCTATATAAATAACAATTATTTACAACACTAAACATCTTAAGCAAACACTAGCTAGCTTACGTAACCGGATCACTGACATGACCAAACATTAGATTCGTGGTAACGAGTAAACATTTTTATGTGCGTCTCTTATAGTCAAGGACTAAGCCTATATAAATAACAATTATTTACAACACTAAACATCTTAAGCAAACACTTGCTTTTTAGAACCTAAAGGAACTAGCTTAAGTAACCGGATCACTGACATGACCAAACGTTAGATTCGTGGTAACGAGTAAACATTTTCATGTGCGTCTATTATAGTCAAGGACTAAGCCTATATAAATAACAATTATTTACAACACTAAACATCTTAAGCAAACACTAGCTAGCTTACGTCACCGGATCACTGACATGACCAAACATTAGATTCGTGGTAACGAGTAAACATTTTCCTGTCCGTCTCTTATAGTCAAGGACTAAGCCTATATAAATAACAATTATTTACAACACTAAACATCTTAAGCAAACACTTGATTTTTAGAACCTAAAGAAAATAGCTTAGGTAGCCGGATTACTGACGTGACCAAACATTAGATTCGTGGTAACGAGTAAACATTTTCCTGTCCGTCTCTTATAGTCAAGGACTAAGCCTGTATAAATAACAATTATTTACAACACTAAACATCTTAAGCATACACTTGCTTTTTAGAACCTAAAGAAACTAGCTTAAGTAACCGGATCACTGACATGACCAAACGTTAGATTCGTGGTAACGAGTAAACATTTTTATGTGCGTCTCTTATAGTCAAGGACTAAGCCTATATAAATAACAATTATTTACAACACTAAACATCTTAAGCAAACACTAGCTAGCTTACGTAACCGGATCACTGACATGACCAAACATTAGATTCGTGGTAACGAGTAAACATTTTTATGTGCGTCTCTTATAGTCAAGGACTAAGCCTATATAAATAACAATTATTTACAACACTAAACATCTTAAGCAAACACTTGCTTTTTAGAACCTAAAGGAACTAGCTTAAGTAACCGGATCACTGACATGACCAAACGTTAGATTCGTGGTAACGAGTAAACATTTTCATGTGCGTCTATTATAGTCAAGGACTAAGCCTATATAAATAACAATTATTTACAACACTAAACATCTTAAGCAAACACTAGCTAGCTTACGTCACCGGATCACTGACATGACCAAACATTAGATTCGTGGTAACGAGTAAACATTTTCCTGTCCGTCTCTTATAGTCAAGGACTAAGCCTGTATAAATAACAATTATTTACAACACTAAACATCTTAAGCATACACTTCCTTTTTAGAACCTAAAGAATTTACCTTACGTAACTAGATCACTGACATGACCAAACGATAGATTCGTGGCAACGAGTAAACATTTTCCTGTCCGTCTCTTATAGTCAAGGACTAAGCCTATATAAATAACAATTATTTACAACATTAAATATCTTAAGCAAACACTTGCTTTTTAGAACCTAGTGAAACTAGCTTACGTAACTGGATCACTGACATGACCAAACGTTAGATTCGTGGTAACAAGTAAACCATTTTCTGTCCATCTCTTGTAGTCAATGACTAAGATTATATAAATAACAATTATTTAGAACACTAAACATCTTAAGCAAACACTTGCTTTTTAGAACCTAGAGAAACTAGCTTACGTAACCGGATCACTGACATGACCAAACATTAGATTCGTGGTAACGAGTAAACATTCTCCTGTCCGTCTCTTATAGTCAAGGACTAAGCCTATATAAATAACAATTATTTACAACACTAAACATCTTAGGCAAACACTTGATTTTTAGAACCTAAAGAAAATAGCTTAGGTAGCCGGATTACTGACGTGACCAAACATTAGATTCGTGGTAACGAGTAAACATTTTCCTGTCCGTCTCTTATAGTCAAGGACTAAGCCTATATAAATAACAATTATTTACTACACTAAACATCTTAAGCAAAAACTTGCTTTTTAGAACCTAGTGAAACTAGCATACGTAACCGGATCACTGACATGACCAAACATTAGATTCGTGGTAACGAGTAAACATTTTCCTGTCCGTCTCTTATAGTCAAGGACTAAGCCTATATAAATAACAATTATTTACAACACTAAATATCTTAAGCAAACACTTGCTTTTTAGAACCTAGTGAAACGAGCTTACGTAACCGGATCACTGACATGACCAAACATTAGATTCGTGGTAACGAGTAAACATTTTCCTGTCCGTCTCTTATAGTCAAGGACTAAGCCTATATAAATAACAATTATTTACAACACTAAACATCTTAAGCAAACACTTGATTATTAGAAACTAAAGAAAGTAGCTTACGTAACCGGATCACTGACGTGACCAAACATTATATTCGTGGTAACGAGTACACCATTTTCTGTCCATCTCTTATAGTCAAGGACTAAGCCTATATAAATAACCCTTATTTACAACACTAAATATCTTAAGCAAACATTTGCTTTTTAGAACCTAGTGAAACTAGCATACGTAACCGGATCACTGACATGACCAAACATTAGATTCGTGGTAACGAGTAAACATTTTCCTGTCCGTCTCTTATAGTCAAGGACTAAGCCTATATAAATAACAATTATTTACAACACTAAACATCTTAAGAAAACACTTGCTTTTTAGAACCTAAAGAAACTAGCTTACGTAACCGGATCAATGACATGACCAAACGTTAGATTCGTGGTAACGAGTAAACATTTTTATGTGCGTCTCTTATAGTCAAGGACTAAGCCTATATAAATAACAATTATTTACAACACTAAACATCTTAACCAAAAACTTGCTTTTTAGAACCTAAAGAAACTAGCTTACGTAACCGGATCACTGACATGACCAAACGTTAGATTCGTGGTAACGAGTAAACATTTTCATGTGCGTCTATTATAGTCAAGGACTAAGCCTATATAAATAACAATTATTTACAACACTAAACATCTTAAGCAAACACTAGCTAGCTTACGTCACCGGATCACTGACATGACCAAACATTAGATTCGTGGTAACGAGTAAACATTTTCCTGTCCGTCTCTTATAGTCAAGGACTAAGCCTATATAAATAACAATTATTTACAACACTAAACATCTTAAGCAAACACTTGATTTTTAGAACCTAAAGAAAATAGCTTAGGTAGCCGGATTACTGACGTGACCAAACATTAGATTCGTGGTAACGAGTAAACATTTTCCTGTCCGTCTCTTATAGTCAAGGACTAAGCCTGTATAAATAACAATTATTTACAACACTAAACATCTTAAGCATACACTTGCTTTTTAGAACCTAAAGAAACTAGCTTAAGTAACCGGATCACTGACATGACCAAACGTTAGATTCGTGGTAACGAGTAAACATTTTTATGTGCGTCTCTTATAGTCAAGGACTAAGCCTATATAAATAACAATTATTTACAACACTAAACATCTTAAGCAAACACTAGCTAGCTTACGTAACCGGATCACTGACATGACCAAACATTAGATTCGTGGTAACGAGTAAACATTTTTATGTGCGTCTCTTATAGTCAAGGACTAAGCCTATATAAATAACAATTATTTACAACACTAAACATCTTAAGCAAACACTTGCTTTTTAGAACCTAAAGGAACTAGCTTAAGTAACCGGATCACTGACATGACCAAACGTTAGATTCGTGGTAACGAGTAAACATTTTCATGTGCGTCTATTATAGTCAAGGACTAAGCCTATATAAATAACAATTATTTACAACACTAAACATCTTAAGCAAACACTAGCTAGCTTACGTCACCGGATCACTGACATGACCAAACATTAGATTCGTGGTAACGAGTAAACATTTTCCTGTCCGTCTCTTATAGTCAAGGACTAAGCCTATATAAATAACAATTATTTACAACACTAAACATCTTAAGCAAACACTTGATTTTTAGAACCTAAAGAAAATAGCTTAGGTAGCCGGATTACTGACGTGACCAAACATTAGATTCGTGGTAACGAGTAAACATTTTCCTGTCCGTCTCTTATAGTCAAGGACTAAGCCTGTATAAATAACAATTATTTACAACACTAAACATCTTAAGCATACACTTGCTTTTTAGAACCTAAAGAAACTAGCTTAAGTAACCGGATCACTGACATGACCAAACGTTAGATTCGTGGTAACGAGTAAACATTTTTATGTGCGTCTCTTATAGTCAAGGACTAAGCCTATATAAATAACAATTATTTACAACACTAAACATCTTAAGCAAACACTAGCTAGCTTACGTAACCGGATCACTGACATGACCAAACATTAGATTCGTGGTAACGAGTAAACATTTTTATGTGCGTCTCTTATAGTCAAGGACTAAGCCTATATAAATAACAATTATTTACAACACTAAACATCTTAAGCAAACACTTGCTTTTTAGAACCTAAAGGAACTAGCTTAAGTAACCGGATCACTGACATGACCAAACGTTAGATTCGTGGTAACGAGTAAACATTTTCATGTGCGTCTATTATAGTCAAGGACTAAGCCTATATAAATAACAATTATTTACAACACTAAACATCTTAAGCAAACACTAGCTAGCTTACGTCACCGGATCACTGACATGACCAAACATTAGATTCGTGGTAACGAGTAAACATTTTCCTGTCCGTCTCTTATAGTCAAGGACTAAGCCTGTATAAATAACAATTATTTACAACACTAAACATCTTAAGCATACACTTCCTTTTTAGAACCTAAAGAATTTACCTTACGTAACTAGATCACTGACATGACCAAACGATAGATTCGTGGCAACGAGTAAACATTTTCCTGTCCGTCTCTTATAGTCAAGGACTAAGCCTATATAAATAACAATTATTTACAACATTAAATATCTTAAGCAAACACTTGCTTTTTAGAACCTAGTGAAACTAGCTTACGTAACTGGATCACTGACATGACCAAACGTTAGATTCGTGGTAACAAGTAAACCATTTTCTGTCCATCTCTTGTAGTCAATGACTAAGATTATATAAATAACAATTATTTAGAACACTAAACATCTTAAGCAAACACTTGCTTTTTAGAACCTAGAGAAACTAGCTTACGTAACCGGATCACTGACATGACCAAACATTAGATTCGTGGTAACGAGTAAACATTCTCCTGTCCGTCTCTTATAGTCAAGGACTAAGCCTATATAAATAACAATTATTTACAACACTAAACATCTTAGGCAAACACTTGATTTTTAGAACCTAAAGAAAATAGCTTAGGTAGCCGGATTACTGACGTGACCAAACATTAGATTCGTGGTAACGAGTAAACATTTTCCTGTCCGTCTCTTATAGTCAAGGACTAAGCCTATATAAATAACAATTATTTACTACACTAAACATCTTAAGCAAAAACTTGCTTTTTAGAACCTAGTGAAACTAGCATACGTAACCGGATCACTGACATGACCAAACATTAGATTCGTGGTAACGAGTAAACATTTTCCTGTCCGTCTCTTATAGTCAAGGACTAAGCCTATATAAATAACAATTATTTACAACACTAAATATCTTAAGCAAACACTTGCTTTTTAGAACCTAGTGAAACGAGCTTACGTAACCGGATCACTGACATGACCAAACATTAGATTCGTGGTAACGAGTAAACATTTTCCTGTCCGTCTCTTATAGTCAAGGACTAAGCCTATATAAATAACAATTATTTACAACACTAAACATCTTAAGCAAACACTTGATTTTTAGAAACTAAAGAAAGTAGCTTACGTAACCGGATCACTGACGTGACCAAACATTATATTCGTGGTAACGAGTACACCATTTTCTGTCCATCTCTTATAGTCAAGGACTAAGCCTATATAAATAACCCTTATTTACAACACTAAATATCTTAAGCAAACATTTGCTTTTTAGAACCTAGTGAAACTAGCATACGTAACCGGATCACTGACATGACCAAACATTAGATTCGTGGTAACGAGTAAACATTTTCCTGTCCGTCTCTTATAGTCAAGGACTAAGCCTATATAAATAACAATTATTTACAACACTAAACATCTTAAGAAAACACTTGCTTTTTAGAACCTAAAGAAACTAGCTTACGTAACCGGATCAATGACATGACCAAACGTTAGATTCGTGGTAACGAGTAAACATTTTTATGTGCGTCTCTTATAGTCAAGGACTAAGCCTATATAAATAACAATTATTTACAACACTAAACATCTTAACCAAAAACTTGCTTTTTAGAACCTAAAGAAACTAGCTTACGTAACCGGATCACTGACATGACCAAACGTTAGATTCGTGGTAACGAGTAAACATTTTTATGTGCGTCTCTTATAGTCAAGGACTAAGCCTATATAAATAACAATTATTTACAACACTAAACATCTTAAGCAAACACTTGCTTTTTAAAACCAAAAGAAACTAGCTCACGTAACCGGATCACTGACGTGACTAAACATTAGATTCGTGGTAACGAGTAAACATTTTACTGTTCGTCTCTTATAGTCAAGGACTAAGCCTATATAAATAACAATTATTTACAACACTAAACATCTTAAGCATACACTTGCTTTTTAGAACCTAAAGAAACTACCTTACGTAACCAGATCACCTACATGACCAAACGATAGATTCGTGGTAACGAGTAAACATTTTTATGTGCGTCTCTTATAGTCAAGGACTAAGCCTATATAAATAACAATTATTTACAACACTAAACATCTTAAGCAAACACTTGATTTTTAGAAACTAAAGAAACTAGCTTACGTAACCGGATCACTGACATGACCAAACGTTAGATTCGTGGTAACGAGTAAACATTTTTATGTGCGTCTCTTATAGTCAAGGACTAAGCCTATATAAATAACAATTATTTACAACACTAAACATCTTAAGCAAACACTTGATTTTTAGAAACTAAAGAAAGTAGCTTACGTAACCGGATAACTGACGTGACTAAACGTTAGATTCGTGGTAACGAGTACACCATTTTCTGTCCATCTCTTATAGTCAAGGACTAAGCCTATATAAATAACCCTTATTTACAACACTAAATATCTTAAGCAAACATTTGCTTTTTAGAACCTAGTGAAACTAGCTTACGTAACCGGATCACTGACATGACCAAACATTAGACTCGTGGTAACGAGTAAACATTTTCCTGTCCGTCTCTTATAGTAAAGCACTAAGCCTATATAAATAACAATTATTTACAAGACTAAACATCTTAAGCAAACACTAGCTAGCTTACGTAACCGGATCACTGACATGACCAAACATTAGATTCGTGGTAACGAGTAAACATTTTCCTGTCCGTCTCTTATAGTCAAAGGTCTAAGCCTATATAAATAACAATTATTTACAACACTAAACATCTTAAGAAAACACTTGCTTTTTAGAACCTAAAGAAACTAGCTTACGTAACCGGATCACTGACATGACCAAACGTTAGATTCGTGGTAACGAGTAAACATTTTTATGTGCGTCTCTTATAGTCAAGGACTAAGCCTATATAAATAACAATTATTTACAACACTAAACATCTTAAGCAAACACTAGCTAGCTTACGTAACCGGATCACTGACATGACCAAACATTAGATTCGTGGTAACGAGTAAACATTTTCCTGTCCGTCTCTTATAGTCAAGGTCTAAGCCTATATAAATAACAATTATTTACAACACTAAACATCTTAAGCAAACACTTGCTTTTTAAAACCAAAAGAAACTAGCTCACGTAACCGGATCACTGACGTGACTAAACATTAGATTCGTGGTAACGAGTAAACATTTTACTGTTCGTCTCTTATAGTCAAGGACTAAGCCTATATAAATAACAATTATTTACAACACTAAACATCTTAAGCATACACTTGCTTTTTAGAACCTAAAGAAACTACCTTACGTAACCAGATCACTGACATGACCAAACGATAGATTCGTGGTAACGAGTAAACATTTTCCTGTCCGTCTCTTATAGTCAAGGACTAAGCCTTTATAGATAAATGTTATTTACAACACTAAATATCTTAAGCAAACACTTGCTTTTTAGAACCTAGTGAAACTAGCTTACGTAACCGGATCACTGACATGACCAAACGATAGATTCGTGGCAACGAGTAAACATTTTCCTGTCCGTCTCTTATAGTCAAGGACTAAGCCTATATAAATAACAATTATTTACTACACTAAACATCTTAAGCAAAAACTTGCTTTTTAGAACCTAGTGAAACTAGCATACGTAACCGGATCACTGACATGACCAAACATTAGATTCGTGGTAACGAGTAAACATTTTCCTGTCCGTCTCTTATAGTCAAGGAATAAGCCTATATAAATAACAATTATTTACAACACTAAACATCTTAAGCAAACACTTGCTTTTTAGAACCTAGTGAAACTAGCTTACGTAACCGGATCACTGACATGACCAAACATTAGATTCGTGGTAACGAGTAAACATTTTCCTGTCCGTCTCTTATAGTCAAGGACTAAGCCTATATAAATAACAATTATTTACAACACTAAACATCTTAAGCAAACACTTGCTTTTTAGAACCTAGTGAAACTAGCTTACGTAACCGGATCACTGACATGACCAAACGATAGATTCGTGGTAACGAGTAAACATTTTTCTGTCCGTCTCTTATAATCAAGGACTAAGCCTATATAAATAACTATTATTTACAACACTAAACATCTTAAGCAAATACTTGCTTTTTAAAACCTAGTGAAACTAGCTTACGTAACCGCATCACTGACATGACCAAACATTAGATTCGTGGTAACGAGTAAACATTTTCCTGTCCGTCTCTTATAGTAAAGCACTAAGCCTATATAAATAACAATTATTTACAAGACTAAACATCTTAAGATAACACTTGCTTTTTAGAACCTAAAGAAACTAGCTTACGTAACCGGATCACTGACGTGACCAAACGTTAGATTCGTGGTAACGAGTAAACATTTTTATGTGCGTCTCTTATAGTCAAGGACTAAGCCTATATAAATAACAATTATTTACAACACTAAACATCTTAAGCAAACAATTGCTTTTTAGAACCTAAAGAAACTAGCTTACGTAACCGGATCACTGACATGACCAAACGTTAGACTCGTGGTAACGAGGAAACATTTTTATGTGCGTCTCTTATAGTCAAGGACTAAGCCTATATAAATAACAATTATTTAACACACTAAACATCTTAAGCAAACACTAGCTAGCTTACGTACCCGGATCATTAATATGACCAAACTTTAGATTCGTGGTAACGAGTAAACATTTTCCTGTCCGTCTCTTATAGTCAAGGACTAAGCCTATATAAATAACAATTATTTACAACACTAAACATCTTAAGCAAACAATTGCTTTTTAAAACCAAAAGAAACTAGCTCACGTAACCGGATCACTGACGTGACTAAACATTAGATTCGTGGTAACGAGTAAACATTTTCCTGTCCGTCTCTTATAGTCAAGGACTAAGCCTATATAAATAACTATTATTTACAACACTAAACATCTTAAGCAAACACTTGCTTTTTAGATCCTAGTGAAACTAGCTTACGTAACCGGATCACTGACATGACCAAACATTAGATTCTTGGTAACAAGTAAACCATTTTCTGTCCATGTCTTGTAGTCAATTACTAAGCCTATAAAAATAACAATTATTTAGAACACTAAACATCTTAAGCAAACACTTGCTTTTTAGAACCTAGTGAAACTAGCTTACGTAACCGGATCACTGACATGACCAAACATTAGATTCGTGGTAAACAGTAAACATTTTCCTATCCGTCTCATATAGTCAATTACTAAGCCTATATAAATAACCCATATTTACAACACTAAACATCTTAAGCAAACACTTGATTTTTAGAACCTAAAGAAAATAGCTTACGTAACCGGATCACTGACGTGACCAAACATTAGATTCGTGGTAACGAGTAAACATTTTTATGTGCGTCTCTTATAGTCAAGGACTAAGCCTATATAAATAACAATTATTTACAACACTAAACATCTTAAGCAAACACTTGATTTTTAGAAACTAAAGAAAGTAGCTTACGTAACCGGATAACTGACGTGACCAAACGTTAGATTCGTGGTAACGAGTAAACATTTTTATGTGCGTCTCTTATAGTCAAGGACTAAGCCTATATAAATAACAATTATTTACAAGACTAAACATCTTAAGCAAACACTAGCTAGCTTACGTAACCGGATCACTGACATGACCAAACATTAGATTCGTGGTAACGAGTAAACATTTTCCTGTCCGTCTCTTATAGTCAAGGTCTAAGCCTATATAAATAACAATTATTTACAACACTAAACATCTTAAGCAAACACTTGATTTTTAGAAACTAAAGAAAGTAGCTTACGTAACCGGATCACTGACGTGACCAAACATTATATTCGTGGTAACGAGTACACCATTTTCTGTCCATCTCTTATAGTCAAGGTCTAAGCCTATATAAATAACAATTATTTACAACACTAAACATCTTAAGCAAACACTTGCTTTTTAAAACCAAAAAAAACTAGCTCACGTAACCGGATCACTGACGTGACTAAACATTAGATTCGTGGTAACGAGTAAACATTTTACTGTTCGTCTCTTATAGTCAAGGACTAAGCCTATATAAATAACAATTATTTGCAACACTAAACATCATAAGCATACACTTGCTTTTTAGAACCTAAAGAAACTACCTTACGTAACCAGATCACTGACATGACCAAACGATAGATTCGTGGTAACGAGTAAACATTTTCCTGTCCGTCTCTTATAGTCAAGGACTAAGCCTTTATAGATAAATATTATTTACAACACTAAACATCTTAAGCAAACACGTGCTTTTTAGAACCTAGTGAAACTAGCTTACGTAACCGGATCACTGACATGACCAAATGTTAGATTCGTTGTAACAAGTAAACCATTTTCTGTCCATCTCTTGTAGTCAAGGACTAAGCCTATATAAATAACAATTATTTAGAACACTAAACATCTTAAGCAAACACTTGCTTTTTAGAACCTAGTGAAACTAGCTTACGTAACCGGATCACTGACATGACCAAACATTAGATTCGTGGTAAACAGTAAACATTTTCCTGTTCGTCTCTTATAGTCAAGGACTAAGCCTATATAAATAACCCATATTTACAACACTAAACATCTTAAGCAAACACTTGATTTTTAGAACCTAAAGAAAATAGCTTACGTAACCGGATCACTGACGTGACCAAACATTAGATTCGTGGTAACGAGTAAACATTTTCCTGTCCGTCTCTTATATTCAAGGACTAAGCCTATATAAATAACAATTATTTACAACACTAAACATCTTAAGCAAACATTTGCTTTTTAGAACCTAGTGAAACTAGCTTACGTAACCGGATCACTGACATGACCAAACGATAGATTCGTGGCAACGAGTAAACATTTTCCTGTCCATCTCTTATAGTCAAGGACTAAGCCTATATAAATAACAATTATTTACTACACTAAACATCTTAAGCAAAAACTTGCTTTTTAGAACCTAGTGAATCTAGCATACGTAACCGGATCACTGACATGACCAAACATTAAATTCGTGGTAACGAGTAAACATTTTCCTGTCCGTCTCTTATAGTCAAGGACTAAGCCTATATAAATAACAATTATTTACAACACTAAACATCTTAAGCAAACACTTGCTTTTTAGAACCTAGTGAAACTAGCTTACCTAACCGGATCACTGACGTGACAAAACGTTAGATTCGTGGTAAAGAGTAAACATTTTTATGTGCGTCTCTTATAGTCAAGGACTAAGCCTATATAAATAACAATTATTTACAACACTAAACATCTTAAGCAAACAATTGCTTTTTAGAACCTAAAGAAACTAGCTTACGTAACCGGATCACTGACATGACCAAACGTTAGATTCGTGGTAACGAGTAAACATTTTTATGTGCGTCTCTTATAGTCAAGGACTAAGCCTATATAAATAACAATTATTTACAACACTAAACATCTTAAGCAAACACTAGCTAGCTTACGTACCCGGATCACTGATATGACCAAACATTAGATTCGTGGTAACGAGTAAACATTTTCCTGTCCGTCTCTTATAGTCAAGGACTAAGCCTATATAAATAACAATTATTTACAACACTAAACATCTTAAGCAAACAATTGCTTTTTAAAACCAAAAGAAACTAGCTCACGTAACCGGATCACTGACGTGACTAAACATTAGATTCGTGGTAACGAGTAAACATTTTCCTGTCCGTCTCTTATAGTCAAGGACTAAGCCTATATAAATAACTATTATTTACAACACTAAACATCTTAAGCAAACACTTGCTTTTTAGAACCTAGTGAAACTAGCTTACGTAACCGGATCACTGACATGACCAAACATTAGATTCTTGGTAACAAGTAAACCATTTTCTGTCCATGTCTTGTAGTCAATTACTAAGCCTATATAAATAACAATTATTTAGAACACTAAACACCTTAAGCAAACACTTGCTTTTTAGAACCTAGTGAAACTAGCTTACGTAACCGGATCACTGACATGACCAAACATTAGATTCGTGGTAAACAGTAAACATTTTCCTATCCGTCTCATATAGTCAATTACTAAGCTTATATAAATAACCCATATTTACAACACTAAACATCTTAAGCAAACACTTGATTTTTAGAACCTAAAGAAAAAGGCTTACGTAACCGGATCACTGACGTGACCAAACATTAGATTCGTGGTAACGAGTAAACATTTTCCTGTCCGTCTCTTATAGTCAAGGACTAAGCCTATATAAATAACAATTATTTACAACACTAAACATCTTAAGCAAACACTTGCTTTTTAAAACCAAAAGAAACTAGCTCACGTAACCGGATCACTGAAGTGACTAAACATTAGATTCGTGGTAACGAGTAAACATTTTCCTGTTCGTCTCTTATAGTCAAGGACTAAGCCTATATAAATAACAATTATTTACAACACTAAACATCTTAAGCATACACTTGCTTTTTAGAACCTAAAGAAACTACCTTACGTAACCAGATCACTGACATGACCAAACGATAGATTCGTGGTAACGAGTAAACATTTTCCTGTCCGTCTCTTATAGTCAAGGACTAAGCCTATATAAATAACTATTATTTACAACACTAAACATCTTAAGCAAACACTTGCTTTTTAGAACCTAGTGAAACTTGCTTACGTAACCGGATCACCGACATGACCAAACGATAGATTCGTGGTAACGAGTAAACATTTTCCTGTCCGTCTCTTATAGTCAAGGACTAAGCCTTTATAGATAAATATTATTTACAACACTAAACATCTGAAGCAAACACGTGCTTTTTAGAACCTAGTGAAACTAGCTTACGTAACCGGATCACTGACATGACCAAATGTTAGATTCGTTGTAACAAGTAAACCATTTTCTGTCCATCTCTTGTAGTCAAGGACTAAGCCTATATAAATAACAATTATTTAGAACACTAAACATCTTAAGCAAACACTTGCTTTTTAGAACCTAGTGAAACTAGCTTACGTAACCGGATCACTGACATGACCAAACATTAGATTCGTGGTAAACAGTAAACATTTTCCTGTTCGTCTCTTATAGTCAAGGACTAAGCCTATATAAATAACCCATATTTACAACACTAAACATCTTAAGCAAACACTTGATTTTTAGAACCTAAAGAAAATAGCTTACGTAACCGGATCACTGACGTGACCAAACATTAGATTCGTGGTAACGAGTAAACATTTTCCTGTCCGTCTCTTATATTCAAGGACTAAGCCTATATAAATAACAATTATTTACAACACTAAACATCTTAAGCAAACATTTGCTTTTTAGAACCTAGTGAAACTAGCTTACGTAACCGGATCACTGACATGACCAAACGATAGATTCGTGGCAACGAGTAAACATTTTCCTGTCCATCTCTTATAGTCAAGGACTAAGAATATATAAATAACAATTATTTACTACACTAAACATATTAAGCAAAAACTTGCTTTTTAGAACCTAGTGAATCTAGCATACGTAACCGGATCACTGACATGACCAAACATTAAATTCGTGGTAACGAGTAAACATTTTCCTGTCCGTCTCTTATAGTCAAGGAATAAGCCTATATAAATAACAATTATTTACAACACTAAACATCTTAAGCAAACACTTGCTTTTTAGAACCTAGTGAAACTAGCTTACGTAACCGGATCACTGACATGACCAAACATTAGATTCGTGGTAACGAGTAAACATTTTCCTGTCCGTCTCTTATAGTCAAGGACTAAGCCTATATAAATAACAATTATTTACAACACTAAACATCTTAAGCAAACACTTGCTTTTTAGAACCTAGTGAAACTAGCTTACCTAACCGGATCACTGACGTGACAAAACGTTAGATTCGTGGTAACGAGTAAACATTTTTATGTGCGTCTCTTATAGTCAAGGACTAAGCCTATATAAATAACAATTATTTACAACACTAAACATCTTAAGCAAACAATTGCTTTTTAGAACCTAAAGAAACTAGCTTACGTAACCGGATCACTGACATGACCAAACGTTAGATTCGTGGTAACGAGTAAACATTTTTATGTGCGTCTCTTATAGTCAAGGACTAAGCCTATATAAATAACAATTATTTACAACACTAAACATCTTAAGCAAACACTAGCTAGCTTACGTACCCGGATCACTGATATGACCAAACATTAGATTCGTGGTAACGAGTAAACATTTTCCTGTCCGTCTCTTATAGTCAAGGACTAAGCCTATATAAATAACAATTATTTACAACACTAAACATCTTAAGCAAACAATTGCTTTTTAAAACCAAAAGAAACTAGCTCACGTAACCGGATCACTGACGTGACTAAACATTAGATTCGTGGTAACGAGTAAACATTTTCCTGTCCGTCTCTTATAGTCAAGGACTAAGCCTATATAAATAACTATTATTTACAACACTAAACATCTTAAGCAAACACTTGCTTTTTAGAACCTAGTGAAACTAGCTTACGTAACCGGATCACTGACATGACCAAACATTAGATTCTTGGTAACAAGTAAACCATTTTCTGTCCATGTCTTGTAGTCAATTACTAAGCCTATATAAATAACAATTATTTAGAACACTAAACACCTTAAGCAAACTCTTGCTTTTTAGAACCTAGTGAAACTAGCTTACGTAACCGGATCACTGACATGACCAAACATTAGATTCGTGGTAAACAGTAAACATTTTCCTATCCGTCTCATATAGTCAATTACTAAGCTTATATAAATAACCCATATTTACAACACTAAACATCTTAAGCAAACACTTGATTTTTAGAACCTAAAGAAAAAGGCTTACGTAACCGGATCACTGACGTGACCAAACATTAGATTCGTGGTAACGAGTAAACATTTTCCTGTCCGTCTCTTATAGTCAAGGACTAAGCCTATATAAATAACAATTATTTACAACACTAAACATCTTAAGCAAACACTTGCTTTTTAAAACCAAAAAAAACTAGCTCACGCAACCGGATCACTGACGTGACTAAACATTAGATTCGTGGTAACGAGTAAACATTTTCCTGTTCGTCTCTTATAGTCAAGGACTAAGCCTATATAAATAACAATTATTTACAACACTAAACATCTTAAGCATACACTTGCTTTTTAGAACCTAAAGAAACTACCTTACGTAACCAGATCACTGACATGACCAAACGATAGATTCGTGGTAACGAGTAAACATTTTCCTGTCCGTCTCTTATAGTCAAGGACTAAGCCTATATAAATAACTATTATTTACAACACTAAACATCTTAAGCAAACACTTGCTTTTTAGAACCTAGTGAAACTAGCTTACGTAACCGGATCACCGACATGACCAAACGTTAGATTCGTGGTAACAAGTAAACCATTTTCTGTCCATCTCTTGTAGTCAAGGACTATGCCTATATAAATAAGAATTATTTAGAACACTAATCATCTTAAGCAAACACTTGCTTTTTAGAACCTAGTGAAACTAGCTTACGTAACCGGATCACTGACATGACCAAACATTAGATTCGTGGTAACGAGTAAACATTTTCCTGTCCGTCTCTTATAGTCAAGGACTAAGCCTATATAAATAACAATTATTTACAACACTAAACATCTTAAGCAAACAATTGCTTTTTAAAACCAAAAGAAACTAGCTCACGTAACCGGATCACTGACGTGACTAAACATTAGATTCGTGGTAACGAGTAAACATTTTCCTGTACGTCTCTTATAGTCAAGGACTAAGCCTATATAAATAACAATTATTTACAACACTAAACATCTTAAGCAAACACTTGCTTTTTAGAACCTAGTGAAACTAGCTTACGTAACCAGATCACTGACATGACCAAACGATAGATTCGTGGTAACGAGTAAACATTTTCCTGTCCGTCTCTTATAGTCAAGGACTAAGCCTATATAAATAACAATTATTTACAACACTAAACATCTTAAGCAAACACTTGATTTTTAGAAACTAAAGAAAGTAGCTTACGTAACCGGATCACTGACGTGACCAAACATTATATTCGTGGTAACGAGTACACCATTTTCTGTCCATCTCTTATAGTCAAGGACTAAGCCTATATAAATAACCCTTATTTACAACACTAAATATCTTAAGCAAACATTTGCTTTTTAGAACCTAGTGAAACTAGCATACGTAACCGGATCACTGACATGACCAAACATTAGATTCGTGGTAACGAGTAAACATTTTCCTGTCCGTCTCTTATAGTCAAGGACTAAGCCTATATAAATAACAATTATTTACAACACTAAACATCTTAAGCAAATACTTGCTTTTTAAAACCTAGTGAAACTAGCTTACGTAACCGCATCACTGACATGACCAAACATTAGATTCGTGGTAACGAGTAAACATTTTCCTGTCCGTCTCTTATAGTAAAGGACTAAGCCTATATTAATAACAATTATTTACAACTTTAAACATCTTAAGCAAACACTTGCTTTTTAGAATCTAAAGAAACTAGCTTACATAACCGGATCACTGACATGACCAAACGTTAGATTCGTGGAACGTGTAAACAATTTTATGTGCGTCTCTTATAGTCAAGGACTAAGAATATATAAATAACAATGATTTACAACACTAAACATCTTAAGCAAAACACTTGCTAGCTTACGTAACCGGATCACTGACATGACCAAACATTAGATTCGTGGTAACGAGTATATAATTTCCAGTCCGTCTCTTATAGTCAAGGACTAATGCTATATAAATAACAATTATTTACAACACTAAACATCTTAAGCAAACTCTTGCTTTTTAGAACCTAGTGAAACTAGCTTACGTAACCGGATCACTGACATGACCAAACATTAGATTCGTGGTAACGAGTAAACAATTTCCAGTCCGTCTCTTATAGTCAAGGACTAATGCTATATAAATAACAATTATTTACAACACTAAACATCTTAAGCAAACACTTGCTTTTTAGAACCTAATGAAACTAGCTTACGTAACCGGATCACTGACATGACCAAACGTTAGATTCGTGGTAACGAGTAAACATTTTCCTGTCCGTCTCTTATAGTCAAGGACTAAGCTTATATAAGTAACAATTATTTACAACACTAAACATCTTAAGCAAACACTTGTTTTTTAGTACCTAGTGAAACTAGCTTACGTAACCGGATCACTGACATGACCAAACGATAGATTCGTGGTAACGAATAAACATTTTCCTGTCCGTCTCTTATAGTCAAAGACTAAGCCTATATAAATAACAATTAGTTACAACACTAAACATCTTAAGCAAACACTTGCTTTTTAGAACCTAGTGAAACTAGCTTACGTAACCGGATCACTTACGTGACCAAACGTTAGATTCGTGGTAACGAGTATACCATTTTCTGTCCGTCTCTTATAGTCAAGGACTAAGCCTATATAAATAACAATTATTTACAACACTAAACATTTTAAACAAACACTTCCTTTTTAGAACCTAAAGAAACTAGCTTACGTAACCGGATCACTGACATGATATGTGCGTCTCTATTTAGAGATCCACTATTTATATGTGCGTCTCTTATAGTCAAGGACTAAGCCTATATAAATAACAACTATTTACAACACTAAACATCTTAAGCAAACACTTGCTAGCTTACGTAACGGGATCACTGACATGATCAAACATTAGATTCGTGGTAACGAGTAAACATTTTCCTGTCCGTCTCTTATAGTCAAGGACTAAGCCTATATAAATAACCCTTATTTACAACACTAAACATCTTAAGCAAACACTTGATTTTTAGAACCTAAAGAAACTAGCTTACGTAACCGGATCACTGACGTGACCAAACATTAGATTCGTGGTAACGAGTAAACATTTTCCTGTCCGTCTCTTATAGGCAAGGACTAAGCCTATATAAATAACAATTATTTACAACACTAAACATCTTAAGCAAACATTTGCTTTTTAGAACCTAGTGAAACTAGCTTACGTAACAGGATCACTGACATGACCAAACGATAGAAGTAGAACTGAGCCCCCTTTGGCACAACTACCCCTAACTCGGCCTGTACGTAACCTAGGACTATAGGGGTAGTTTTGGATGATGCAGAGGGTTGATGCGGCCTTGATTCTAGCCTTGGGGGTGAATTCGACCACGTTTAGTGGGGTAGGGGGTAGTTTTTTGAAAAAAATAAATTCTAACCCACTGACCTAAGCTAGCCAATTGGATCCAACCTAAACATCTCCTAGTAGAAGGGGTGACCTCAGCTACGTTCAGGACCCTCCCCGGAGGTTATCTTGTGAAAGGATTTAATATATCTGATGACGTATCCGCGCTCGAACGACTCTAAGAAGTAGGCCCACCCTAAAAATGAATGGTCTACCCCTAAATGTTTTGGGTAATGAGTTGTTTTTCTCTTTCTAGAATGATGAAGCTCATTTTTGATCGACATATTTCAATAGTGTGTTAAGTTTTTATATGTGTTTATTTCTAAGAGATTGCAGTTTTGGACTATTGTCATTAGGTAAGTCTGTCAGTCTCTTATCTATGAGAAATTGCAAATTGATAAATCAAGATTTTGGTGAGGGGGTTAAATTAGATTATATTTTTCAACCTAATACTTATCAAAAATTGTTTGGATTAAAACACCCTGCCGAGCCAGCGCCCCACGGTATATACAGATATAAATTATCTAAAAACATACCCGATCACGGTGTCGCTACAGAGGTATCTAGTATGGCCCACCTCTAAAGCTGAAAAAAAAACTAGAAAGGCTATCATTGTATGAAATAATGTCATGAAAATATCATATATATATATATATATATATATATATATATATATATATATATATATATATATATATATAAACTCACCAAAGAAGATCCAATGTAGTGAAAACTAAACACTTGATTCATATACAAACCACACTTTAATCACTCCACTAGCCTAAATACATCAATAAATCGTCTAAAACGTCAATGTCCATTAGAGTCTCTGTCTGTATATCGGATAAATCGACCGGGCCGAAGTCATCAGGGAGCGTCTCCATATCCTCTGTAGGCGGCAGGGAAGATGTATCAGAGGACGAGGTAGGATGCGAATCGGCCGGGCCGATGTCATCTGGGAGCGTCTCCATATCCTCTGCAAGCGGCTGGGAAGATGTATCAGAGGACGAGGTAGGATCCGAAGACAGCGAGGAGTCCGTAGGTGGCAGGGAGGAGGCTATAGGTGCAGCTGGTAGTTGTACAGGTACAATAAAAAACCGTCTCCGTCTACTTCTATACGAAGTCCCATCAGCAGGTATAACGATCTGAAAATCCAGGCCTAACTCTATCGTACCTCCGACGTATTTGTCCCGCAGTTGTTGTTGAATATCGCTAAAAAACAAGATCGAAACAATATAGCAACAATAACCGATGATATAAATTAATGTATAATATTAACAGACAACGAATACAACACCGACCTCCTAACTATCGACATTAGGTTGTCCAAACAGCTGTTGATCATGAGCCACTCATCATTATTTGGTCTGAGCATGACGTATAGACTTTATGAAAACACTACAACGAAAACCTATTGGAATCGACAATTCACCCAACTACCACGTCTGAACGACAACAGATGTCTGAAAAGGAAATCCGGGTAGGAAAGGTTTCCAGGAAAATAACGGTAGGAAATCACTCGGTATACGGGATTGTGGTGGACATCCGTTGATAAAGAACAAATACACACATCCAGCGATAAAATTACCAAGCTACACCGAGCTGATAACACCTACCTAGAAACCACCGACCGCAAACAAACAGAAAAAGAGTTTCCGTAAACATACAACCCGCATCCTGTACTGGTCACTTTCAAAAAAAAAAAAAAAAAAACACGTAATAAAAGCAACTCACAAAGCATGACACTAACATCTTTATAAAAGAAACTGTTGTTAGTGTAGCCGAGGTCAGTAAAGTTGTTAAATTATTATCGTAAACATGTATAGTGGAATAGATTTTAGTTATTTAGGGTGTTGTAGAGGACTAAAAGTGCGTAGATGTAAGTCAGACATAGTAATTAGTGGATGTATATATTTAGATTTAATTTTGCTAGTTTTAAGATATTTACTATTTAGTGTTTTAGCCAGACTTAGTATTTACTTTATGAACACCAATCAAATAAATGAAATATTTCAGTTTATAAGATCCGGCGAGTGCCAAGATATAGACACGTTTAGAAAAATACTAACCGGGTATTATAAATTGAAAAGATGCGAATTATTTGATAGATGTTCATTCTGTCATAAATATAAATATCAGAACAGATATATTAATTAAAAAACAAATCAACTCATCGGAAAACCGGGGATTCTATTTTAAGTATATAAATTCTAAATTGAGGGAGGGGGTTATCTAAAAGAAGTTTTTCTAGAAAATTGGGAGTATATAGTACATACCATTCTCGTAAAGATCGAATACGATTTGAGGTTGGAGTATTCAAAAATTTTCAAACTGGACGACTTACAACACCACTATTATAATATGAAACTGTTGAACGTTGTAAGGCCGTATATAAAAAATATATCGAAAACCCACTTCTATAACACGTATCTTTATAATTATATTCGATACAGCGATCCTGACGGTATGTTCTCTGATATAGATTATAATAAAGATACGGTTATAGAAAGGTATCAATTATTTTTTAGAAAATTTTGTCAATTCGATGAATACTCTAACAAGTCCTTTGACCTAGCTCCCCCCAACTGGTCTTGGGACGACGGATAAAAACTATCCGGAGATGTGTTGGTTCTCAGACGGTCTATACACATGATATCTAGCATAGAATATATTGTGACATATGAATAAATATTAGGTAAAACATTAAATGAATTTAACATAGATATATCATTGTTTAAAATGCGAAAAACCAAGCCATTAGCAGGGAAAGGGGTATTACTATAAAAATGACTAGGAGAGGAAAAGACTAAATTACATCCGAGGCTGCCGCCGCCACCGTCGCATAGATGTGAAGACAAATTGCCGATAACAATAGAGCCGTCGTATCAATTACACTGCTTGTAATTAGCAAATGAAGTCCATTATTAGTGAACAGTGTAAGCGAGACTAAATTTGACATCAAAATTTTAAAATCACACTATATAGTGAAATTGTGACTACAGAACTGTATTTCCATTATTAATGAACAGTGTAAGCGAGACTAAATTTGACATCAAAATTTTAAAATTACACTATATATAGTGAAACAGTGACTACAGAACTGTATTTCCATTATTAATGAACAGTGTAAGCAAGACTAAATTTGACATCAAAATTGTAAAATCATACTATATAGTGAAATTGTGACTACAGAACTGTATTTACACTGCTTGTAATCAGCAAATGAAGACCAAATTTATCAGTGGTGTGAAGTACGGCCCATCTACCAGCACAACAGAACATCTTTAGCTATGAAGACAACAGAATGGAATTGAGTAAATCTACCTGTACCCAGGAACGACCCAGAGTGCCCAGACAGATGTTATTGACTTTCTCTCTCTTTCACATTATATATAAATATTTTGGAAATACGTTTCGGGGAAGATGTCGGTCATAAACAATAAATTCACATAGATGTTATGAATATATATATGCAATGGCTTAGTTTATAGCGTAACTTAGAGAGGTAACGTATGTGTGTAATATAGCTAAAATAGAGATAAATATATACTTCATTGTCATATGTTCAAAGGGGTTTCTTGTTTGTAAAACATAAACTAATTATTCTATAGGGCTACAGCGATGCTGATTCTAACTATTGTTTTGTAAAGTCTAATTGGAAAAAATCTAATAATTGCTTTAAATTATAAATCATGGATAACAGATGTGTCATATGTTCAAAGGTGTTTGTTGTTTGTAAAACATAAACTAATTAATCTATAGGGCTACAGCGATGCTGATTCTAACTATTGTTTTGTAAAGGCTAATTGGAAAAAATCTAATAATTGCTTTAAATTATAAATCATGGATAACAAATGTAGTGTAAAACAATCAACTAGAATAAGGGTAATATATAATATGACAGGCGTTTCCTAGCGTTGATAAATAATGTTTTGATCAGATCGTAAAATGTATAATTATTATGAGAGGGTACAATATGTTCACAAAAGCCACCTATATATGTTAAAAAGGTTCATATAACACGACGCTGGCGCAATGTAGTTTATATATATAAAGAGTATCTGGAAATACTTAACACTAAATTACTAAAGAAAAGGATAGATAGAATTGTCATCTGAAATTAATACTAATAATTTGATTAATGTTCTCGAATCTGTTTTAGTATATATACAGGTAGACACTAAAAATAAAGTAGGTTATACTTACAAACCGTAGTACTATACAATTTATTAACCATTGACTCTTTTCCTAAATGTAAATCCATAGTGGGTATAAGTGCTAAACAGGCCCAGATGGGGGTAGACATCTGTACAACAGACGATGAAGACTACTCGGACGATGACGGTGTAAACAATCAGGATGGTCGTACGCTGTGCAAGATTTGATGCAGGTTGCCCTTCTACCGTGCGGACATGTGTTTGCCTGTCTGGGGTGTGCATTGAACCTTCAAGAGTGTGGCATATGCAGAGTGCGGACATCCGCTACGATAAGAGTATACCTATCGTAGTTAAGCCTAATGAAAGTACTACTATGTGTTCTCTCAAGCAACTCTGTTTACATATGTTTGCACTTATTGCAAACAATATAGGTAGAGGTCAACACGGGATAAGGTAATTAGTACTAGTGTCTTGATAATAGAGACGTATATTTACAATAATATTATGATTTGAACAATAAACAAATTTAAACATTCAATCTTAAATCTAATTACAATTGCTTTATACACATTACCGTTACAATCAGCTTGACAGGTAGCAACCCGCATGAGACACATTACTAGATATCTAGGTAATTAATATATCAACTCAGCCTCTAGACAGGTTTAACACTACCTCTTAATATTAGACACATCTCTGTAAACTGTAAAAATTCCAAATATAACGCCTGTACTAGGTCTAATGCTAAATCTAGTGTGGTATTTCTAACAAAAATATAAACTGTCGTTAGAGTGTATTATAAAACTGATTAGGGCAAAACACAGCAAAGGCATTGATAATATCGTTTAAGAACCTGTTGATAGCATTCTCAGGCCCCCCATGTGTTTGCCCGTAAAGTCTAAAATTATAAATCTATACAGTTGGTTTACATTATTGGCAATATAACAGCTGCCTCAAACAAATGATTACAAGTATAAAATATATTTAAATAGGTAAATATACTGATCAAATCGCCATCTTGGTGAAAGCATTCAACTGATGCCAAGGCGTGTTTGAAATGTAACGCAAAGGTTATTGCAATAATGTTATCTATACCTTTTTCACACAAATATCCCCCGAAGGGGGAAAGGAGAGGCCCCAAACCCGCCAACTCCATCGTGACATCCTCCAAAATCAAAATGATGCCTCCGTATGACCCTCCTGCTTGACACGTACATTCACCTTACGAACCATTACGGCCACTCCAGAGGGGATGCATACTCCTTAAGGGCTGCGTAGAGCCGCGCCAGTGGGCTTTCATCCTTCTCATGCACACTACCCGTCAAGCAGGAGAGTCTAAAAAAAATTACTTTTCAAAAACATTTGTGTGAAAAAATCAACATTCGCCGGTACATAGCTATTCATTTTGTTTACTCATTCGTGGAATTTTGTAGCCATAAGTTGGTAATCATTGTGCATAAATATATTTTTGGTTAATCTGAATATTTATAGAAAACGATACATAGCTAATCATTGTGCATAATTAATACCTATATATAATCTAGCTTTTGTCAAGTTGAATTACAATACAGTGCATAGCTAATCTTTATGTTTACCTAACCATAAGACAGTAATCAATGTACATATTTAATACTTATTAATCTAGCATTTGTCAAGTTGAATATTTACAATACAGTGCACAGCTATTGATTTTATTCGCTCATGCGAGGACGTTTGTAACCGTAAGGCAGTGTGTTGTACCCGTCGTCTTCGTCCAATTTCCTCTTTGCACCTGTTAACCTGAATATTTTACTTTCAGACATCGTGATGACGTCGCGATCCTCTGTGCGGCGAATCCTATCACTAGTGGTTACTATAGGATCGCTACCCTCCAAAACCATCCGTTTCATCGACTCAAAATTGACCGAGGCTGAGGTACTGAGATTCAGGGTCAACCTTTTGACTTTGCATACGGTCACGTGTTTGTTTTTATTTGTAGACCAGACTTTGTAGGCGTAGACTTTAGGACCTCCAGAGACGAATTCGGTGATGTAGGACCCCTGGCCGTATTGCAAGAGATCGTCAGTCATCTGGCCTAAATAATCTCCAGTCACTACTCTTGTCAAACCCTACCTATGAAGGTATAACACGCTGTCGGTATCCTTGTAGATAAGTTGAGGGCCTAGAGCGTCCATATATTCGTACAACTTTAGCCTGGCGTGGGCGGTGATGTAGACGGCCAGCACAACGTTGACAGTGGGTAGTATCTCGCAAACGTCATCCGAAAACTGCCAATTTACTACCAAAACGTCTTCGTTTACTTCCTGTATGTGATTCACGTCAATGGAAGGGCTTTGCAGCATTTTAAATAACTCCTGAGGCTCCCTGATAATCGATATTTTCGACTGATTCTCCCTCTGTCCGAATTTTCCCCAAAACGAGTTCAACATCAATTTTGCCAACGAGCGGGATCCTTCATTTTTGGCGATTTTTGACTGGTCCAAACGGACACCCTCGTTGATGAAATAATCTTCCACGTACTGGGCCTTGTCCTCTTCGGTCCGGCACCAGCCGGGATAGCCTGACGCCTCCTGTTTCATCTTTAGAAATTTATTGATAAACTCTTTAAACAGGCCGTCGTTTCCTGAAGCCATCTCGTACTGCCACATCTCGTGCATTTCCACAACGACATAGCCTTTCTCTACCGCCTGGCGTATCTCGTCCATGGTCCATGTGCCTGTCAGAGCGCGCTCGTCCACAGTATGACCGCATTCGTCGGGATTGAGAGTTTCGCCGCATGTCCGACAGAGTACAAACATGAACTTCTTATTCATCTTTAGCGGCAATACGGGGTGGTTGAGCGCTGTAGGCGGCAGAATTGTGCACTTGAGCAACCCTTCGGCGCTCATCCCCAATTTCCTGCATTCGTCGTTACCGACGGCCAACTTTGGGTGTCCAATCGGGTATTTTCCGTACTTGCAAACCCACGGGTAGAGCGAACACACGTCGGCGTACTGGATTGTTTCGTCCTCTTTAGCGGCGCAGTAGGTCTTTATATTTCCCGTCCTGCCGCCGAAGAATGCGTCGCGGGGGTTGAGAGGCGCTGCGTTGAGGACGGGGTGGTTGTCGAGGTAATCTAAGGACTTGTCGTTTTTCTTCTGCTGCCTAAATACACACTCCCACATCTCGACGACTTCGTAGCCGGCTCGTGAGATTTTAGCGTTCTTGGCTTTTGTCCTTTCAAAGAGTGCGCCGGATCATCCTCCTGAGCAGCGTCACGTCCGTTGGGGAAGCACTTGGGACAGCCGTGGAACCAGCATCCTTGGAATTCGTACACGGTGTTTGTCTCCATGCACAGTCCGTCGACCTTTAGACCGTCGACCTTCATCTCTCGGCCGTTACCCGCATGACTTATTCGCAGGTTGCCCTCTGTTTCGAGCCACAGCAACCATTGCAGAGCGATAAACGATTGTTTATCGGCCAGACGGTAGCCGGCTTTCGGAAGTACGGCTATGGTGTTTGGTTATAGAAAATTTCTTCTAAACGCCAGGTTACATGCGCTAGCGATGGTCACAGCCTCTAGAAACGGATCAACATTACACTTTTGTAGGAAACAGGTCCTGAATTTCAGGCACGCCTGTGCTAAGATCTCCACGTCCGATAGGCAGTATTCGAATATCTCCTTTTGAAAGTCAAAGACGTACTCGTTGCGCACCTGGTCGTCATACCATCGTGAAAACTCTTCGTGATTCTTGTCAAACATAGAATCGGGGCAATAGTACTCTTTGGCAGGCATGGGGCCTACATACGATTGGTTTGACAGCGTGTTGAAGAGGTGTGGAAAATATCCCTTTTTCTTTTCCGGAGGCAGATCGAAGACCTTAGGCAGTTTCGACAGAGCCATGGGCATGTAGTTTAGAGAGTCGATGAACTTTGTGTTGTCAATCTCTATCAGAATGACCTTGGTGCCTCGCATAATCAGGTCAGGTGTAAATTGAGTCTCTTCTATCACGTACTTTAGGATAAATTGAAAGTCAAAGGCCTGGCCGTTGTGAGCGATTACAATCACCTTTTTGTACGCCTTTCGCACTTCCATAAGATATGCCATGAACCCGTTGATGGGATCCTCTCTGAACACTCAGGTTCTATCCGTGCACTGTAGGCAAGCGCCGCCGTTCATACACATCCAACAGTATTGCTGGGATACGCACAAGTTGACTCGATGCACACGAGCGTCGTTAATGACTTCGTCTTGTCGAGTTTCAAGATCAAAGAAGACAAACAGGAAGTTATTTGATAGCGGGCGACGTGTATCAATTCTCATGTAGCACAGATGGCCTGCAGGCATGTAATCCTTACACACTTTACAATGGCTCTCGCCGCATACGTGAGGAGCGTTTCTTAGCCTCGTTAGAATGTATCTATTACAGTCTGGACACTTTCTTACAGTCCGGCATACGCTTTTGATGTGCGCCTTAAAACAAGCTCTATTTTGAAATTGTCTATTGCAGTCGCCGCACAGGATGCCGTCGTCTTCAAGCACACACGGCGGAGACCTCTTGCAAGAGTTGCATTGGGCTGGGCATCTATGTCGCAGGCGCTCGTTGTACGGAACATGACACAATTCGCAATAGTATTTACAAGCGAACGCACCTTTCAAATTTGTAACAACGTTGAAGTGGTTGGCGTGATATAACAAATTTAGCTTGTGCCTGGGGTTCCTTCAAAGTAAATATCACGACCTTTGCTGCCGTAATTGTAGACGGTGATTTTATAATCGGAGAGTAAATCTTGAAACTGTTGCAACTCTCGAATCCCGGCACCGCCATCTCCTACCTGCACCCCAGCGTCCGTCATTAGCTGGTTCGCTCTGTTGGTTTGACGATTGCTCCTCTCCATACACACAAGTTTGTACTCGGGGTTTCTTAACGCATGCGCTATAGCTACAACCAGAGCACGGGGTAAACAGAGGGTGTCCGTATTTTTAATGGTAACAATCCCCTTCCTACGGTACGATTCTTCTTTGAAGTTATTATACAGTCCGGGTCTTACAGGCCCACGCCCTATAGGTACTTTAACCTTTGTACAGGTCACTCTGAAGGTGTCGTCCACTTTAAAAGTATTTGCGTTGCTCTGGATAATGGAAGCAAAGATGTTAAACAAGTCGTCCACAGTTATCGAAGATGCCGCTCTAAAAGCAATATATCCAGGGGCGTGGTTTCGGAGATTTAAGCTCTGCATGGTGAAGCCCAATTGTATGTCTTCGGTAGCGTTGTTCTTCGTAGTCTCTAAGATTTCCTCTAGTCCTCGTCTGACCCACATCAGCTCGTTTTCCGCCACGGGTACGGGGTTGAAGTTGAATGTCACTCTAGTACCGTGCAAACGGAATTTTCGTACATATGTCTGGTCGGTTGATACAATACGAACGGCCATTTTACAGATACAATTCACTACAATAGATCTTAAATTAACACAGGTATATGCTATATATATATTCAATTTGATTCTATGTGAAACAGTTTAATTTTTTGAGATAATAACCGGAATAAATACTGGGGTTGTTTTGAAAATAAAAATATTAAGAATGACAATGGTATATGTTATACAATTAACAGTTATGTGATACAATTTTAAATTTTGAATGAATCGCTAATAATGAATCTAGTTGTTTGATAATACTCGTACTAACAATTGTATTTGCTAGATATTTATTAAAATATATGTTATGATTAAATTGTTTTCATAAATATTCAGATCTACTATAATAATATGTTATACAAATTATTCAACTCTGATTCACATAATGATTACAAATCGCTCTGATTGACTGGGGCGATTGCGTTAATATAGGACTCTAGTATATAGACTACAGATTTCACACGAGAGCAAGTAACAACAAGATAGCTTACCAGAATGTTTCTTCTTCCAAAGCTGGATAGCAAGTGGTGGTTGTCACGATGAGATTTATAAATCATAAACGCCTGCCCCTCCATACCTCTACAAATGGGATCGCCCACCGAGATGTAATCAAAAGACGTGGATCGGTCCAGCTCGGATGGACTCGTCCACCCCCATCTCGAATGGACTCTTCCACAGCTAAGTATATTAATAGAGCTATTTGTTTACTATACCAGCCTACATAATAAATCGATACGGTAGTTGACACAGTTACAATCGCCTTGTTTCACAACAACACAGCTGTGCGGGTTATAGACCTGTTATAACCGTCGCCAGCTATCTTACCGGTTCTAATATTATGCGTTATCTCTGCATGCCTGCACATGTAGGCCAAACGTGTTCCCTCAAGCGATAAGGCTTTGTTGCACTGTTTATTTTGTTTCACCTTTAGAGGTGGGCTATACTAGATACCTCTGTAGCGACACCGTGTTCGGGTATGTTTTTAGATAATTTATATCTGTATACACCGTGGGGCGCTGGCTCGTCAGGGTGTTTTAATCCACCCAATTTTTGATAAGTATTAGGTTGAAAAATATAATCTAATTCAACCCCCTCACCAAAATCTTGATTTATCAATTTGCAATTTCTCATAGATAAGAGACTGACAGACTTGCCTAATGACAATAGTCCAAAACTGCAATCTCTTAGAAATAAACACATATAAAAATTTAACACACTACTGAAATATTTCGATAAAAAATGAGCTTCATCATTCAAGAAAGAGAAAAACAACCCATTACCCAAAACATTTAGGGGTAGACCATTCATTTTTAGGGTGGGCATACTGCTTAGAGTCGGTCGAGCGCGGATACGTCATCAGATATATTAAATCTTTCCACAAGATAACCCCCACGCCGGGAGCTACCTCCGGGGAGGGTCCTGAACGTAGCTGAGGTCACCCCTTCTACTAGGGGTGGGTTAGGTTGGATCCATTTTGGCTAGCTTAGGTCAGTGGGTTAGAATTTATTTTTTTCGAAAAACTACCCCCTACCCCTGTAAACGTGGTCGAAACCACCCCCTAGGCTAGGATCAAGGCCGCATAAACCCCCTGCATCATCCAAAACTACCCCTATAGTCCTAGGTTACGTACAGGCCGAGTTAGGGGTAGTTGTGCCAAAGGGGGCTCAGTTCTACTGATAGATTCGTGGTAACGAGTAAACATTTTCCTGTCCGTCTCTTATAGTCAAGGACTAAGCCTATATAAATAACAATTATTTACAACACTAAACATCTTAAGCAAACACTTGCTTTTTAGAACCTAGTGAAACTAGCTTACGTAACCGGATCACTGACGTGAACAAACGATAGATTCGTGGTAACGAGTAAACATTTTCCTGTCCGTCTCTTATAGTCAAGGACTAAGCCTATATAAATAACTATTATTTACAACACTAAACATCTTAAGCAAACACTTGCTTTTTAGAACCTAGTGAAACTAGCTTACGTAACCGGATCACTGACATGACCAAACATTAGATTCGTGGTAACGAGTAAACATTTTCCTGCCCGTCTCTTATAGTCAAGGACTAAGCCTATATAAATAACAATTATTTACAACACTAAACATCTTAAGCAAACACTTGCTTTTTAGAACCTAGTGAAACTAGCTTACGTAACCGGATCACTGACATGACCAAACATTAGATTCGTGGTAACGAGTAAACATTTTTATGTGCGTCTCTTATAGTCAAGGACTAAGCCTATATAGTATGTAGTAAATGTTTGAATGCTGCGTGTTTATGTTGTATTGGGTAGTTCAATGTGTTATGTATCAGTGTGTCTGTCATGGTTGGCTTGCGGTATATGTTGAATTCATGTTTGCTTTGTTTTTTTGTTGTGGTGATCTCCAAGAAATTCAATATTTTGTTGTTTTCAACTTCTGCAGTGAACTGGATATTTTTTTTGTATTTTGTTTATATGTGTTTGGAGTTGTTGGCATTGTTTTATGTTTCCTCGGTGTAGTATTATAACGTCATCTACATATCTGTGTTAATATATTACCTTATCTGCGTTTTGTTGTTACTTATGATTTTATTCTGTTCTATGTGTTGTAGGAATACTTCTGCGGAATGCTTGAAATAGTTGAACCCTTGGTAGGCTTTGTTTCTGTGTGTAATATTTGTTGTTGTGAGTGAAGTAGTTCTGTTGTGTAATGGTGTTCAAAATGTATATGATTTCTTTTGTGATATTTTCTAGAGTGTTGTTAAGTATTAGATTGTCTCGTAATATGTTTAGTGTTTCTGTGGCTGGGATATTGGTATATAGGTTTGTGATGTCAAACGATGCCAAGGTTGAGTTATAAGGGATTTCAATGTTCCTTATTTTGTTTACTAGATCTATTGTATTCTTTATACTTGTGTGTGTGTGTGTGTGTCTGGTTTTATGTAGTATTTTCTAATAGTTCTATCCATATGGCGTTCTAGTTTGTATGTGGGTGATTGTTGGCTGTTGATTATCGGTCTTATTGGTGTTCCTTGTTTATGTAGTTTAGGAAGTGCTTGTAAGGTAAGTGCCGTTGGTCTTATTGCTTTAAGGTAATTTTTCTGTGTCTTAGATATTACGTGTTTTGCTGAATTAATTATGTTTTTAACTGTGTTGTGATATTCGTTTGTTGGTTCGTTATTTGTTTCTGCGATGTTGTTTGCTGTAATGAATTCATTAATTTTATTGTTAAAATCCTGCGTATGTATAATAACTGTAGTATTACCTTTATCTGCTTTTACGTACTTTAAATCGTGTTCTCTGGCTTTTTGTTTTAGTGATTTGGCTGTCTGTATTTCATTGGTGTGTGTTATGCTCTTTGGGTCTTGTGTGTTCTTATCGTGTTACTAATTAAATGTCTTAAGTGTTCTTGATCTTGTATTTCTGTCTGTTGTATATTGGTTTCCGTGTCAATTATAAATGATGTTTTTGTTTTACTGTTATCTTTGTAGTGTATATTATGTTTTAGGCCTTTATTTAGTAATTCTATTTCTTCAGTGGTAAATGTGATGTTAGTGTTGTTTGTTGTTTTTTCATAAAAAGAGTGTTTTGGCTATTTTATTGCAAGATTATTATTTTCCTCATTTAAAAGTTGATTGATTTTCTTTTTATGTGTTTCGTGTATTTCTTGTAGTGTTTTAGTGGCCCATTTGTGCGATTCTGTAATTAGTTCGCATGTGAATTCATGTCCGTATGTATTTGAAATGTTTAAATGTAAATGTAACAATTTTAGGTTAAGGTTACAAAGAAAAAAAAATTTAAAAATTAAAAAAAATTTTTTTTTTAATTTTAAAAAAATTGTAAGTGAGCACCGGCCACGGCCCGAGGGAGTCTATTTGTCAAAATTTCTTTTGAGAGTACAGAGCATTCTAAATTCTATTTGGGGCGGTAGTAATTTCGTGATATAGTATTTCTACGCTGGCGTGACATTGCTTTTGTTTTTATTATTCGAATATGCTATAAAAACGTCATCAATATAATCGAAATAAACCATATTTGGACTTTTCCCATACGCTTGATAAAAAACAGTTCCATTTAGACTGGAACTAGTTAAATAATATTATTTTAAAATTAGAAGCATTACAAATTCATTAGATCATAAGGTAGCCGAATATAATAAAGTAAACTACAGGAATGATATCGCCAAACTGAACTGTTTATTCATAGCAGAACTGTTTATCTTGAGCAAATGCATTGAGTTTTATGACAAACACTCAGACCAGAACTTATAGCTCAAATTTATGTGTCTTAATAACGTTTCATACCTGCAGACATCATCAGGAATACATTAGACTTTCTCATAAAGCCGGCCTCTTACAAATAGTAAATGTATTTCTGATATTGGTGAAAGCATTTGAAGTTATGTATTTGGAAAGTACCGTCTGATTAATGTATTCCGGCGTGGAAAGATTTTAATATGCAGATAAGCGGATAGGACGTGGATATAACTTATTTTAATATTGCCCTTACACTAGTACATTATTCATAGTTACAAATCAGTATAAAAACTAATTTAACCATAATATTTCTTATTGCCGTTTTTGTTATTTTAGTGTTTGCGAAACAGTGACGAATAAAACGTAAAAATGAAAGCTTTAAAATATTACATTTTAGCTAATTTTACCGAACGAAAGGAATATATAAAACTGTACCACCCGAAGTGTATTTCAGACTGTACAAAATATTTTGTACTATAAACTACACATCAGAGCGAGCCAGACTACAGACTCTAAAACATTAATTGTGTTATACTGCACCCCACACAAAGTGTATCAAACACTCTACGACATTAATTATATTATAGACTGCACGACATGAAGTGTCTTAGACATACAACTTTATATGGACTGTACAACACGAAGTGAATCCCACACTCAACAACATTAATTGTATTACACATGGCACAAGACGAAGTGTATCCCACACTTACAGCATTAAATGTAATATATATATATATATATATATATATATATATATATATATATATATATATATATAATTGTATTATTGACTGCACGATACGAAGTGTATCCCAGACTTACATCATTAATTGCATTATAGACTGCACAAAACGAAGTGTATCCCACACTCTACAACATTAATTGTATTAGGTCTATTGACTGCACGACACGAAGTGTATCCCAGAGTCTACAACATTAATTGCATTATAAAATGCACGAGACGAAGAGTATCCCACACTCTTCAACATTAACTGTATATAGACTGCACAACACAAAGTGTATCCCACACTCTACAACATTATTTGTATTATTGACTCCACGACACGAAGTGTATCCCACACTTACATCATTAATTCCATTATAAACGGCACGAGACGACGTATCCCACCTTCTACAACATTTCCCCCATTCTACAACATTAATTTTATTATAGACTATCACGACACGAACTGTATAGCACGCTCTACAACAATTATTGTGTTATTGCCTGCACGAGACGAAGTGTATCCCACACTCTACAACATTAATTGTACATAGACAGCACAACACGAAGTGTATCCCACACTTTACAACATTAATTGTATTATTGACTGCACTAGACGAAGTGTATCCCACACTACAACATTAATTGTATATAGACTGCACAAAACGAAGTGTATCCCACGCTCTACAACAACAATTGTATTATAGATTGCACAACACGAAGTGTATCCCACAGTCTAAAACATTAATTGTATTATAGACTATCACGACATGAATTGTAGCCCACACTCTACAACATTAATTGTATAATAATCGGGACAACACGAAGTGTATCCCACACTCTACAACATTAATTGTATTATAAACTATCACGACATGAATTGTAGCCCACACTCTACAACATTAATTGTATAATAATCGGGACAACACGAAGTGTATCCCACACTCTACAACATTAATTATAATATAGACTACACGACACGAAGTTTATCCCAGAATCTATAACATGTATGTAATGGACAATACGAAGTGAATCCCGAATAAATAAGGACTGAATAACACGTAAATAATTTACCAATAATAATTTGATTTTGGTAAAATTTAATTCGAAAATTATAATGAAGTAGTCGTGGCAGGCCCAGAGAATATATATTGCAAACAATCTACTAATTGTTATAAAAGCCCCGAGAGAACGATTTTGGTAAAAGTTACTATGCAAGCCACGGAGGTAACGATACCTTGATAAGGTTAGATACAGTCTTCTAACGTTATCAAAGTTAGTGAGACAGGTGACTTAACGAACATCACTATGTGAGCATTCGTCAAATCCATATCATGCCCTCGGTTTCCCGTTAGTATTTTGTGAAAGTTTTTACTTTCAATTAATTTACAATGCAACTATTAAACAAACCGTTTGGTGACTTAAATACGTTCGTACAAATGTTTATTTATTAATCTTGCTAATAAAATTTTTTTAAAGTATAATTTAACTTATGAACGAATTGAAGTGTTTAGAAATTTTCTCATAGCGTACGTTTATATTCCTGAACAATGCTTTTAACCTCATTGGGAAGATTTCCTTAGTTTCGAATCAAATTTGCTTTATATGAAATTGGAAAAATATATTTGTTTTAATTAGATATATTTTAAAAATACAAATAACTAAAACCTTGGTTTTTAGATAATTTAACCTCATTCATTTTGCCATTGTACTATCTAAATTATAAAATGTAATAACCATGATAATAACAACCTCCTATATTACATGAAGAAATTAATAAACGTTTTACCAGAGTCACAATTGGGCAACTATAACGATGGATGGAACAATTTTAAATCTTTTTATTCAGCCGCCATATTGAAAATGAGATATTTGTTGTAAATAAAATATTTAGGTTAACTTATACCACACCATCACTTACCCAGAAGGTTGAATGCTGACTTAAGAAAAGTACCTCCATTTATCTCAGTCATGGCATGATAAATACAACTGAAATATAAAAGGAATATTTCAACATTATCTACCTTGAAGCGTTCTCCTATAGGCGTATACTTTATAAAGGTGGTTAACTTGTTGTTTAGGAATTTAAATAGTTTAATCCGTTTGTAGAATACGTTCGTATAGAATACATTATCTCTGATCTAAGGTAATTACATCTAATTAAATTACTATAACACTATTACTGGGAAAAGATCTTTGTAGAAATACTACAGTTATGAAAATTAATTAGCGAACAATAGTTAAGAAAAGAATAAAGAATCACATTTTTATGAAAGGAAAGATTATAATGAACACAATTAGAGAAGCTACCACTAGGACAAAAAAGATGGCGGTATAACATTCTATGGCAGGTAAATAATTAATGAAACTAATAATAGAAATGATTTCTAGGATAGGAGGACACTAATTACTAGGATAACAAAGAGGGGAAAGAATATCATTGTTAATAGAAAAGAATACCAGAGAGAACACAATAAGAGAAACAATCGCTAGGAAGAACAAGAAGGTGGAGGTATATAATTTTATGGGAGGTTATTAGAGAAATGATCACTAGAATAAAAGGAGTACAGTAATCACTAGGATAGGACAGATGTGGAAGGATACCTTTTTTTAATGAGAACACAATAAGTGACATTATCACTAGGATAGGAGGACACAAACACCAGGATAGGAGAGACATAGAATGATAATATTTTTTGAAAGAGATTACCATGGGCAACACAATTAAAGAAATGATTGTGGAATATAGGAATAAGAGTAAACCAACCACTATTATGATAGGAAAGATATTTGATAAAAGTACTACTATAGGAGACACAGTAAAAGAAATTACTTCAGTACTAGGATAGGAAAGGGAAGCAGGTATGAGGATAAGGTGAAGATGGCAGTACAGGATACATGTTTTGGAATTATTCGCAGTAATATAGGAAACGGGTTAAGATAAATAACTATGACAGGATAAGACGATTAGAATAGCACAGAGTTGGATCAATGGCTCAAACACATGTAAACACATCAACAAGTAGGTATTTTTATTTGCTACTTATATATTTTATGCCTATATGAAAACTCCCGTTTCACGTGATGTATCCCATTATGTATAGTCAACCCACTAAATAATCTAGTGGCAAGTGTCTACATAATAATATATGTCCAAGTGTGCACGTGTAAAGTAGAAGCTGAATGTGAAGATAGGGATTAAATAATAGGAAACACAGTATTATACGAGATATTTGCGTTACTGATTACTAGGAAGCGAGAGATAAGAAAATAACAATAATATGGAATATAATAATAAAAAGAAGACAATTAGGAGAACGACCAATAATACCTTTTCATCTAATCACACGTCTATTAGGATATAAAGAAGCTGAAAGTATTAAGTAGAATTGTACTATATACATAGGTAATATAAATGTATGTGTTCAAACAAGTTGAATATGAAAACAAATTATTATAGTCGTTTTCTAATTAGGTCAACAACAACAAAATATTCTAGTTACTTTTATTAAATAGTTACAATTAATATAAATAAAGTAACATAACCTATGCGTTAAAAAAAAACTGTTCTACTACGTAAAATCAGATGTTTTATGAAATCATATGTCATCACTTATTTTAAACCAAATGGGACGAAATAACTATTTTGCATACCATTGCCATTTTGTGAAAAAATTTTCTTACACAAAAATAAATTAATTAGTTGAATTTAATTAATGTATTATTGTATGAAAAAAACTGTATTAACATCAAGTTTCACCCTAAACAAGTTTAAAAAATTTATTTGAACTTAGGTGTGGACGAACAAAAATTAATTTATAAACGATTGAAAATTTTAATACGATAATAATAGGGAGAGTGTGAACTAATAGAAGGAACAAAATGATGCTATAAAGAAGTACATATTTTGTATTTGCCTATTGCTATACCTGACCATTTCTCTTCGCTTGTGGAGGTCTGCCAAGAGCTAGGAGACCAGTACGATACGTAGTGAAGAATGATGTTTGGTCTACACCAACTCTAAACTTTTGTTGAACAAGAAGAACCTTATACGTTGTATGAGCCTAATGGGACGTCATAGCGTCATTTATCTACGAGGCCGTTGTGCCAATCCCTGTCAAAGGCACGTTTGCTTCTGAAACCAAATTACTTAACAACGTGTGTATGGATATGTTAGTACAAGAGCTGCCTGTCTGTTCGCCTACTTGTCTATTCCATTACATGTCTATCAGTCTGTATATCTGTCTGTCTGTCAATCTCAATATCTATCAATACGAAAATTCACATTACTGTTTCTATGGTTTCAGTTTTCATTTCTGATCAATAAAAATGGGGCTGTTTGCAGTTTTGAAAATGCGTAAGTTAATATTAAAAATACTGGCGAAGACCAAAGATATATGCTGCTTTCTGTTCCATATTTAATGCGGAATATGCCGTCCCGTATGACTTAATTATCTCCGAGGCGATTACATATAAATATAATACACAAACATTGAAAACACACAGACATACTGAGATAAACTAATAACTATCCACTAAAATAACCATCCACACCCAGCAACGCTTGTATGAATATACTAACAGTAAATTATATTGCAAAATAAAGTCCTTGTCTTTAATAAATATATATTTATTTGATTCTTTTAAACACCATAAAAATATATATCCTACAAATTAGTACAAATTATAGAAACGTTTTGGAATCACTACAGTTATTTATTGTAATTGTATAGATAAGTTTTATAACAATCTAATTTTCTATTACAGCTGCTGCAATATTGCGATCAGCTATTTTAATGTAAAGTAATCCTTGTTCAATAAAGTAATCATGATGTTAGTGTCAACTCAATTTAAAATACGATTCTACATAAACATAATGTCAAACCTGAAGTAATGAAATGTGAGAAGAGATGAATGTTTAAAAATACTTTTTATGAAGTTACGAAGTTTCAGTAGAACACAATGTTTTTTAGACTATTCAATAGGCTTAAATTACATTAATCGACGTTTGTTATATTAGATACTTTTTTTATGAGATTACCGTTTATTATAATCTGTCAAGCTGAATATTAAAATAATCATAATATAAGACACATCGAGGATCTATAAAAGCTAGTAAGGACAACTTTTCCGGTATAGTTTATGTTCTGAAATTGTTTGACAGGTGAGTTGAGTTGGTGTGATTTGTAACCCAAAGGATGAGTTGAGTGTGTGGAATGGTAACACGTTATTCCCAGATAGTATTCTATTGTCTCATTACCAACTTAGGGCAATTATTACTTCAACTTTGTTAATTCTTCCGGGATTCATCTTGTACTAGTTTTGCTGTAATACCTTACATTCTATAGCGTTCTACTGACTCTTTATCAACTTAAGGCAATGTTTACTTCAGCTTTGTTAACTCTTCTGGGATTCATATTATAATTGATTTGCTGTGATACCTTATATTCCATAGCGTTCTACTGACTCTTTATCAACTTAAGGCAATGTTTACTTCAGCTTTGTTAACTCTTCTGGGATTCATATTATAATTGATTTGCTGTGATACCTTATATTCCATAGCGTTCTATTGGATCTTAACCAATTTAAGGCAATGTTTACTTCAGCTTTATTATCTCTTTCAGGACCCACCTTGTACTAGTTTTCCTGTAAGATAATTCCTTCCATTCCATAGCGTTTAATTGAATCTTTACCAACGTAAGGCGATGTTTACTTCAGCTTTGTTAGCTCTTCCGAGACACACCTTGTACTAGTTTTACTGTAATACCTTCCATTCCACAGCGTTTAATTGAATCATTTCCAACGTAAGGCGATGTTTACTTCAGCTTTGTTAGCTCTTCCAGTACCCACCTGGTACTAGTTTTACTGTAATACCTTCCATTTCATAGCGTTTAATTGAATTTTTACCAACTTAAGGCAATGTTTACTTCAGTTTGTTAGCTCTTTCAGGACCCATCTTGTACTAGTTTTACTGTAATACCTTCCATTCCACAGCGTTTAATTGAATCATTTCCAACGTAAGGCGATGTTTACTTCAGCTTTGTTAGCTCTTCCAGTACCCACCTGGTACTAGTTTTACTGTAATACCTTCCATTTCATAGCGTTTAATTGAATTTTTACCAACTTAAGGCAATGTTTACTTCAGTTTGTTAGCTCTTTCAGGACCCATCTTGTACTAGTTTTACTGTAATACCTTCCATTCCATAGCGTTTAATTGAATCTTTACCAACGTAAGGCGATGTTTACTTGAGCTTTGTTAGCTCCTTCAGGACCGACCTTGTACTAGTTTTGCTGTAGTACCTTCCATTCGATAGCGTTTGAATCTTTACCAATCTAATTCAATGTCTACTTGAGTTTTGTTAGCTCTTTCGGGACCAATTTTGTACTAGTTTTGCTGTAATTCCTTCCATTCCTTCCATCCAAGTAAGTGAGCACCGGCCACGGCCCGAGGGAGTCTATTTGTCAAAATTTCTTTTGAGAGTACAGAGCATTCTAAATTCTATTTGGGGCGGTAGTAATTTCGTGATATAGTATTTCTACGCTGGCGTGACATTGCTTTTGCTTTTATTATTCGAATATGCTATAAAAACGTCATCAATATAATCGAAATAAACCATATTTGGACTTTTCCCATACGCTTGATAAAAAACAGTTCCATTTAGACTGGAACTAGTTAAATAATATTATTTTAAAATTAGAAGCATTACAAATTCATTAGATCATAAGGTAGCCGAATATAATAAAGTAAACTACAGGAATGATATCGCCAAACTGAACTGTTTATTCAAAGCAGAACTGTTTATCTTGAGCAAATGCATTGAGTTTTATGACAAACACTCAGACCAGAACTTATAGCTCAAATTTATGTGTCTTAATAACGTTTCATACCTGCAGACATCATCAGGAATACATTAGACTTTCTCATAAAGCCGGCCTCTTACAAATAGTAAATGTATTTCTGATATTGGTGAAAGCATTTGAAGTTATGTATTTGGAAAGTACCGTCTGATTAATGTATTGCGGCGTGGAAAGATTTTAATATGCAGATAAGCGGATAGGACGTGGATATAACTTATTTTAATATTGCCCTTACACTAGTACATTATTCATAGTTACAAATCAGTATAAAAACTAACTTAACCTTAATATTTCTTATTGCCGTTTTTGTTATTTTAGTGTTTGCGAAACAGTGACGAATAAAACGTAAAAATGAAAGCTTTAAAATATTACATTTTAGCTAATTTTACCGAACGAAAGGAATATATAAAACTGTAAACTAGACTGTACCACCCGAAGTGTATTTCAGACTGTACAAAATATTTTGTACTATAGACTACACATCAGAGCGAGCCAGACTACAGACTCTAAAACATTAATTGTGTTATACTGCACCCCACACAAAGTGTATCAAACACTCTACGACATTAATTATATTATAGACTGGACGACATGAAGTGTCTTAGACATACAACTTTATATGGACTGTACAACACGAAGTGAATCCGACACTCAACAACATTAATTGTATTATACATGGCACAAGACGAAGTGTATCCCACACTTACAGCATTAAATGTAATATATATATATATATATATATATATATATATATATATATATATATATATATATATATATATATAATTGTATTATTGACTGCACGATACGATGTGTATCCCAGACTTACATCATTAATTGCATTATAGACTGCACGAGACGAAATGTATCCTACACTCTACAACATTAATTGTATTAGGTCTATTGACTGCACGACACGAAGTGTATCCCAGACTCTACAACATTAATTGTATTATACATGGCACAAGACGAAGTGTATCCCACACTTACAGCATTAAATGTAATAAATATATATATATATATATATATATATATATATATATATATATATAATTGTATTATTGACTGCACGATACGATGTGTATCCCAGACTTACATCATTAATTGCATTATAGACTGCACGAGACGAAATGTATCCTACACTCTACAACATTAATTGTATTAGGTCTATTGACTACACGACACGAAGTGTATCCCAGACTCTACAACATTAATTGTATTATACATGGCACGATACGAAGTGTATCCCAGACTTACATCATTAATTGCATTATAGACTGCACGAGACGAAGTGTATCCTACACTCTACAACATTAATTGTATTAGGTCTATTGACTGCACGACACGAAGTGTATCCCAGACTCTACAACATTAATTGTATTATACATGGCACGATACGAAGTGTATCCCAGACTTACAGCATTAAATGTTATATATATATATATATATATATATATATATATATATATATATATAATTGTATTATTGACTGCACGATACGAAGTGTATCCCAGACTTACATCATTAATTGCATTATAGACTGCCCAAAACGAAGTGTATCCCACACTCTACAACATTAATTGTATTAGGTCTATTGACTGCACGACACGAAGTGTATCCCAGACTCTACAACATTAATTGCATTATAAAATGCACGAGACGAAGAGTATCTCACACTCTACAAAATAATTGCATTATAGACTGCACGACAAGAAGTGTATCCCACGCTCTACCACAACAATTGTGTTATAGATGGCACAACACGAAGTGTATCTCACACTCTACAAAATAATTGCATTATAGACTGCACGACATGAAGTGTATCTTAGACATACAACATAATTCTAATATAGAATGTACAACACGAAGTGTATCCCACAGTCTACAACATTAATTGTATTAGAGACTATCACGACATTAATTGTAGCCCACACTCTACAACATTAATTGTATAATAATCGGGACAACACGAAGTGTATCCCACACTCTACAACATTAATTATAATATAGACTACACGAGACGAAGTTTATCCCAGAATCTATAACATGTATGTAATGGACAATACGAAGTGAATCCCGAATAAATAAGGACTGAATAACACGTATAATTCGAAAATTATAATGAAGTAGTCGTGGCAGGCCCAGAGAATATATATTGCAAACAATCTACTAATTGTTATAAAAGCCCCGAGAGAACGATTTTGGTAAACGTTACTATGCAAGCCACGGAGGTAACGATACCTTGATAACGTTAGATACAGTCTTCTGTAATACTATCCATACCATAGCGTTATATTGAATCTTTACCAATTAAAGGTAATGTTTACTTCAGCTTTGTTAGATCTTTCAGGAACAACCTTGTACTAGTTTGCTGTAATATTCTCCATACCATAGCATTACATTGAATCTTCACAAACTTAAGGCAATGTTTACTTCAGTTTTGTTGGCTCTTCCAGAACCCAACTTGTACTAGTTTTGCTGTAATACCTTCCATACCATAGCGTTATATTGAATGTTTACCAACTTAAGGCAATGTTTACTTCAGCTTTGTTAACTTTTTCTGGAATCATCTTGTACTAGTTTTGCTATAATACCTTCTATTCAATAGTGTTTAATTGAATCTTTATCAACTTAAGGCAATGTTGACTTCAGCTTTGTTATCTCTTTCAGGACCAAACCTGTACTAGGTTTTACTGTAATACCTTCCATACCGTAGCATTATATTGAATCTTTACCAACTTAAGGCTATGTTTACTTCAACTTTGTTAGCTCTTTCGGGACCAATCTTGTACTAGTTTTGCTGTAATTCCTTCCATTCCATAGAGTTTATTTGAATCTTTACCAACTTGAGGCGATGTATACTTCAGCTTTGTTAGCTCTTTCGGGGCTCATCTTGTAATACGTTTTACTATAATACCTACCATACCATAGCATTATATTGAATCTTTACCAACTTAAGGCAATGTTTACTTCAACTTTGTTAGCTCTTTCAGGACCGACCTTGTACTAGTGTTGCTGTAAGACCTTCCATTCGATAGCGTTATGTTGAATCTTTACCAATCTAATTCAATGTTTACTTCAGTTTTGTTAGCTCTTTCGGGACCAATTTTGTACTAGTTTTGCTGTAATTCCTTCCATTCCATAGCGCTTAATAGAATCTTTATTAACATAAGGCAATGTTTACTTCAGCTTTTTAGCTCTTCCAGGACCCACCTTGTACTAGTTTTACTGTAAAACATTCCACACCATAGCGGTATATTGAATCCTTACCAACATAAGCCAATGTTTACTTCAGCTTTGTTAGCTCTGTCAAGACCAAACTTATACTAGTTTTCTTGTAATACCTTCCACACCATAGCGTTATATTGAATCTTTACCAACTTAAGGCAATGTAAACTTCAGCTTTGTTAGCTCTTTTGGGATTTATGTTGTACTAAGTTATACTGTAATTCCTTCCATACCATAGCATTTAATTGAATATTTACCAACTTAAGCAAATGTTTACTTCACCTTTGTTAGCTCTTTCAGGACCGACCTTGTACTAGTTTTGCTGTAGTACCTTCCATTCGATAGCGTTTGAATCTTTAGGAATCTAATTCAATGTCTACTTCAGTTTTGTTAGCTCTTTCGGGACCAATCTTGTACTAGTTTTGCTGTAATTCCTTCCATACCATAGCGTTTAATTGAATCGTTACCAACTTAAGGCAATGTTTACTATAGCTTTGTTAGCTCTTTCGGGACCAATTTTGTACTAGCTTTGCTGTAATTCCTTCCATTCCATAGCGTTTAATAGAATCTTTACCAACATAAGGCAATGTTTACTCCAGCTTTGTTAGCTCTTCCAGGACCCACCTTGTACTAGTTTTACTCTAATACCTTCCATTCCATAGCGTTTAATTGAATCTTTACCAATTTAAGGCAATGATTACTTAAGCATTGTTAGCTTTTCCAGGACCCACCTTGTACTAGTTTTACTGAAATACCTTCCATTTCATAACGTTTAATTGAATCTTTACCAACTTAAGGCAATGTTTACTTCAGCTTTGTTAGCTCTTTCAGGCTCCACCTTGTACTAGTTTTACTGTAATTCCTACCATTCCATAGCGTTTAATTAAATCTTTACCAACGTACGGCGATGTTTACTTCAGATTTTTTAGTTCTTTCGGGACCAATTTTGTACTAGTTTTACTGTAATTCCTTCCATTTCATAGCATTTAATAGAATCTTTACCAACTTAAGGCAATGTTTACTTCAGCTTTGTTAGCTCTTCCAGGACCCACCTTGTACTAGTTTTACTGTAATACCTTCCATTTCATAGCGTTTAATTGAATTTTTACCAACTTAAGGCAATGTTTACTTCAGCTTTGATAGCTCTAACGGGACCCACCTTGTGGCCTACTAGTTTTACAGTAATTCCTTCCATTCCATAGCGTTTAATTGAATCTCTACCAACGTAAGGCGATGTTTACTTCAGCTTTGTTAGCTGTATCGGGGCTAATCTTGTACTAGTTTTGCTGTAATTCCATCCATCCCATAGCGTTTAATTGAATATTTACCAACTTAAGGAAATGTTTACTTCAGCTTTGTTAGCTCTTTCGCGACCAATCTTGTACTAGTGTTTCTGTAATTACTTCGATTCCATAGAGTTTAATTCAATCTTTACCAACGTAAGGCGATGTTTACTTCAGCTTTGTTAGCTCTTTCAGGACCAACCTTATACAAGGTTTACTGTCATAACTTCCACACCATTGCGTGATATTGAATATTCACAAACTTAATTCAATGTTTACTTCAGCTTTGTTAGCTCTTTCAGGATCCACCTTGTACTAGTTTTGCCGTAATTCCTTCCATTCCATAGCGTTATATTGAATCTTTACCAACTTAGGGCAATCTTTACTTCAGCTTTGTTAGCTCCTTCAGGACCAAACTTGTACTAGTTTTGCTGTAATTCCTTCCATTCCACAGCGTTATATTGAATCTTTACCAACGTAAGGCAATGTTTACTTTAGCTTCGTTAGCACATTCGGGACCAATCTTGTACTAGTTTTGCTGTAATTCCTTCCATTCCATAGCGTTTAATTGAATATTTACCAACTTAAGGAAATGTTTACTTCAGATTTGTTATCTCTTTCAGGTCCCACCTTGTACTACTTTTACTGTAATTCCTTCCATTCCATAGCGTTTAATTGAATCTTTACCAATTTAAGGCAATGTTTACTTCAGCCTTGTTAGCTCTTTCAGGACCCACCTTGTACTAGCACTACTGTAATACCTTCCATACCATAGTGTTATATTGAACCATTACCAACGTAAGTCAATGTTTACTTTAGCTTTGTTATCTCTTTCCGGTCCATTCTTTACTAGTTTGCTGTAATTCCTTCCATTCCATAGCGTTTAATTGAATCTTTATCAACTTAAGGCAAAGTTTACTTCAGCTTTGTTATCTCTTTCATGCCCAAACCTTATACTAGTTTTGCTGTAATTCCTTCCATTCCATAACATTTCACTGAATCTTTACCAACTTAAGGCAATGTATACTCCAACTTTGTTAGCTCTTTCACGACCCTCCTTGTACTAGTTTTACTGTAATACCTTCCATTTCAGAGTGATTAATTGATTCTTTACCAATTTAAGGCAATGTTTACTTCCGCTTTGTTAGCTCTTTCAGGACTCACGTAGTACTAGTTTTACTGTAATACCTTACATTCCATAGCGTTTAATTAAATCTTTACCAACGTAAGGCGATGTTTACTTTAGCTTTGTTAGCACATTCGGGACGAATCTTGTACTAGTTTTACAGTTATTCCTTCCATTCCATAGCGTTTAATTGAATCTTTACCAACTTAAGGAAAGGTTTACTTCAGCTTTGTTAGCTCTTTCAGGATTCACGTAGTACTAGTTTTACTGTAATACCTTACATTCCATAGCGTTTAATTAAATCTTTACCAACGTAAGGCGATGTTTACTTTAGCTTTGTTAGCTCTTTCGGGACCCAACTTGTACTAGTTTTACAGTTATTCCTTCCATTCCATAGGGTATAATTGAATCTTTACCAACTTAAGGAAAGGTTTACTTCAGCTTTGTTAGCTCTTTCAGGATTCACGTAGTACTAGTTTTACTGTAATACCTTACATTCCATAGCGTTTAATTAAATCTTTACCAACGTAAGGCGATGTTTACTTTAGCTTTGTTAGCACATTCGGGACGAAACTTGTACTAGTTTTACAGTTATTCGTTCCATTCCATAGGGTATAATTGAATCTTTACCAACTTAAGGAAAGGTTTACTTCAGATTTGTTATCTCTTTCAGGTCCCACCTTGTACTACTTTTACTGTAATTCCTTCCATTCCATAGCGTTTAATTGAATCTTTACCAATTTAAGGCAATGTTTACTTCAGCCTTGTTAGCTCTTTCAGGACCCACCTTGTACTAGCACTACTGTAATACCTTCCATACCATAGTGTTATATTGAACCATTACCAACGTAAGTCAATGTTTACTTTAGCTTTGTTATCTCTTTCCGGTCCATTCTTTACTAGTTTGCTGTAATTCCTTCCATTCCATAGCGTTTAATTGATTCTTTATCAACTTAAGGCAAAGTTTACTTCAGCTTTGTTATCTCTTTCATGCCCAAACCTTATACTAGTTTTGCTGTAATTCCTTCCATTCCATAACATTTCACTGAATCTTTACCAACTTAAGGCAATGTATACTCCAACTTTGTTAGCTCTTTCACGACCCTCCTTGTACTAGTTTTACTGTAATACCTTCCATTTCAGAGTGATTAATTGATTCTTTACCAATTTAAGGCAATGTTTACTTCCGCTTTGTTAGCTCTTTCAGGACTCACGTAGTACTAGTTTTACTGTAATACCTTACATTCCATAGCGTTTAATTAAATCTTTACCAACGTAAGGCGATGTTTACTTTAGCTTTGTTAGCACATTCGGGACGAATCTTGTACTAGTTTTACAGATATTCCTTCCATTCCATAGGGTATAATTGAATCTTTACCAACTTAAGGAAAGGTTTACTTCAGCTTTGTTAGCTCTTTCAGGATTCACGTAGTACTAGTTTTACTGTAATACCTTACATTCCATAGCGTTTAATTAAATCTTTACCAACGTAAGGCGATGTTTACTTTAGCTTTGTTAGCACATTCGGGACGAAACTTGTACTAGTTTTACAGTTATTCCTTCCATTCCATAGGGTATAATTGAATCTTTACCAACTTAAGGAAAGGTTTACTTCAGCTTTGTTAGCTCTTTCAGGACTCACGTTGTACTAGTTTTACTGTAATACCTTACATTCCATAGCGTTTAATTAAATCTTTACCAACGTAAGGCGATGTTTACTTTAGCTTTGTTAGCACATTCGGGACCAATCTTGTACTAGTTTCGCTGTAATTCTTTCGATTTCATAGAGTTTAATTGAATCTTTACCAACGTAAGACGATATTTACTTCAGCTTTGTTAGCTCTTTCAGGACCCTCCTTGCACTAGTTTTGCCGTAATTCCTTCCATGCCATAGCGTTATATTGAATCTTTACCAACTTAGGGCAATGTTTACTTCAGCTTTGTTAGGTCTTTCAGGACCTACAATGTACTTGTTTTGCTGTGATACCTTCTATACCATAGCGGTATATTGTATCTTTACCAACTTGAGCCAATGTTTACTTCAGCTTTGTTAGCTCCTGCAGGACCAAACTTGTACTAGTTTTGCTGTAATTCCTTCCATTCCACAGCGTTATATTGAATTTGTACCAACGTAAGGCAATGTTTACTTTAGCTTCGTTAGCAAATTCGGGACCAATCTTGTACTAGTTTGGCTGTAATTCCTTCCATTCCATAGCGTTTAATTGAATATTTACCAACTTAAGGAAATGTTTACTTCAGATTTGTTATCTCTTTCAGGTCCCACCTTGTACTACTTTTACTGTAATTCCTTCCATTCCATAGCGTTTAATTGAATCTTTACCAGTTTAAGGAATGTTTACTTCAGCCTTGTTAGCTCTTTCAGGACTCACCTTGTACTAGCACTACTGTAATACCTTCCATACCATAGTGTTATATTGAACCATTACCAACGTAAGTCAATGTTTACTTTAGCTTTGTTATCTCTTTCAGGACCAAACTTGTACTAGTTTTGCTGTAATTCCTTCCATTCCACAGCGTTATATTGAATCTTTACCAACTTAAGGCAATGTTTACTTCAGCCTTGTTAGCTCTTTCAGGACCCACCTTGTACTAGTTCTACTGTAATACCTTCCATACCATAGTGTTATATTAAATCTTTACCAACTTAAGTCAATGTTAACTTCAGCATTGTTAGCTCTTTCGGGTCCATTCTTTACTAGTTTGCTGTAATTCCTTAAATTCCATAGCGTTTATTTGAATCTTTACCAACTTAAGGCAGTGTTTACTCCAACTTTGTTAGCTCTTTCACGACCCTTCTTGTACTAGTTTTACTCTAATACCTTCCATTTCAGAGTGATTAATTGATTCATTACCAACTTAAGGCAATGTTTACTTCAGCTTTGTTAGCTCTTTCAGAACTCACGTTGTACTAGCTTTACTGTAATACCTTACATTCCATAGCGTTTAATTGAATCTTTACCAACTTAAGGCAATGTTTACTTCAGCCTTGTTAGCCCTGTCAGGACCCACCTTGTACTAGTTCTACTGTAATACCTTCCATACCATAGTGTTATATTGAATCTTTACCAACTTAAGTCAATGTTAACTTCAGCTTTGTTAGCTCTTTCGGGTCCATTCTTTACTAGTTTGCTGTAATTCCTTAAATTCTATAGCGTTTATTTGAATCTTTACCAACTTAAGGCAATGTTTACTCCAACTTTCTTAGCTCTTTCACGACTCTAATTGTACTAGTTTTACTGTAATACCTTCCATTTCAGAGTGATAATTGATTCTTTACCAACTTAAGGCAATGTTTACTTCAGCTTTGTTAGCTCTTTCAGGACTCACGTTGTACTAGTTTTACTGTAATACCTTACATTCCATAGCGTTTAATTCAATCTTTACCAACGTAAGGCGATGTTTACATTAGCTTTGTTAGCACATTCGGGACGAATCTTGTACTAGTTTTACAGTTATTCCTTCCATTCCATAGGCTATAATTGAATCTTTACCAACTTAAGGAAATGTTTACTTCAACTTTGTTAGCTCTTTCGGGACCAATCTTGTACTAGTTTCGCTGTAATCCTTTCGATTTCATAGAGTTTAATTGAATATTTAAAAACTTAAGGTAATGTTTACTTCAGCTTTGTTAGCTCTTTCAGGACTCACGTTGTTGTAGTTTTACTGTAATACCTTACATTCCATAGCGTTTAATTAAATCTTTACCAACTAAAGGCAATGTTTACTTCAGTTTTGTTAGCTCTTTCAGGACCAAACCTGTACTAGTTTTGCTGTAATACTATCCATACCATAGCATAATATTGAATCTTCACAGACTTAAGGATATGTTTACTTCAGCTCTGTTAGCTCTTCCAGGACCCATCTTGTACTAGTTTTGCTGTAATACCTTCCATACCGTAGCGTTATATTGAATGTTTACCAACTTAATTCAATGTTTACTTCAGCTTTGTTAACTTTTTCTGGAATCATCTTGTAGTAGTTTTGCTATAATACCTTCTATTCAATAGCGTTTAATTGAATATTTATCAACTTTAAGGCAATGTTTACTTCAGCTTTGTTATCTCTTTCAGGACCAAACCTACACTAGTTTTACTGTAATTCTTTCCATTTCATAGCGTTTAATTGAATCTTTACCAACGTAAGGCGATGTTTACTTAAACTTTGTTAGCTCTTTCGGGACCAATCTTGTACTACTTTTACTGTAATTCCTTCCATTTCATAGCGTTTAATTGAATTTTTACCAACTTAGGGCAATGTTTACTTCAGCTTTGTTAGCTCTATCAGGACCCAACTTGTACTAGTTTTACAGTTATTCCTTCCATTCCATAGGGTATAATTGAATCTTTACCAACTTAAGGAAATGTTTACTACAGCTTTGTTAGCACTTTCAGGACCCAACTTGTACTAGTTTTGCTGTAATACTTTCCATACCATAGCGTTATATTTAATCTTTACCAACATAACTTAATGTTTACTTCAGCTTTGTTAGCTCTTTCAGGAATAAAACTTATATTAGTTTTGCTGTAATTCCTTCCATTCCAGAACGTTTAATTGTATCTTTACCAAATTAAGGAAATGTTTACTTCAGCTTTGTTAGCTCTTTCGGGACTCATCGTGTATTACGTTTTACAGTAATACCTACCATACCATAGCATTAAATTGAATCTTTACCAACTTAAGGCAATGTTCACTTCAACTTTGTTAGCTCTTTCAGGACCGACCTTGTACTTGTGTTGCTGTAAGACCTTCCATTCGATAGCGTTATGTTGAATCTTTACCAATGTAATTCAATGTTTACTTCAGATTAGTTAGCTCTTTCGGGGCCAAACTTGTACCGGTTTTGCTGTAATACCTTCCATACCATAACGTTTAATTGAATTTTTACCAACTTAAGGCAATGTTTACTTCAGCTTTGTTATCTTTTTCAGGACCCAACTTGTACTAGTTTTACTGTAATACGTTCCATACTATAGTGGTATATTGAATCTTTACCAACTTAAATCAATGTTTACTTCAGCTTTGTTAGCTTTTTCGGGTCCATTCTTTACTAGTTTGCTGTAATTCCTTCCATTCCATAGCGTTTAATTGAATCTTTACCAACTTAAGGCAATGTTTACTCCAACTTTGTTAGCTCTTTCACGACCCTCCTTGTACTAGTTTTACTATTATAACTTCCATTTCAGAGTGAATAATTTATTCTTTATCAACTTAAGGCAATGTTTACTTCAGCTTTGTTAGCTCTTTCAGGACACACGTTGTACTAGTTTTACTGTAATACCTTACATTCCATAGCGTTTAGTTAAATCTTTACCAACTTAAGGAAATGTTTACTTCAGCTTTGTTAGCTCTTTCGGGACCAATCTTGTACTAGTTTTGCTGTAATTCCTTCGATTCTATAGAGTTTAATTGAACCTTTACCAACGTAAGGCGATGTTTACTTCAGCTTTGTTAGCTCTTTCAGGACCGACCTTCTACTAGTGTTGCTGTAAGACCTCCCATTCGATAGCGTTATGTTGAATCCTTACCAATCTAATTCAATGTTTACTTCAGTTTTGTTAGCTCTTTCGGGACCAAACTTGTACCAGTTTTACTGTAATTCATTCCATTCCATAGCGTTTAATTGAATCTTTACCAACTTAAGGAAATGTTTCCTTCAGCTTTGTTAGCTCTTTCGGGACCAATCTTGTACTAGTTTTGCTGTAATAATTTCCATTCAATAGCGTTATATTGAAACTTTACCAACATAAGGAAATATGTAATTCAGCTTTGTTAGCTCTTTCGGGACCAATATTGAACTAGTTTTGCTGTAATTCCTTCGATTCCATAGAGTATAATTGAATCTTTACCAACGTAAGGCGATGTTTACTCAGCTTTGTTATCTCTTTCAGGACCCACCTTGTACTAGTTTTACTGTAATACTTTATATTTCATGGCGTTTAATTGATTCTTTACCAACTTAAGGAAATGTTTACTTCAGTTTTATTAGCTCTTTCGGGACCAAACTTGTGCCAGTTTTGCTGTAATTCCTTCCATTCCATAGCGTTTAATTTAACCTTTACCAACTAAAGGCAATATTTACTTCGGCTTTGTAATCTTTTTCAGGACCCACCTTGTACTAGTTTTACTGTAATAACTTGCATTTCATAGCGTTTAATTGAATTTTTATCAACTTAAGGCAACGTTTACTTCAGCTTTGTTAGCTCTATCAGGACCCAACTTGTACTAGTTGTACAGTAATTCCTTCCATTCCATAGCGTTTAATTGAATCTTTACCAACGTACGGCGATGTTTACTTCAGCTTTGGTAGCTGTTTCGGGACCCAACTTGTACTAGTTTTGCTGTAATTCCTTCGATTCCATAGAGTTTAATTGAAACTTTACCAACGTACGGCGATGTTTACTTCAGCTTTGTTAGCTGTTTCGGGACCCAACTTGTACTAGTTTTGCTGTAATTCCTTCGATTCCATAGAGGTTAATTGAAACTTTACCAACGTACGGCGATGTTTACTTCAGCTTTGTTAGCTGTTTCGGGACCCACCTTGTACTAGTTTTACAGTAATTCCTTCCATTCCATAGCGTTTAATTGAATCTTTTCCAACGTACGGCGATGTTTACTTCAGCTTTGTTAGCTGTTTCGGGACCCAACTTGTACTAGTTTTGCTGTAATTCCTTCGATTCCATAGAGTTTAATTGAAACTTTACCAACGTACGGCGATGTTTACTTCAGCTTTGTTAGCTGTTTCGGGACCCACCTTGTACTAGTTTTACAGTAATTCCTTCCATTCCATAGCGTTTAATTGAATCTTTACCAACGTACGGCGATGTTTACTTCAGCTTTGTTAGCTGTTTCGGGACCCAACTTGTACTAGTTTTGCTGTAATTCCTTCGATTCCATAGAGTTTAATTGAACCTTTACCAACGTACGGCGATGTTTACTTCAGCTTTGTTAGCTGTTTCGGGACCGAACTTGTACTAGTTTTGCTGTAATTCCTTCGATTCCATAGAGTTTAATTGAAACTTTACCAACGTACTCTTACCGACTTACTTTTTATAACCTTTGCCGTTGTTTATTTCTCTTCCTCAATTGCTAAGTCAGTAAGAAAGTAATGGTTTATCCATTGACTACGAACCTAATTTCATAGACCTGTGCCTCAAGGAATAAACCTCTCAGAGGAACCAACCCCTGAATTTTTGATAAAACCAATTAGCCTCCGATAAGCCCTGTTCAAGCTCCTTTTCGGGTAGTGGAATCTTTGAGAGACACTTGTGATTTAAAGACTATACCTGGATACCTAGTGAACTTATCTTATCTAGAATGAAAACACAGCTAATTGGAAAATATACATTTTTATTTATTTGTTCCAAGGTTCAAATTAATTATTATTGTTTTTATTTAATTTCACAGGATTTTCTTGACTAATTATTTTTTCAAAATTTCATACAACTTGCCATTTAACTAAACATTATTATCTCCTTCTGTTTTTAAATTTTCTTATTATCATTAATTTTACATATAATTTAAATTATCAAAGTTACCATAATTAATTTTGTATATAATTTTGATTAGTAGAGTTAAATTTAACATATTTTAAAATCTGATTCTTTTTCAAACACTTAATATTACTATGTAATGCCTTTAGGCTAGGCCTTGAACAATTAACTTCTTTGGAAGTTATTCATTAGAAATTCACTTAGAAAAAGCCATATAAGATATACATCTTTATACTTAATCCATACATTCCCACAGCGATGGGAATGGAAAGTCAATTTTGAATCTTTATTACTTAAATTTGGGTAACCTAAGAGAGTTGACTAATCAGTCCCTTAGGTTATTCCCATCTTATTTAATTTTGAAATTAAGTTAATATAATTTGAAGTAAAATGTTATTTAAAAAAGAATAATTAAATTGATTATATAACCTTGTACTGTAGAAATCTTTTTATCTTCATTAATGTTGTCATCTGTCGGTCCTGTTACAGCTTCAAGGGTCTTGGTAGGTAGGCGTCTCTCCATAATTTCGGTTAATCTTCTTATTTTCTTTAATTTTGCATTTTGGTGGTCGAAATTTTGTTCTGGGTATATATGACCCCTTGCTCATATATATCTTCCTTCCCCTGATCACATCGTAGCACTTTTTACTCTGTTTTTAGCACATTTTTTCTTGTCCTGATCGCATGGTACAAAAACACGTCTGCTCGCTTTGAGAGCCTAATGCATTCTCATCTTGGATAGCGTGCTTTTTTGAGGCCTCCTTCTCCAATTTCAAACTTCCCACGTCCCAGTATCCATTTTTCAACTTTTGACCAATCAGAAAGCCGTTGCCATGGCAATTGACTTTGTTTGTTCGGAAATTCTGAACTAAGATTAGTTTCCCTTTTTATAAAAGGCGTTTCTGTATTCTGATGTGTCCTTTGCATTTTTACCTTTTATTTAATAACGTATTTGACTTTATTTCTTCTCATTTAATTTAATTAACTTTTTAACATTCTTAATCCAAAGTTCGACTGTAGCGCTTTCGTTTCGTAGTGACAAGATTTATAATCAATGCCCTAAGCGGATTTTTCCGAAATCAAATATGACTTCTTCTATTATAACCTAATTTCTTAGGCTATTACACTTTAACATTTAATCTTTACTTTTACATAAATACTATTTTCCCTAGCTAGGCCTAATTTACTTTCCTCACATCTTAATTTACATTCTTTATTCCTGATTATTTTTAAGTACAATTATTTTAATAGCCGGCATCTAGGCCTAGTTTGTTATACTACACAATTACCGTCTTTTTTTGTTTACATAATTTAGGCTATCCACTTTGAAGTGATAATTTTTCTTATTGCTTATAATTTATGTTTTTTAAGTCTAAAGTTATTTCTAATTTTCTTCATTTTACTATTATTTACCCTAGTTTTAATACTATTATTATTATAATGTTTTAAAATTTTTATATATAAATTTAGTCAATTATTTAACCCGGTTAGGTTTGATTCTGGTATTCTGTACAATTACCCAGATTCTTTGCATCGGACATTCTGGCCGCTGCAAAATTCCCCCCTTTTTAAATATATGAAAATTTTGGTTCTTCTCTCCCTTGAAACAGATAAACATAATTAATAACATATTTGTGAAAAGTAACATTAACACTTATACTAGTTTATATTAAAATTTTCATATTCCTTTCATTAATCTACTATTCCTATTCATCTTCATAACTTAATTAATTTTACTAAAGTTCACAATTTACTCTCCTGTCCCTTTCACTCATATATATCATTGTCACATTAGTCACTTCACATGCTATTTACTCATTTATTACTCCTGTCCTTAGTCACATTCTTTTTTATTTAATCTTATTTCAAGTTTATATTAACTATACAATATTGTATATTGTAATCCTTATATTACACATTCATTGTTGTTAACCACAACATTTACTTTAATAAATTCAGTGAATCCCGTTCATTTAACCTATGGCTTTTTCTTTTACATTTAATACTGATTTTATATTATTTGTCCTATGTATTTGGATTATGTTACTGCTTTAATCTACTACTTAGATTTATTTTATATTTTTATTTTTATTACTTAACCGTTACTCCCTATGTCACTGATGGATCATTTTTTATTTACCTTGCCTTATTATCCTTTATTCTTTAAATATTTTCTTATTATCCGTCCAGCTTTATCTTTCTTTTTCTTCTTTCTCCTTTTCCAATTTCTTAACTTTCCCTTATTCTCCTTAAATCTACCTTTTATTTTTCTGTTTTTGACTTGTAATGAAATGAAGGTTCTTCTCGTATTTGGATTGGCTCTCATTTTAATTGACTTTCGAACTCTTGAACTAGTAAATGGGTTTTCCTTTTTTCTTTCTTTAATTTCAATTTCTTTCCTTTGGGTTATCTCTCCAGAATCTAAAGTCTTAGTCATGGGCTTCCGAGCTACTTGTTGGTTATTCATTTTAACCTCGTTGTTCCCCCCTTTTAATTGTTTCGACGCGACGTTTATACTTTTATTTATATTTATTTTCTTATTTATTATTTTTCCACTCACATTATTTCCCCTTTTTGGCACTATTTCGGCCTTACCTTGTTTATATTTTGGTTTGCTCTTAATCTCAGCTGCAACTCTTCTTTCCATGTCCTTTGTTTCTTTATCTCCTGTTTTGACTCCCTCAGGTCTTAAATTTATTTCCTTATTTATTATATTTTCATTTTTGTTTTTTAATTTTTTGTTTTTGTTTAATTTTTCCTCTGTTTCATTTTTTATTTTTCTTTGATATTCGTTCGTTATATTTAAGATTTCCCCTTTACTTGTTTCTTGTCCATTTCCTACTTCATTCATTCGGCAGTGCCCCTGCTTCTCGCACTGTCGCATTAACCCCTCCTTTTTGCTTTGATGCCCTATTGTTGATGCATCTTCTTTTTCCTGGGTTATCTTGCATATTTTTCGGACTTCTTCATTTTCCTCTATCTTTTGTATTTTACATTTAAAGTCCTGGTACACCATTTCCCCTTCTATTTCGAATGTCACAAAGCCTCTATCCATGTTTATCCGTGCCTTTAGGTCATACAGTGTGTTGCACCCCATAATCATCTCCGACCGAAGTTTGGAGACCACTATGAAGATGCAGTCCACTTTTATGCCTTTAATTGTTAAGGGAATTAAGCATTGCCGGGTAACCTTTATTTGTGCAGTCTTAATGGCTGTTACAACTCCCACATTGTTGATGGGTAGTTCCAGGAACTTAAGCCCATGCAACTTGAGGTTGTTGTAAGCCTTTTCTTGAATGACTGACACGTCTGCACCCGTGTCAATCTCTACCTCTATAGAGTGCCCTTCTACCTCACAGTCAATTACAGGGCATGTTTCTTTCTTCTGGTTACCTTCGCCAATCTCCTTGTCCTCTTCTAACAATTCAGCACGAATATCAAGAGATAGTCCACCAACTCTACGCTCTTGATTTTGGTGTACTTCATTGTTATTTTCCTGTTGTATTGTTTTTTTATTTTTGTTCTTTAGGTCTTCCGCCTTTCCTTTATTTACTGTTCCCTGTTTCTCCGGGTAATATTTCCTATATTTTGTTTGTTGTTGGATCTCTAATGGTTGTCTCCTCTTTTCCTTCCTACCATTAGGGATCCTCTCATTTAGTTTTTTGATTGACCACTTGGCCCTGGATTTTGTGGTCTCTTTTCTTTTGTCTGTGGGCCTTCTTCCGTTTGGTTTTGTGGCCTGTACTCTGGCCTTTGTTGTTGCCACTGATTTTGCGGCCTATTTCTTGGTCCCTCTCTTTGGTAGGGCCCCTGTCTCCAGTTTCCTCTCCCTTCTACCGGGTAAGGCTCTTGCCTCCAATTTCCCTTGTATCCGGGGTTTTTCGTTTGGTGTGTAAACCCTCTCCTTTCAGGTTCCCGTTCCTCAGTCCTAGGCTGAGTCCGGTTCCTGGTAGCCTCCTGCTCCATGTTCCTTCGGATGTATTTTACCGCCTCCTCTATGTCGGTAGCCGCCATCCCGGAACATCCTATATACATTCTGTTCCCATAATGCTTCATAATCTTCATAATTAACTCCGCCTGATTGTATGGCGGGGTTAGGTGTCTCGCCGTGTTCACCATTTTTAAGAAATAATTTACCATGTTGTTTGTGCCTCGATGGTATTCATATTTTCCATTTTCGATTCTTCCTCGAATTCTCTCTTGTGCATGAGATCCCCAAAAGTGGCTAAAGAATCTCTCCTTAACTTCATCATAATTTTCCTCCTCCATATTCATGGCCAACCACCATTCTTGTGCTGGTCCTTTAAGATGTCTCTCCATTATTTTCCTTTTTTGTCCTTCCTCCATGTCAGGATCAATTTCGGACATTATACCTTCTAGGTGTTTAATGAAATCAATAGGGTCTTCATCTTCCCTACCGTAGAATTCCTTCTTGCTTTTGTCTCCATTATCACCCATCTCAAACATCCTTGATTTAAACAAGGTAGCTATATTTATCCCTTCTCCCATATTCTTTATCTTATTCTCAACTACTTGTACCCTTCTTTCTACTTTTTTGACTTCTCCCTTAACTGTTTCTACAGTCTGTTTATTTTCACTGACTGTTACCTCTAAGTTATACATCTTTTCTATAGTTTCTTGGATTTTATTTCCCATTTCCTCATTCTTTCTTGTAATTCCTTCATTTATTTCCTCTATCCTCTTATTCATGATTTCCCAAAGATTCTTAATTTCTTGTTTATCCTCCTCTCTTTCTTTCTTTCTTTCTACTTTTTCCTCCTCTCTTTCTTTCTTTCTTTGTTCCTCTATCATTTTTACTAATTCTTCTTGTTCCTTTATTCTCCCTTGTTTCTGTTCCTCCATCTCTTTTAATCTTTCCTGTTTTTGTTCCTCTATCTTTTTTACTAATTCTTCTTGTTCCTTTATTCTCCCTTGTTTCTGTTCTTCCATCTCTTTTAATCTTTCCTGTTTTTGTTCCTCCATCTCTTTTAATCTCTCCTGTTTTTGTTCCTCCATCATTTTTTTAAAAAACTCCATCATTTCAGATGGTTCTGTGTCTTTTCTCTGTCTTGTCGCCATCTTAAAGTCTCGTATTTAACTATCCTTTTATTCCCTTACTAACTTCTCCTACTTCTATATTTTTACTATATACTGAGTATTTAATTAAATATTCATTTAGAATTGTGCTCGATGTGATCCGGTTCAGTGTTCCCTTGACCTTGTCTATCTAACGCCTATGTATTCTATTTACTTTCATTAATAACTAACATTATTATTTATATTATGCCCTACCGACGCCTACTGAATTTTATTTTACTTAATTATTTCCTTTTAATTATTATTATTTATTCTAAGTTCTTTTTAATTTCATTTTTATTATAATTAACTCTTATTTAATTTAAAGAACTTCTTTGGTTTTCATTTTATGATTCCTATTATTTTTTACAATTTTAATTGAATTCTATTTAATTAATTTTGTTTCACTAGGCTCCTTAGTCGATTTAAATCTGTCTCTATTTGATGTTGACCCGATGTTACAATGTAAGCATCGAGCCTCAAACGTTGGGCGCCATACTTTTCTTACCGACTTACTTTTTATAACCTTTGCCGTTGTTTATTTCTCTTCCTCAATTGCTAAGTCAGTAAGAAAGTAATGGTTTATCCATTGACTACGAACCTAATTTCATAGACCTGTGCCTCAAGGAATAAACCTCTCAGAGGAACCAACCCCTGAATTTTTGATAAAACCAATTAGCCTCCGATAAGCCCTGTTCAAGCTCCTTTTCGGGTAGTGGAATCTTTGAGAGACACTTGTGATTTAAAGACTATACCTGGATACCTAGTGAACTTATCTTATCTAGAATGAAAACACAGCTAATTGGAAAATATACATTTTTATTTATTTGTTCCAAGGTTCAAATTAATTATTATTGTTTTTATTTAATTTCACAGGATTTTCTTGACTAATTATTTTTTCAAAATTTCATACAACTTGCCATTTAACTAAACATTATTATCTCCTTCTGTTTTTAAATTTTCTTATTATCATTAATTTTACATATAATTTAAATTATCAAAGTTACCATAATTAATTTTGTATATAATTTTGATTAGTAGAGTTAAATTTAACATATTTTAAAATCTGATTCTTTTTCAAACACTTAATATTACTATGTAATGCCTTTAGGCTAGGCCTTGAACAATTAACTTCTTTGGAAGTTATTCATTAGAAATTCACTTAGAAAAAGCCATATAAGATATACATCTTTATACTTAATCCATACATTCCCACAGCGATGGGAATGGAAAGTCAATTTTGAATCTTTATTACTTAAATTTGGGTAACCTAAGAGAGTTGACTAATCAGTCCCTTAGGTTATTCCCATCTTATTTAATTTTGAAATTAAGTTAATATAATTTGAAGTAAAATGTTATTTAAAAAAGAATAATTAAATTGATTATATAACCTTGTACTGTAGAAATCTTTTTATCTTCATTAATGTTGTCATCTGTCGGTCCTGTTACAGCTTCAAGGGTCTTGGTAGGTAGGCGTCTCTCCATAATTTCGGTTAATCTTCTTATTTTCTTTAATTTTGCATTTTGGTGGTCGAAATTTTGTTCTGGGTATATATGACCCCTTGCTCATATATATCTTCCTTCCCCTGATCACATCGTAGCACTTTTTACTCTGTTTTTAGCACATTTTTTCTTGTCCTGATCGCATGGTACAAAAACACGTCTGCTCGCTTTGAGAGCCTAATGCATTCTCATCTTGGATAGCGTGCTTTTTTGAGGCCTCCTTCTCCAATTTCAAACTTCCCACGTCCCAGTATCCATTTTTCAACTTTTGACCAATCAGAAAGCCGTTGCCATGGCAATTGACTTTGTTTGTTCGGAAATTCTGAACTAAGATTAGTTTCCCTTTTTATAAAAGGCGTTTCTGTATTCTGATGTGTCCTTTGCATTTTTACCTTTTATTTAATAACGTATTTGACTTTATTTCTTCTCATTTAATTTAATTAACTTTTTAACATTCTTAATCCAAAGTTCGACTGTAGCGCTTTCGTTTCGTAGTGACAAGATTTATAATCAATGCCCTAAGCGGATTTTTCCGAAATCAAATATGACTTCTTCTATTATAACCTAATTTCTTAGGCTATTACACTTTAACATTTAATCTTTACTTTTACATAAATACTATTTTCCCTAGCTAGGCCTAATTTACTTTCCTCACATCTTAATTTACATTCTTTATTCCTGATTATTTTTAAGTACAATTATTTTAATAGCCGGCATCTAGGCCTAGTTTGTTATACTACACAATTACCGTCTTTTTTTGTTTACATAATTTAGGCTATCCACTTTGAAGTGATAATTTTTCTTATTGCTTATAATTTATGTTTTTTAAGTCTAAAGTTATTTCTAATTTTCTTCATTTTACTATTATTTACCCTAGTTTTAATACTATTATTATTATAATGTTTTAAAATTTTTATATATAAATTTAGTCAATTATTTAACCCGGTTAGGTTTGATTCTGGTATTCTGTACAATTACCCAGATTCTTTGCATCGGACATTCTGGCCGCTGCAGTACGGCGATGTTTACTTCAGCTTTGTTAGCTGTTTCGGGACCAATCTTGTACTAGTTTTGCTGTAATTCCTTCGATTCCATAGAGTTTAATTGAAACTTTACCAACGTACGGCGATGTTTACTTCAGCTTTGTTAGCTGTTTCGGGACCAATCTTGTACAAGTTTTGCTGTAATTCCTTCGATTCCATAGAGTTTAATTGAAACTTTACCAACGTACGGCGATGTTTACTTCAGCTTTGTTAGCTGTTTCGGGACCCAACTTGTACTAGTTTTGCTGTAATTCCTTCGATTCCATAGAGTTTAATTGAAACTTTACCAACGTACGACGATGTTTACTTCAGCTTTGTTAGCTGTTTCGGGACCAATCTTGTACTAGTTTTGCTGTAATTCCTTCGATTCCATAGAGTTTAATTGAAACTTTACCAACGTACGGCGATGTTTACTTCAGCTTTGTTAGCTGTTTCGGGACCAATCTTGTACTAGTTTTGCTGTAATTCCTTCGATTCCATAGAGTTTAATTGAAACTTTACCAACGTACGGCGATGTTTACTTCAGCTTTGTTAGCTGTTTCGGGACCCAACTTGTACTAGTTTTGCTGTAATTCCTTCGATTCCATAGAGTTTAATTGAAACTTTACCAACGTACGGCGATGTTTACTTCAGCTTTGTTAGCTGTTTCGGACCAATCTTGTACTAGTTTTGCTGTAATTCCTTCGATTCCATAGCGTTTAATTGAAACTTTACCAACGTAAGGCGGTGTTTACTTCAGCTTTGTTAGCTGTTTCGGGACCAATCTTGTACTAGTTTTGCTGTAATTCCTTCGATTCCATAGAGTTTAATTGAAACTTTACCAACGTACGGCGATGTTTGCTTCAGCTTTGTTAGCTCTATCAGGACCCAACTTGTACTAGTTTTACAGTAATTCCTTAGATTCCATAGCGTTTAATTGAATCTTTACCAACGTAAGGCGATGTTTACTTCAGCTTTGTTAGCTGTTTCGGGACCAATCTTGTACTAGTTTTGCTGTAATTCCTTCGATTCCATAGAGTTTAATTGAAACTTTACCAACGTACGGCGATGTTTACTTCAGCTTTGTTAGTTCTTTCAGGACCCACTATGTACTTGTTTTGCAGTAATACCTTCCATAACATAGCGGTATATTGTATCTTTACCAACTTAAGGCAATGTTTACTTCTGCCTTGTTAGATCCTTCAGGACCAAACTTGTACTACTTTTACTGTCATTCCTTCCAATTCAGAGTGATTAATTATCTCTTTACCAACTTAAGGCAATGTTTACTTCAGCTTTGTTATCTCTTTCAGGACCAATCTTGTACTAGTTTTGCTGTAATTCTTTCCATTCCATGGCGTTTAATTGAATCTTTACCAACGTAAGGCGATGTTTACTTGAGCTTTGTTAGCTGTTTCGGGACCAATCTTGTACTAGTTTTGCTGTAATTCTTTCCATTCCATGGCGTTTAATTGAATCTTTACCAACGTATGGCGATGTTTACTTGAGCTTTGTTAGCTGTTTCGGGACCAATCTTGTACTAGTTTTGCTGTAATTCCTTCGATTCCATAGAGTTTAATTGAATCTTTACCAACGTACGGCGATGTTTAATTCAGCTATGTTAGTTCTTTCAGGTCCCACTATGTACTTGTTTTGCAGTAGTACCTTCCATAACATAGCGGTATATTGTATCTTTACCAACTTAAGGCAATGTTTACTTCAGCTTTGTTATCTCTTTCAGGACCAATCTTGTACTAGTTTTGCTGTAATTCTTTCCATTCCATGGCGTTTAATTGAATCTTTACCAACGTAAGGCGATGTTTACTTGAGCTTTGTTAGCTGTTTCGGGACCAATCTTGTACTAGTTTTGCTGTAATTCTTTCCATTCCATGGCGTTTAATTGAATCTTTACCAACGTATGGCGATGTTTACTTGAGCTTTGTTAGCTGTTTCGGGACCAATCTTGTACTAGTTTTGCTGTAATTCCTTCGATTCCATGGCGTTTAATTGAATCTTTACCAACGTAAGGCGATGTTTACTTGAGCTTTGTTAGCTGTTTCGGGACCAATCTTGTACTAGTTTTGCTGTAATTCTTTCCATTCCATGGCGTTTAATTGAATCTTTACCAACGTATGGCGATGTTTACTTGAGCTTTGTTAGCTGTTTCGGGACCAATCTTGTACTAGTTTTGCTGTAATTCTTTCCATTCCATGGCGTTTAATTGAATCTTTACCAACGTATGGCGATGTTTACTTGAGCTTTGTTAGCTGTTTCGGGACCAATCTTGTACTAGTTTTGCTGTAATTCCTTCGATTCCATAGAGTTTAATTGAATCTTTACCAACGTACGGCGATGTTTACTTCAGCATTGTTAGTTCTTTCAGGACCAAATATGTACTTGTTTTGCAGTACCTCCTTCCATTCCATAGCGTTTAATTGAATCTTTACCAACTTAAGTCAATGTTTACTTCAGCCTTGTTAGCTCTTTCAGGACCAAACTTGTACTAGTTTTAGTGTAATTCCTTCCAATTCAGAGTGATTAATTGTCTCTTTACCAACTTAAGGCAATATTTACTTCAGCTTTGTTAGCTCTTTCTGGACCCACGTTGTACTAGTTTTACTGTAATACCTTACATTCCATAGCGTTTATTTAAATCTTTACCAACTTAAGGCAATGTTTACTTCAGTTTTGTTAGCTCTTTCAGGACCAAACTTATACTAGTTTGCTGTAATACCCTCCATACCATAGCATTAAATTGAATCTTCACAAACTTAAGGCAATGTTTACTTCAGCTTTGTTATCTTTTTCAGGAATCATCTTGTACTAGTTTTGTTATAATACCTTCTATTCAATAGCGTTTAATTGAATCTTTATCAGCTTAGGGCAATGTTTACTTCAGCTTTGTTATCTCTTTCAGGACCAAAACTGTATTAGTTTTACTGTAATTCTTTCCATTCCATAGAGTATAATTGAATCTTTACCAACGTAAGGCAATGTTTACTTCAGCTTTGATAGCTCTTTCAGGACCAACCTTGTACAAGTTTTACTGTCATACCTTCCATACCATTGCGTTATATTGAATATTCACAAACATAATTCAATGTTTACTTCAGCTTTGTAAGCTCTTTCAGGACCAACTTTGTACAAGTTTTACTGTCATACCTTCCATACCATTGCGTTATACTGAATATTCACAAACTTAATTCAATGTTTACTTCATCTTTGTTAGCTCTTTCAGGACCCACCTTGTACTAGTTTTGCTGTAATTACTTCCATTCCATAGCGTTATATTGAATCTTTACCAACTTAGGGCAATGTTTATTTCAGCTTTGTTAGCTCTTCCAGGACCCACCTTGTACTAGTTTTACTGTAATACCTTCCATTTCATAGCATTTAATTGAATTTTTACCAACTTAAGGCACCGTTTACTTCAGCTTTGTTAGCTCTATCAGGACCCAACTTGTACTAGTTTTACAGTAAATCCTTCCAATCCATAGCGTTTAATTGAATCTTTACCAACGTAAGGCGATGTTTACTTCAGCTTTGTTAGCTGTTTCGGGACCAATCTTGTACAAGTTTTGCTGTAATTCCTTCGATTCCATAGAGTTTAATTGAAACTTTACCAACGTACGGCGATGTTTACTTCAGCTTTGTTAGCTGTTTCGGGACCCAACTTGTACTAGTTTTGCTGTAATTCCTTCGATTCCATAGAGTTTAATTGAAACTTTACCAACGTACGACGATGTTTACTTCAGCTTTGTTAGCTGTTTCGGGACCAATCTTGTACTAGTTTTGCTGTAATTCCTTCGATTCCATAGAGTTTAATTGAAACTTTACCAACGTACGGCGATGTTTACTTCAGCTTTGTTAGCTGTTTCGGGACCAATCTTGTACTAGTTTTGCTGTAATTCCTTCGATTCCATAGAGTTTAATTGAAACTTTACCAACGTACGGCGATGTTTACTTCAGCTTTGTTAGCTGTTTCGGGACCAATCTTGTACAAGTTTTGCTGTAATTCCTTCGATTCCATAGAGTTTAATTGAAACTTTACCAACGTACGGCGATGTTTACTTCAGCTTTGTTAGCTGTTTCGGGACCCAACTTGTACTAGTTTTGCTGTAATTCCTTCGATTCCATAGAGTTTAATTGAAACTTTACCAACGTACGACGATGTTTACTTCAGCTTTGTTAGCTGTTTCGGGACCAATCTTGTACTAGTTTTGCTGTAATTCCTTCGATTCCATAGAGTTTAATTGAAACTTTACCAACGTACGGCGATGTTTACTTCAGCTTTGTTAGCTGTTTCGGGACCAATCTTGTACTAGTTTTGCTGTAATTCCTTCGATTCCATAGAGTTTAATTGAAACTTTACCAACGTACGGCGATGTTTACTTCAGCTTTGTTAGCTGTTTCGGGACCCAACTTGTACTAGTTTTGCTGTAATTCCTTCGATTCCATAGAGTTTAATTGAAACTTTACCAACGTACGGCGATGTTTACTTCAGCTTTGTTAGCTGTTTCGGACCAATCTTGTACTAGTTTTGCTGTAATTCCTTCGATTCCATAGCGTTTAATTGAAACTTTACCAACGTAAGGCGGTGTTTACTTCAGCTTTGTTAGCTGTTTCGGGACCAATCTTGTACTAGTTTTGCTGTAATTCCTTCGATTCCATAGAGTTTAATTGAAACTTTACCAACGTACGGCGATGTTTGCTTCAGCTTTGTTAGCTCTATCAGGACCCAACTTGTACTAGTTTTACAGTAATTCCTTAGATTCCATAGCGTTTAATTGAATCTTTACCAACGTAAGGCGATGTTTACTTCAGCTTTGTTAGCTGTTTCGGGACCAATCTTGTACTAGTTTTGCTGTAATTCCTTCGATTCCATAGAGTTTAATTGAAACTTTACCAACGTACGGCGATGTTTACTTCAGCTTTGTTAGTTCTTTCAGGACCCACTATGTACTTGTTTTGCAGTAATACCTTCCATAACATAGCGGTATATTGTATCTTTACCAACTTAAGGCAATGTTTACTTCTGCCTTGTTAGATCCTTCAGGACCAAACTTGTACTACTTTTACTGTCATTCCTTCCAATTCAGAGTGATTAATTATCTCTTTACCAACTTAAGGCAATGTTTACTTCAGCTTTGTTATCTCTTTCAGGACCAATCTTGTACTAGTTTTGCTGTAATTCTTTCCATTCCATGGCGTTTAATTGAATCTTTACCAACGTAAGGCGATGTTTACTTGAGCTTTGTTAGCTGTTTCGGGACCAATCTTGTACTAGTTTTGCTGTAATTCTTTCCATTCCATGGCGTTTAATTGAATCTTTACCAACGTATGGCGATGTTTACTTGAGCTTTGTTAGCTGTTTCGGGACCAATCTTGTACTAGTTTTGCTGTAATTCCTTCGATTCCATAGAGTTTAATTGAATCTTTACCAACGTACGGCGATGTTTAATTCAGCTATGTTAGTTCTTTCAGGTCCCACTATGTACTTGTTTTGCAGTAGTACCTTCCATAACATAGCGGTATATTGTATCTTTACCAACTTAAGGCAATGTTTACTTCAGCTTTGTTATCTCTTTCAGGACCAATCTTGTACTAGTTTTGCTGTAATTCTTTCCATTCCATGGCGTTTAATTGAATCTTTACCAACGTAAGGCGATGTTTACTTGAGCTTTGTTAGCTGTTTCGGGACCAATCTTGTACTAGTTTTGCTGTAATTCTTTCCATTCCATGGCGTTTAATTGAATCTTTACCAACGTATGGCGATGTTTACTTGAGCTTTGTTAGCTGTTTCGGGACCAATCTTGTACTAGTTTTGCTGTAATTCCTTCGATTCCATGGCGTTTAATTGAATCTTTACCAACGTAAGGCGATGTTTACTTGAGCTTTGTTAGCTGTTTCGGGACCAATCTTGTACTAGTTTTGCTGTAATTCTTTCCATTCCATGGCGTTTAATTGAATCTTTACCAACGTATGGCGATGTTTACTTGAGCTTTGTTAGCTGTTTCGGGACCAATCTTGTACTAGTTTTGCTGTAATTCTTTCCATTCCATGGCGTTTAATTGAATCTTTACCAACGTATGGCGATGTTTACTTGAGCTTTGTTAGCTGTTTCGGGACCAATCTTGTACTAGTTTTGCTGTAATTCCTTCGATTCCATAGAGTTTAATTGAATCTTTACCAACGTACGGCGATGTTTACTTCAGCATTGTTAGTTCTTTCAGGACCAAATATGTACTTGTTTTGCAGTACCTCCTTCCATTCCATAGCGTTTAATTGAATCTTTACCAACTTAAGTCAATGTTTACTTCAGCCTTGTTAGCTCTTTCAGGACCAAACTTGTACTAGTTTTAGTGTAATTCCTTCCAATTCAGAGTGATTAATTGTCTCTTTACCAACTTAAGGCAATATTTACTTCAGCTTTGTTAGCTCTTTCTGGACCCACGTTGTACTAGTTTTACTGTAATACCTTACATTCCATAGCGTTTATTTAAATCTTTACCAACTTAAGGCAATGTTTACTTCAGTTTTGTTAGCTCTTTCAGGACCAAACTTATACTAGTTTGCTGTAATACCCTCCATACCATAGCATTAAATTGAATCTTCACAAACTTAAGGCAATGTTTACTTCAGCTTTGTTATCTTTTTCAGGAATCATCTTGTACTAGTTTTGTTATAATACCTTCTATTCAATAGCGTTTAATTGAATCTTTATCAGCTTAGGGCAATGTTTACTTCAGCTTTGTTATCTCTTTCAGGACCAAAACTGTATTAGTTTTACTGTAATTCTTTCCATTCCATAGAGTATAATTGAATCTTTACCAACGTAAGGCAATGTTTACTTCAGCTTTGATAGCTCTTTCAGGACCAACCTTGTACAAGTTTTACTGTCATACCTTCCATACCATTGCGTTATATTGAATATTCACAAACATAATTCAATGTTTACTTCAGCTTTGTAAGCTCTTTCAGGACCAACTTTGTACAAGTTTTACTGTCATACCTTCCATACCATTGCGTTATACTGAATATTCACAAACTTAATTCAATGTTTACTTCATCTTTGTTAGCTCTTTCAGGACCCACCTTGTACTAGTTTTGCTGTAATTACTTCCATTCCATAGCGTTATATTGAATCTTTACCAACTTAGGGCAATGTTTATTTCAGCTTTGTTAGCTCTTCCAGGACCCACCTTGTACTAGTTTTACTGTAATACCTTCCATTTCATAGCATTTAATTGAATTTTTACCAACTTAAGGCACCGTTTACTTCAGCTTTGTTAGCTCTATCAGGACCCAACTTGTACTAGTTTTACAGTAAATCCTTCCAATCCATAGCGTTTAATTGAATCTTTACCAACGTAAGGCGATGTTTACTTCTGCTTTGTTAGCTGTGTCGGGACCAATCTTGTACTAGTTTTGCTGTAATTCCTTCGATTCCATAGCGTTATATGGAATATTCACAAACTTTATCCAATGTTTACTTCAGCTGTGTTAGCTCTTTCAGGACCAACCTTGTACAAGTTTTACTCTCATACCTTCCATACCATTGCGTTATATTGAATATTCACAAAAATAATTCAATGTTTACTTCAGCTTTGTAAGCTCTTTCAGGACCAACTTTGTACAAGTTTTACTGTCATACATTCCATACCATTGCGTTATACTGAATATTCACAAACTTAATTCAATGTTTACTTCATCTTTGTTAGCTCTTTCTGGACCCACCTTGTACTAGTTTTGCTGTAATTCCTTCCATTCCATAGCGTTATATTGAATCTCTACCAACTTAGGGCAATGTTTACTTCAGCTTTGTTAGCTCTTCCAGGACCCACCTTGTACTAGTTTTACTGTAATACCTTCCATTTCATAGCGTTTAACTGAATTTTTACCAACTTAAGGCACCGTTTACTTCAGCTTTGTTAGCTCTATCAGGACCCAACTTGTACTAGTTTTACAGTAAATCCTTCCATTCCATAGCGTTTAATTGAATCTTTACCAACGTACGGCGATGTTTACTTCAGCTTTGTTATTTCTTTCAGGACCCAATATGTACTTGTTTTGCAGTAATACCTTCCATAACATAGCGGTATATTGTATCTTTACCAACTTAAGGCAATATTTACTTCAGCTTTGTTAGCTCTTTCAGGACCAAACTTGTACTAGTTTTGCTGTAATTCCTTCCATTACATAGCGTTATATTGAATCTTTACAAACTTAAGCCAATGTTTACTTCAGCTTTGTTAGCTCTTTCAGGACCCACCTTGTACTAGTTTTGCTGTTATTCCTTCCAATTCAGAGTGATTAATTTTCTCTTTACCAACTTAAGGCAATGTTTACTTCAGCTTTGTTATCTCTTTCAGGACCCAACTCGTACTACTTTTACTGTAATACTTTATATTTCATGGATTTAATTGATTCGTTACCAACTTAAGGCTATGTTTACTTCAGCTTCATTAGCTCTTTCGGGACCAATCTTGTACTAGTTTTGCTGTAATTCCTTCCATTTCATAGCGTTTAATTGAATCTTTACCAACTGAAGGCAATGTTTACTTCAGCTTTGTTATCTCTTACAGGACCCACCTTGTACTAGTTTTACTGTAATACTTTATATTTCATGGCGTTTAATTGAATCTTGACAAACTTAAGGCAAAGTGTACTTCAGCTTTGTTAGCTCTTTCGGGACCAAGCTTGTACTAGTTTTGCTGTAATTCCTTCGATTCTATAGAGTTTAATTGAACCTTTACCAATGTAAGGCGATGTTTACTTCAGCTTTGTTAGCTCTTTCAGGACCGACCTTGTACTAGTGTTGCTGTAAGACCTCCCATTCGATAGCGTTATGTTGAAACTTTACCAACACAAGGAAATATTTAATTCAGCTTTGTTAGCTCTTTCGGGACCAATCTTGAACTAGTTTTGCTGTACTTCCTTCGATTCCATAGAGTTTAATTGAATCTTTACCAACGTGAGGCGATGTTTACTTCAGCTTTGTTATCTCTTTCAGGACCCACCTTGTAATAGTTTTACTGTAATACTTTATATTTCATGGCGTTAAATTGATTCTTTACCAACTTAAGGCAATGTTTACTTTAGTTTTATTAGCTCTTTCGGGACCAAACTTGTACTAGTTTTGCTGTAATTCCTTCCATTCCATAGCGTTTAATTTAACCTTTACCAACTAAAGGCAATGTTTACTTCGGCTTTGTAATCTTTTTCAGGACCCACCTTGTACTAGTTTTACTGTAATACCTTGCATTTCATAGCGTTTAATTGAATTTTTACCAACTTAAGGCAACGTTTACTTCAGCTTTGTTAGCTCTATCAGGACCCAACTTGTACTAGTTTTACAGTAATTCCTTCCATTCCATAGCGTTTAATTGAATCTTTACTAACGTAAGGCGATGTTTACTTCAGATTTGTTAGCTGTTTCGGGACCAATCTTGTGCTAGTTTTGCTGTAATTCCTTCGATTCCATAGAGTTTAATTGAATCTTTACCAACGTACGGCGATGTGTACTTCAGCTATGTTAGGTCTCTCAGGTCCCACTATGTACTTGTTTTGCAGTAATACCTTCCATAACATAGCGGTATATTGTATCTTTACCAACTTAAGGCAATGTTTACTTCAGCTTTGTTAGCTCTTTCAGGACCAATCTTGTACTAGTTTTGCTGTAATTCCTTCCATTTCATAGCGTTTAATTGAATCTTTACCAACGTAAGACGATGTTTACTTCAGCTTTGTTAGCTGTTTCGGGACCAATCTTGTACTAGTTTTGCTGTAATTCCTTCGATTCCATAGAGTTTAATTGAATCTTTACCAACGTACGGCAATGTTTACTTCAGCTTTGTCAGTTCTTTCAGGACCCACTATGTACTTGTTTTGCAGTAATAACTTCCATAACATTGCGGTATATTGTATCTTTACCAACTTAAGGCAATGTTTACTTCAGCTTTGTTAGCTCTTTCAGGACCAATCTTGTACTAGTTTTGCTATAATTCCTTCCATTCCATAGCGTTTAATTTAATCTATACCAACGTAAGGCGATGTTTACTTCACCTTTGTTAGCTGTTTTTTGACCAATCTTGTACTAGTTTTGCTGTAATTCCTTCGATTCCATAGAGTTTAATTGTATCTTTACCAACCTAAGGCAAAGTTTACTTCAGCTTTGTTAGCTCTTTCAGGACCAATCTTGTACTGGTTTTGCTGTAATTCCTTCCATTCCATAGCGTTTAATTGAAACTTTACCAACGTAAGGCAATGTTTACTTCAGCTTTGTTAGCTCTTCCAGGACCCACCTTGTACTAGTTTTACTGTAATACCGTCCATTTCATAGCGTTTAATTGAATTTTTATCAACTTAAGGCAACGTTTACTTCAGCTTTGTTAGCTCTATCAGGACCCAACTTGTATTAGTTTTACAGTAAATCCTTCCATTCCATGGCGTTTAATTGAATCTTTACCAACGTAAGGCGATGTTTACTTCAGCTTTGTTAGCTGTGTCGGGACCAATCTTGTACTAGTTTTGCTGTAATACCGTCCATTTCATAGCGTTTAATTGAATTTTTACCAACTTAAGGCAACGTTTACTTCAGCTTTGTTAGCTCTATCAGGACCCAACTTGTATTAGTTTTACAGTAAATCCTTCGATTCCATAGAGTTTAATTGAATCTTTACCAACGTACGGCGATGTTTACTTCAGCTTTGTTAGTTCTTTCAGGACCCAATATGTACTTGTTTTGCAGTAATACCTTCCATAAGATAGCGGTATATTGTATCTTTACCAACTTAAGACAATGTTTACTTCAGCTTTGTTAGCTCTTTCAGGACCAAACTTGTACTAGTTTTGCTGTAATTCCTTCCATTACATAGCGTTATATTGAATCTTTAAAAACTTAAGCCAATGTTTACTTCAGCTATGTTAGCTCCTTCAGGACCAAACTTGTACTAGTTTTGCTGTAATTCCTTCCATTCCATAGCCTTTAATTGAATCTTTACAAACTTAAGGCAATGTTTACTTCAGCCTTGTTAGCTCCATCAGGACCAAAATTGTACTAGTTTTACTGTAATTCCTTCCAATTCATAGTGATTAATTGTCTCTTTACCAACTTAAGGCAATGTTTACTTCAGCTTTGTTAGCTCTTTCAGGACCCACGTTGTACTAGTTTTACTGTAATATCTTACATTCCATAGCGTTTAATTAAATCTTTACCAACTTAAGGCAATGTATACTTCAGTTTTGTTAGCTCTTTCAGGATCAATCTTGTACTAGTTTGCTGTAACACCCTCCATACCATAGCATTAAAAAAATCTTCACAAACTTAAGACAATGTTTACTTCAGCTTTGTTAGCTCTTCCAGGACCCACCTTGTACTAGTTTTGCTGTAATACCTTCCATACCATAGCGTTATATTGAATGTTTACCAACTTAAGGCAATGTTTACTTCAGCTTTGTTATCTTTTTCTATGATCATCTTGTACTAGTTTTGCTATAATACCTTCTATTCAATAGCGTTTAATTGAATCTTTATCAGCTTAGGGCAATGTTTACTTCAGCTTTGTTATCTCTTTCAGGACCAAACCTGTATTAGTTTTACTGTACTTCTTTCCATTCCATAGAGTTTATTTGAATCTTTACCAACGTAAGGCAATGTTTACTTCAGCTTTGATAGCTCTTTCAGGACCAACCTTGTACTAGTTTCGCTGTAATACCTTCCATTCCATAGCGTTATATGGAATATTCACAAACCATATTCAATGTTTACTTCAGCTGTGTTAGCTCTTTCAGGACCAACTTTGTACAAGTTTTACTGTCATACTTTCCATACCATTGCGTTATACTGAATATTCACAAACTTAATTCAATGTTTACTTCATCTTTGTTAGCTCTTTCAGGACCCACCTTGTACAAGTTTTGCTGTAATACCTTCCATTCCATAGCGTTATATTGAATCTTTACCAACTTAGGGCAATGTTTACTTCAGCTTTGTTAGCTCTATCAGGACCCAACTTGTACTAGTTTTACAGTAAATCCTTCCATTCCATAGCGTTTAATTGAATCTTTACCAACGTAAGGCGATGTTTACTTCAGCTTTGTTATGTGTGTCGGGACCAATCTTGTACTAGCTTTGCTGTAATTCCTTCGATTCCATAGAGTTTAATTGAATCTTTACCAACGTACGGCGATGTTTACTTCAGCTTTGTTAGCTCTTTCAGGACCCACCTTGTACTAGTTTTACTCTAATACCTTCCATACCATAGTGTTATATTGAATCTTTAGCAACTTAAGGCAATGTTTACTTCAATTTTGTTATCTCTTTCAGGACCCACCTTGTACTAGATATACTGTAATTCCTTCCATTCCATAGAGTTTAATTGAACCTTTACCGACGTAAGGCGATGTTTACTTCAGCTTTGTTAGCTTTTTTCAGGACCGACCTTGTACTAGTTTCGCTGTAAGACCTCCCATTCGATAGCGTTATGTTGAATCTTTACCAATCTAATTCAATGTTTACTTCAGTTTTATTAGCTCTTTCGGGACCAATCTTGTACTAGTTTTGCTGTAATACCTTCCATTCCATAGCGTTTAACTGAATCTTTACCAAATTAAAACAATGTTTACATCAGCTTTGTTAGCTCTTTCAGGCCCCACCCTGTACTAGTTTTACTGTAATAACTTATATTTCATGGCGTTTAATTGATTCTTTACAAACTTTAGGCAACGTGTACTTCAGCTTTCTTAGCTCTTTTGGGACCAATCTTGACCTAGTTTTGCTGTAATTCCTTCCATTCCATAGCGTTTAATTTAACCTTTACCAACTAAAGGCAATGTTTACTTCAGCTTTGTTATCTTTTTCAGGACCCAACTTGTACTACTTATACTGTAGTACTTTCCATTCCATAGCGTTTATTTGCATCTATACCATTTTAAGGCAATGTTTACTTCAGCATTGTTAGCTTTTCCAGGACCCACCTTGTACTAGTTTCACTGAAATACCTTCCATTTCATAGCGTTTAATTGAATCTTTACCAACTTAAGGCAATGTTTACTTCAGCTTTGTTAGCTCCTTCAGGACCAACCTTGTACTAGTTTTGCTGTAATTACTTCCATACCATAGTGTTATATTGAATATTTATCAACTTAAGGCAATGTTTACTTCGGCTTTGTTAGGTCTTTCGGGTCCATTCTTTACTAGTTTGCTGTAATTCCTCCCATTCCATAGCGTTTAATTGAATCTCTACCAAATTAAGGCAAAGTTTACTTCAACTTTGTTATCTCTTTCAGGACCTACCTTGTACTAGTTTTACCGTAACACCTTCCATTCCATAGCGTTTAACTGAATCTTTACCAAATTAAGGCAAAGTTTACTCCAACTTTGTTAGCTCTTTCAGGACCCGCCTTGTACTAGTTTTACTGTAATACCTTCCATTCCATAGCGTTTAATTGAATCTCTACCAACTTAAGGCAAAGTTTACTTCAGCCTTTTTAGCTCTTTCAGGACCCACCTTGTACTAGATTTACTGTAATACTTTCCATACCATAGTGTTATATTGAATCTTTACCAACTTAAGGTAATGTTTACTTCAAGTTTGTTAACTCTTTCAGGACCCACCTTATACTAGTTTTACTGTAATACCTTCTATTCCATAGCGTTATATTGATTCTTTACCAACTTAAGGCAATGTCTATTTCAGCTTTGTCAGCTCCTTCAGGACCAAACTTGTACTAGTTTTGCTGTAATTCCTTCCATTACATAGCGTTATATTGCATCTTTACCAACTTAAGGCAATGTTAACTTCAGCTTTCTTAGCTTTTTCGGGTCCATTCTTTACTAGTTTGCTGTAATTCCTTCCATTCCATAGCGATTAATATATTCTTTACCAACATAAGGCAATGTTTACTTCAACTGTGTTATCTCTTTCAGGACCTATCTTGTACAAGTTTTACTGTAATACCTTCCATTCCATAGCGTTTAACTGAATCTTTACCAAATTAAGGCAATGTTTACTTCACCTTTGTTAGCTCTTTCAGGACCCACCTTGTACTAGTTTTACTGTAATAATTTCCATTCCATAGCGTTATATTGAAACTTTACCAACTTAAGGCAATGTTTACTTCTACTTTGTTAGCTCTTTCAAGGCCCACCTTGTACTAGTTTTGCTGTAATTCCTTCCATTCCATAGCGTTATATTGAATCTTTAGCAACGCAGAGCAATGTTTACTTCAGCTCTGTTAGCTCTTTCAGGACATACAAAGTACTTGTTTTGCTGTAATACCTTCCATAACATAGCGGTATATTGAATCTTTACAAACTTAAGGCAATGTTTACTTCAGCATTGTTATCTCTTTCAGGACCCACCTTGTACTAGTTTTAATGTAATACCTTCCATTCCATAGCGTTTAATTGAATCGTTACCAACATAAGGCAAAGGTTACTTCAGCCTTGTTATATCTTTCAGGACCCACCTTGTACTAGTTTTACTGTAATACCTTCCATACCATAGTGTTATATTGAATCTTTACAAACTTCAGACAAAGTTTACTTCAGCTTTTTTAGCTATTTCGGGTCCATTCTTTACTAGTTTTGCTGTAATTCCTTCCATTCCATAGCGTTTAATTGAATCTTTACCAACTTAAGGCAATGTTTACTCCAACTTTGTTGGCTCTTTCAGGACCCTCCTTGTACTAGTGTTAATGTAATTCCTTCCATTCCATAGCGTTTAATTGAATCTTTACCAAATTAAGGCAATGTTTACTTCAGCTTTGTTAGCTCCTTCAGGACCAACCTTGTACTAGTTTTGCTGTAATTCCTTCCATTCTACAGCGATATATTGATTTTTACCAACTTAAGGCGATGTTTTCTTCAGCTTTCTTAGCTCTTTCGGGACCATTCTTTACTAGTTTGATGTAATTCCTCCCATTCCATAGCGTTTAATTGAATCTCTACCAACTTAAGGCAAAGTTTACTCCAACTTTGTTAGCTCTTTCAGGACCCACCTTGTACTAGTTTTACTGTAATACCTTCCATTCCATAGAGTTTAATTGAATCGTTACCCACTTAAAGCAATGTTTACTTCAGAACTGTTAGCTCTTTCAGGACCCACCTTGTACTAGTTTTACTGTGATACTTTCCATTCAATATCGTTTATTTGAATCTTTCCCAACTTAAGGCAATGTTTACTTCAGCCTTGTTAGCTCTTACAGGACCCACCTTGTACTAGTTTTATTGTAATACCTTCCATACGATAGTGTTATATTGAATCTTTTCCAACTTTAGGCAATGTTTACTTCAGCCTTGTTAGCTCTTTCAGGACCCACCGTGTACTAGTTTTACTGTAATACCTTCCATTCCATAGCGTTTAATTGAATCTTTACGAACTTAAGGCAATGTTTACTTCAGCCTTGTTAGCTCTTTCAGGACCCACCTTGTATTAGTTTTACTGTAATAACTTCCATACCATAGTGTTATATTGAATCTTTACCAACTTAAGGCAATGTTTACTTCAGCTTTGTTAGCTCTTTCAGGACCCACCTTGTACTAGTTTTGCTGTAATACCTTCCATAACATAGCATTATATTGAATCTTTACCAACATAACTCAATGTTTACTTCAGTTTTGTTAGCTCTTTCGGGACCAAATTTGTACTAGTTTTGCTGTAATACCTTCCATATCATAACGTTTAATTGAATCTTTACCAACTTAAGGCAATGTTTACTTCAGCTTTGTTATCTCTTTCGCGACCACTTTTGTACTAGTTTTGCTGAAATTCCTGCCATTCCATAGCGTTTAATTGAATTTATACCAACTTAAGGCAATGTTTACTTCAGCTTTGTTAAGTTTTCAAGATTCACCTTGTACTAGCTGTACTTCCTTTAATTCCATAGCATTATATTGAACCCTTACCAACTTAAAGCAATATTTACTTCAGCTTTGTTAGCTCTTTCAGGACCAAACTTGAAGAGTTTTACTGTCATACCTTCCATACCATTTCGTTATATTGAATATTCACAATGTTAATTCAATGTTTACTTCAGCTTTGTTAGCTCTTTCAGGACCCACATTGTACTAGTTTTGCTGTAATACTTTCTATACCATAGCATTATATTGAATCTTTACCAACTTAAGGCAATGTTTACTTCAGCTTTGTTATTATTACTGTAATACCTTCCATTTCAGAGCAAATAATTGATTCTTTACCAACTTAAGGTAATGTTTACTTCAGCTTTGTTAGCTCTTTCAGGACCCACGTTGTACTAGTTTTACTGTAATACCTTACATTCCATAGCGTTTATTTGAATCTTCACGAACTTATGGCAATGTTTACTTCGGCTTTGTTCATTTTTTCGGGAATCATCTTGTACTAGTTTTCCTATAATACCTTACATTCCATAGCGTTTATTTGAATCTTTACGAACTTAAGGCAATGTTTACTTCGGCTTTGTTAATTTTTTCGGGAATCATCTTGTACTAGTTTTCCTATAATACCTTCTATTCCATAGCGTTTATTTGAATCTTTACGAACTTAAGGCAATGTTTACTTCGGCTTTGTTAATTTTTTCGGGAATCATCTTGTACTAGTTTTCCTATAATACCTTACATTCCATAGCGTTTATTTGAATCTTTACGAACTTAAGGCAATGTTTACTTCGGCTTTGTTATATTTTTCGGGAATCATCTTGTACTAGTTTTCCTATAATACCTTACATTCCATAGCGTTTATTTGAATCTTTACGAACTTAAGGCAATGTTTACTTCGGCTTTGTTATTTTTTTCGGGAATCATCTTGTACTAGTTTTCCTATAATACCTTACATTCCATAGCGTTTATTTGAATCTTTACGAACTTAAGGCAATGTTTACTTCGGCTTTGTTAATTTTTTCGGGAATCATCTTGTACTAGTTTTCCTATAATACCTTACATTCCATAGCGTTTATTTGAATCTTTACGAACTTAAGGCAATGTTTACTTCGGCTTTGTTAATTTTTTCGGGAATCATCTTGTACTAGTTTTCCTATAATACCTTCTATTCCATAGCGTTTATTTGAATCTTTACGAACTTAAGGCAATGTTTACTTCGGCTTTGTTAATTTTTTCGGGAATCATCTTGTACTAGTTTTCCTATAATACCTTACATTCCATAGCGTTTATTTGAATCTTTACGAACTTAAGGCAATGTTTACTTCGGCTTTGTTATTTTTTTCGGGAATCATCTTGTACTAGTTTTCCTATAATACCTTTCATTCCATAGCGTTTATTTGAATCTTTACGAACTTAAGGCAATGTTTACTTCGGCTTTGTTATTTTTTTCGGGAATCATCTTGTACTAGTTTTCCTATAATACCTTCTATTCCATAGCGTTTATTTGAATCTTTACTAACTTAAGGCAATGTTCACTTCGGCTTTGTTAATTTTTTCGGGAATCATCTTGTACTAGTTTTCCTATAATACCTTACATTCCATAGCGTTTATTTGAATCTTTACGAACTTAAGGCAATGTTTACTTCGGCTTTGTTAATTTTTTCGGGAATCATCTTGTACTAGTTTTCCTATAATACCTTACATTCCATAGCGTTTATTTGAATCTTTACGAACTTAAGGCAATGTTTACTTCGGCTTTGTTATTTTTTTCGGGAATCATCTTGTACTAGTTTTCCTATAATACCTTCTATGCCATAGCGTTTATTTGAATCTTTACGAACTTAAGGCAATGTTCACTTCGGCTTTGTTAATTTTTTCGGGAATCATCTTGTACTAGTTTTCCTATAATACCTTCTATTCCATAGCGTTTATTTGAATCTTTACGAACTTAAGGCAATGTTTACTTCGGCTTTGTTAATTTTTTCGGGAATCATCTTGTACTAGTTTTCCTATAATACCTTACATTCCATAGCGTTTATTTGAATCTTTACGAACTTAAGGCAATGTTTACTTCGGCTTTGTTAATTTTTTCGGGAATCATCTTGTACTAGTTTTCCTATAATACCTTCTATTCCATAGCGTTTATTTGAATCTTTACGAACTTAAGGCAATGTTTACTTCAGCTTTGTTAGCTCTTTCAGGACCCACGTTGTACTAGGTTTACTGTAATACCTTCTATTCCATAGCGTTTATTTGAATCTTTACGAACTTAAGGCAATGTTTACTTCGGCTTTGTTAATTTTTTCGGGAATCATCTTGTACTAGTTTTCCTATAATACCTTCTATTCCATAGCGTTTATTTGAATCTTTACGAACTTAATGCAATGTTTACTTTGGCTTTGTTAATTTTTTCGGGAATCATCTTGTACTAGGTTTCCTATAATACCTTCTATTCCATAGCGTTTATTTGAATCTTTACGAACTTAAGGCAATGTTTACTTCGGCTTTGTTAATTTTTTCGGGAATCATCTTGTACTAGTTTTCCTATAATACCTTCTATTCCATAGCGTTTATTTGAATCTTTACGAACTTAAGGCAATGTTTACTTCGGCTTTGTTAATTTTTTCGGGAATCATCTTGTACTAGTTTTCCTATAATACCTTACATTCCATAGCGTTTATTTGAATCTTTACGAACTTAAGGCAATGTTTACTTCGGCTTTGTTAATTTTTTCGGGAATCATCTTGTACTAGTTTTCCTATAATACCTTCTATTCCATAGCGTTTATTTGAATCTTTACGAACTTAAGGCAATGTTTACTTCAGCTTTGTTAGCTCTTTCAGGACCCACGTTGTACTAGTTTTACTGTAATACCTTCTATTCCATAGCGTTTATTTGAATCTTTACGAACTTAAGGCAATGTTTACTTCGGCTTTGTTAATTTTTTCGGGAATCATCTTGTACTAGTTTTCCTATAATACCTTCTATTCCATAGCGTTTATTTGAATCTTTACGAACTTAAGGCAATGTTTACTTCGGCTTTGTTAATTTTTTCGGGAATCATCTTGTACTAGTTTTCCTATAATACCTTCTATTCCATAGCGTTTATTTGAATCTTTTCGAACTTAAGGCAATGTTTACTTCGGCTTTGTTAATTTTTTCGGGAATCATCTTGTACTAGTTTTCCTATAATACCTTACATTCCATAGCGTTTATTTGAATCTTTACGAACTTAAGGCAATGTTTACTTCGGCTTTGTTAATTTTTTCGGGAATCATCTTGTACTAGTTTTCCTATAATACCTTCTATTCCATAGCGTTTATTTGAATCTTTACGAACTTAAGGCAATGTTTACTTCAGCTTTGTTAGCTCTTTCAGGACCCACGTTGTACTAGTTTTACTGTAATACCTTCTATTCCATAGCGTTTATTTGAATCTTTACGAAATTAAGGCAATGTTTACTTCAGCTTTGTTATGTCTTTCAGGACCCACCGTGTACTAGTTTACTGTAATAACTTCCATACCATAGAGTTTAATTGAATCTTTAAAAAAAAAGGAAATGTTTACTTAAGCTTTGTTAGCTACTTCGGGTCCATTCTTTACTAGTTTGATGTAATTCCTTCTATTTCACAGCGTTTAATTGTATCTTTACCCACTTAAGGTAATGTTTACTTCAGTTTTGTTAGCTCTTTCAGAACCAACCTTGTACTAGTTTGCGGTAATACCCTCCATACCATAGCGTTACATTGAATCTACACAAACTTAGGGCAATGTTTACTTCAGCTTTGTGATCTCTTTCAGGACCAAACCTGTACTAGTTTTGCTGTAATACATTCCATGCCATAGCGTTATATTGAATCGTTACCAATTTTAGGTAATGATTACTTCAGCTTTGTTAGCTCTTTCAGGACCAAACCTGTACTAGTTTTGCTGTAATACTTTCCATACCATAGCGATATATTGAATCTTTACCAATTTTAGGTAATGATTACTTCAGCTTTGTTAGCTCTTTCAGGACCAAACCTGTACTAGTTTTGCTGTAATACTTTCCATACCATAGCGATATATTGAATATTTACCAATTTTAGGCAATGTTTACTTCAGCTTTGTTAGCTCTTTCAGGACCAAACCTGTCCTAGTTTTGCTGTAATACTTTCCATACCATAGCGATATATTGAATCTTTACCAATTTTAGGTAATGATTACTTCAGCTTTGTTAGCTCTTTCAGGACCAAACCTGTACTAGTTTTGCTGTAATACTTTCCATACCATAGCGATATATTGAATCTTTACCAATTTTAGGCAATGTTTACTTCAGCTTTGTTAGCTCTTTCAGGACCAAACCTGTACAAGTTTTGCTGTAATACTTTCCATACCATAGCAATATATTGAATCTTTACCAATTTTAGGTAATGATTACTTCAGCTTTGTTAGCTCTTTCAGGACCAAACCTGTACTAGTTTTGCTGTAATACTTTCCATACCATAGCGATATATTGAATCTTTACCAATTTTAGGTAATGATTACTTCAGCTTTGTTAGCTCTTTCAGGACCAAACCTGTACTAGTTTTGCTGTAATACTTTCCATACCATAGCGATATATTGAATCTTTACCAATTTTAGGTAATGATTACTTCAGCTTTGTTAGCTCTTTCAGGACCAAACCTGTACTAGTTTTGCTGTAATACTTTCCATCCCATAGCGATATATTGAATCTTTACCAATTTTAGGTAATGATTACTTCAGCTTTGTTAGCTCTTTCAGGACCAAACCTGTACTAGTTTTGCTGTAATATTTTCCATACCATAGCGATATATTGAATCTTTACCAATTTTAGGTAATGATTACTTCAGCTTTGTTAGCTCTTTCAGGACCAAACCTGTACTAGTTTTGCTGTAATACTTTCCATACCATAGCGATATATTGAATCTTTACCAATTTTAGGTAATGATTACTTCAGCTTTGTTAGCTCTTTCAGGACCAAACCTGTACTAGTTTTGCTGTAATACTTTCCATACCATAGCGATATATTGAATCTTTACCAATTTTAGGTAATGATTACTTCAGCTTTGTTAGCTCTTTCAGGACCAAACCTGTACTAGTTTTGCTGTAATACTTTCCATACCATAGCGATATATTGAATCTTTACAAATTTTAGGTAATGTTTACTTCAGCTTTGTTAGCTCTTTCAGGACCAAACCTGTACTAGTTTTGCTGTAATACTTTCCATACCATAGCGATATATTGAATCTTTACCAATTTTAGGTAATGATTACTTCAGCTTTGTTAGCTCTTTCAGGGCCAAACCTGTACTAGTTTTGCTGTAATACTTTCCATACCATAGCGATATATTGAATCTTTACCAATTTTAGGTAATGATTACTTCAGATTTGTTAGCTCTTTCAGGACCAAACCTGTCCTAGTTTTGCTGTAATACTTTAAATACCATAGCGATATATTGAATCTTTACCAATTTTAGGTAATGATTGCTTTAGCTTTGTTAGCTCTTTCAGGACCAAACCTGTACTAGTTTTGCTGTAATACTTTCCATACCATAGCGATATATTGAATCTTTACCAATTTTAGGTAATGATTACTTCAGCTTTGTTAGCTCTTTCAGGACCAAACCTGTACTAGTTTTGCTGTAATACTTTCCATACCAGAGCGATATATTGAATCTTTACCAATTTTAGGTAATGATTACTTCAGCTTTGTTAGCTCTTTCAGGACCAAACCTGTACTAGTTTTGCTGTAATACTTTCCATACCATAGCGATATATTGAATCTTTACCAATTTTAGGTAATGATTACTTCAGCTTTGTTAGCTCTTGCAGGACCAAACCTGTACTAGTTTTGCTGTAATACTTTCCATATCATAGCGATATATTGAATCTTTACCAATTTTAGGTAATGATTACTTCAGCTTTGTTAGCTCTTGCAGGACCAAACCTGTACTAGTTTTGCTGTAATACTTTCCATACCATAGCGATATATTGAATCTTTACCAATTTTAGGCAATGTTTACTTCAGCTTTGTAAGCTCTTTCAGGACCAAACCTGTACTAGTTTTGCTGTAATACTTTCCATACCATAGCGATATATTGAATCTTTACCAATTTAAGGTAATGATTACTTCAGCTTTGTTAGCTCTTTCAGGACCAAACCTGTACTAGTTTTGCTGTAATACTTTCCATACCATAGCGATATATTGAATCTTTACCAATTTTAGGTAATGATTACTTCAGCTTTGTTAGCTCTTTCAGGACCAAACCTGTACTAGTTTTGCTGTAATACTTTCCATACCATAGCGATATATTGAATCTTTACCAATTTTAGGTATTGATTACTTCAGCTTTGTTAGCTCTTTCAAGACCAAACCTGTACTAGTTTTGCTGTAATACTTTCCATACCATAGCGATATATTGAATCTTTACCAATTTTAGGTAATGATTACTTCAGCTTTGTTAGCTCTTTCAGGACCAAACCTGTACTAGTTTTGCTGTAATACTTTCCATACCATAGCGATATATTGGATCTTTACCAATTTTAGGTAATGATTACTTCAGCTTTGTTAGCTCTTTCAGGACCAAACCTGTACTAATTTTGCTGTAATACTTTCCATACCATAGCGATATATTGAATCTTTACCAATTTTAGGCAATGTTTACTTCAGCTTTGTTAGCTCTTTCAGGACCAAACCTGTACTAGTTTTGCTGTAATACTTTCCATACCATAGCGATATATTGAATCTTTACCAATTTTAGGTAATGATTACTTCAGCTTTGTTAGCTCTTTCAGGACCAAACCTGTACTAGTTTTGCTGTAATACTTTCCATACCATAGCGATATATTGAATCTTTACCAATTTTAGGTAATGATTACTTCAGCTTTGTTAGCTCTTTCAGGACCAAACCTGTACTAGTTTTGCTGTAATACTTTCCATACCATAGCGATATATTGAATCTTTACCAATTTTAGGTAATGATTACTTCAGCTTTGTTAGCTCTTTCAGGACCAAACCTGTACTAGTTTTGCTGTAATACTTTCCATACCATAGCGATATATTGAATCTTTACCAATTTTAGGTAATGATTACTTCAGCTTTGTTAGATCTTTCAGGACCAAACCTGTACTAGTTTTGCTGTAATACTTTCCATACCATAGCGATATATTGAATCTTTACCAATTTTAGGTAATGATTACTTCAGCTTTGTTAGCTCTTTCAGGACCAAACCTGTACTAGTTTTGCTGTAATACTTTCCATACCATAGCGATATATTGAATCTTTACCAATTTAAGGTAATGATTACTTCAGCTTTGTTAGCTCTTTCAGGACCAAACCTGTACTAGTTTTGCTGTAATACTTTCCATACCATAGCGATATATTGAATCTTTACCAATTTTAGGTAATGATTACTTCAGCTTTGTTAGCTCTTTCAGGACCAAACCTGTACTAGTTTTGCTGTAATACTTTCCATACCATAGCGATATATTGAATCTTTACCAATTTTAGGTATTGATTACTTCAGCTTTGTTAGCTCTTTCAAGACCAAACCTGTACTACTTTTGCTGTAATACTTTCCATACCATAGCGATATATTGAATCTTTACCAATTTTAGGTAATGATTACTTCAGCTTTGTTAGCTCTTTCAGGACCAAACCTGTACTAGTTTTGCTGTAATACTTTCCATACCATAGCGATATATTGAATCTTTACCAATTTTAGGTAATGATTACTTCAGCTTTGTTAGCTCTTTCAGGACCAAACCTGTACTAGTTTTGCTGTAATACTTTCCATACCATAGCGATATATTGAATCTTTACCAATTTTAGGCAATGTTTACTTCAGCTTTGTTAGCTCTTTCAGGACCAAACCTGTACTAGTTTTGCTGTAATACTTTCCATACCATAGCGATATATTGAATCTTTACCAATTTTAGGTAATGATTACTTCAGCTTTGTTAGCTCTTTCAGGACCAAACCTGTACTAGTTTTGCTGTAATACTTTCCATACCATAGCGATATATTGAATCTTTACCAATTTTAGGTAATGATTACTTCAGCTTTGTTAGCTCTTGCAGGACCAAACCTGTACTAGTTTTGCTGTAATACTTTCCATATCATAGCGATATATTGAATCTTTACCAATTTTAGGTAATGATTACTTCAGCTTTGTTAGCTCTTGCAGGACCAAACCTGTACTAGTTTTGCTGTAATACTTTCCATACCATAGCGATATATTGAATCTTTACCAATTTTAGGCAATGTTTACTTCAGCTTTTTTAGCTCTTTCAGGACCAAACCTGTACTAGTTTTGCTGTAATACTTTCCATACCATAGCGATATATTGAATCTTTACCAATTTAAGGTAATGATTACTTCAGCTTTGTTAGCTCTTTCAGGACCAAACCTGTACTAGTTTTGCTGTAATACTTTCCATACCATAGCGATATATTGAATCTTTACCAATTTTAGGTAATGATTACTTCAGCTTTGTTAGCTCTTTCAGGACCAAACCTGTACTAGTTTTGCTGTAATACTTTCCATACCATAGCGATATATTGAATCTTTACCAATTTTAGGTATTGATTACTTCAGCTTTGTTAGCTCTTTCAAGACCAAACCTGTACTAGTTTTGCTGTAATACTTTCCATACCATAGCGATATATTGAATCTTTACCAATTTTAGGTAATGATTACTTCAGCTTTGTTAGCTCTTTCAGGACCAAACCTGTACTAGTTTTGCTGTAATACTTTCCATACCATAGCGATATATTGAATCTTTACCAATTTTAGGTAATGATTACTTCAGCTTTGTTAGCTCTTTCAGGACCAAACCTGTACTAGTTTTGCTGTAATACTTTCCATACCATAGCGATATATTGAATCTTTACCAATTTTAGGCAATGTTTACTTCAGCTTTGTTAGCTCTTTCAGGACCAAACCTGTACTAGTTTTGCTGTAATACTTTCCATACCATAGCGATATATTGAATCTTTACCAATTTTAGGTAATGATTACTTCAGCTTTGTTAGCTCTTTCAGGACCAAACCTGTACTAGTTTTGCTGTAATACTTTCCATACCATAGCGATATATTGAATCTTTACCAATTTTAGGTAATGATTACTTCAGCTTTGTTAGCTCTTTCAGGACCAAACCTGTACTAGTTTTGCTGTAATACTTTCCATACCATAGCGATATATTGAATCTTTACCAATTTTAGGTAATGATTACTTCAGCTTTGTTAGCTCTTTCAGGACCAAACCTGTACTAGTTTTGCTGTAATACTTTCCATACCATAGCGATATATTGAATCTTTACCAATTTTAGGCAATGTTTACTTCAGCTTTGTTAGCTCTTTCAGGACCAAACCTGTACTAGTTTTGCTGTAATACTTTCCATACCATAGCGATATATTGAATCTTTACCAATTTTAGGTAATGATTACTTCAGCTTTGTTAGCTCTTTCAGGACCAAACCTGTACTAGTTTTGCTGTAATACTTTCCATACCATAGCGATATATTGAATCTTTACCAATTTTAGGTAATGATTACTTCAGCTTTGTTAGCTCTTTCAGGACCAAACCTGTACTAGTTTTGCTGTACTACTTTCCATACCATAGCGATATATTGAATCTTTACCAATTTTAGGTAATGATTACTTCAGCTTTGTTAGCTCTTTCAGGACCAAACCTGTACTAGTTTTAGTGTAATACTTTCCATACCATAGCGATATATTGAATCTTTACCAATTTTAGGTATAGATTACTTCAGCTTTGTTAGCTCTTTCAGGACCAAACCTGTACTAGTTTTGCTGTAATACTTTCCATACCATAGCGATATATTGAATCTTTACCAATTTTAGGCAATGTTTACTTCAGCTTTGTTAGCTCTTTCAGGACCAAACCTGTACTAGTTTTGCTGTAATACTTTCCATACCATAGCGATATATTGAATCTTTACCAATTTTAGGTAATGATTACTTCTGCTTTGTTAGCTCTTTCAGGACCAAACCTGTACTAGTTTTGCTGTAATACTTTCCATACCATAGCGATATATTGAATCTTTACCAATTTTAGGTAATGATTACTTCAGCTTTGTTAGCTCTTTCAGGACCAAACCTGTACTAGTTTTGCTGTAATACTTTCCATACCATAGCGATATATTGAATCTTTACCAATTTTAGGTAATGATTACTTCAGCTTTGTTAGCTCTTTCAGGACCAAACCTGTACTAGTTTTGCTGTAATACTTTCCATACCATAGCGATATATTGAATCTTTACCAATTTTAGGTAATGATTACTTCAGCTTTGTTAGCTCTTTCAGGACCAAACCTGTACTAGTTTTGCTGTAATACTTTCCATACCATAGCGATATATTGAATCTTTACCAATTTTAGGTAATGATTACTTCAGCTTTGTTAGCTCTTTCAGGTCTAAACCTGTACTAGTTTTGCTGTAATACTTTCCATACCATAGCGATATATTGAATCTTTACCAATTTTAGGTAATGATTACTTCAGCTTTGTTAGCTCTTTCAGGACCAAACCTGTACTAGTTTTGCTGTAATACGTTCTATACCATAGCGATATAATGAATCTTTACCAATTTTAGGCAATGTTTACTTCAGCTTTGTTAGCTCTTTCAGGACCAAACCTGTACTAGTTTTGCTGTAATACTTTCCATACCATAGCGATATATTGAATCTTTACCAATTTTAGGCAATGTTTACTTCAGCTTTGTTAGCTCTTTCAGGACCAAACCTGTACTAGTTTTGCTGTAATACTTTCCATACCATAGCGATATATTGAATCTTTACCAATTTTAGGTAATGATTACTTCAGCTTTGTTAGCTCTTTCAGGACCAAACCTGTACTAGTTTTGCTGTAATACATTCCATACCATAGCGATATATTGAATCTTTACCAATTTTAGGTAATGATTACTTCAGCTTTGTTAGCTCTTTCAGGACCAAACCTGTACTAGTTTTGCTGTAATACTTTCCATACCATAGCGATATATTGAATCTTTACCAATTTTAGGTAATGTTTACTTCAGCTTTGTTAGCTCTTTCAGGACCAAACCTGTACTAGTTTTGCTGTAATACTTTCCATACCATAGCGATATATTGAATCTTTACCAATTTTAGGTAATGATTACTTCAGCTTTGTTAGCTCTTTCAGGACCAAACCTGTACTAGTTTTGCTGTAATACTTTCCATACCATAGCGATATATTGAATCTTTACCAATTTTAGGTAATGATTACTTCAGCTTTGTTAGCTCTTTCAGGACCAAACCTGTACTAGTTTTGCTGTAATACTTTCCATACCATAGCGATATATTGAATCTTTACCAATTTTAGGTAATGATTACTTCAGCTTTGTTAGCTCTTTCAGGACCAAACCTGTACTAGTTTTGCTGTAATACTTTCCATACCATAGCGATATATTGAATCTTTACCAATTTTAGGTAATGATTACTTCAGCTTTGTTAGCTCTTTCAGGACCTAACCTGTACTAGTTTTGCTGTAATACTTTCCATACCATAGCGATATATTGAATCTTTACCAATTTTAGGTAATGATTACTTCAGCTTTGTTAGCTCTTTCAGGACCAAACCTGTACTAGTTTTGCTGTAATACTTTCCATACCATAGCGATATATTGAATCTTTACCAATTTTAGGTAATGATTACTTCAGCTTTGTTAGCTCTTGCAGGACCAAACCTGTACTAGTTTTGCTGTAATACTTTCCATACCATAGCGATATATTGAATCTTTACCAATTTTAGGTAATGATTACTTCAGCTTTGTTAGCTCTTTCAAGACAAACCTGTAATAGTTTTGCTGTAATATTATTCCATACCATAACGATATATTGAATCTTTACCAATTTTAGGTAATGATTACTTCAGCTTTGTTAGCTCTTTCAGGACCAAACCTGTACTAGTTTTGCTGTAATACTTTCCATACCATAGCGATATATTGAATCTTTACCAATTTTAGGTAATGATTACTTCAGCTTTGTTAGCTCTTTCAGGAACAAACCTGTACTAGTTTTGCTGTAATACTTTCCATACCATAGCGATATATTGAATCTTTACCAATTTTAGGTAATGATTACTTCAGCTTTGTTAGCTCTTTCAGGACCAAACCTGTACCAGTTTTGCTGTAATACTTTCCATACCATAGCGATATATTGAATCTTTACCAATTTTAGGTAATGATTACTTCAGCTTTGTTAGCTCTTTTAGGACCAAACCTGTACTAGTTTTGCTGTAATACTTTCCATACCATAGCGATATATTGAATCTTTACCAATTTTAGGTAATGATTACTTCAGCTTTGTTAGCTCTTTCAGGACCAAACCTGTACTAGTTTTGCTGTAATACTTTCCATACCATAGCGATATATTGAATCTTTACCAATTTTAGGTAATGATTACTTCAGCTTTGTTAGCTCTTTCAGGGCCAAACCTGTACTAGTTTTGCTGTAATACTTTCCATACCATAGCGATATATTGAATCTTTACCAATTTTAGGTAATGATTACTTCAGCTTTGTTAGCTCTTTCAGGACCAAACCTGTACTAGTTTTGCTGTAATACTTTCCATACCATAGCGATATATTGAATCTTTACCAATTTTAGGCAATGTTTACTTCAGCTTTGTTAGCTCTTTCAGGACCAAACCTGTACTAGTTTTGCTGTAATACTTTCCATACCATAGCGATATATTGAATCTTTACCAATTTTAGGCAATGTTTACTTCAGCTTTGTTAGCTCTTTCAGGACCAAACCTGTACTAGTTTTGCTGTAATACTTTCCATACCATAGCGATATATTGAATCTTTACCAATTTTAGGCAATGTTTACTTCAGCTTTGTTAGCTCTATCAGGACCAAACCTGTACTAGTTTTGCTGTAATACTTTCCATACCATAGCGATATATTGAATCTTTACCAATTTTAGGTAATGATTACTTCAGCTTTGTTAGCTCTTTCAGGACCAAACCTGTACTAGTTTTGCTGTAATACTTTCCATACCATAGCGATATATTGAATCTTTACCAATTTTAGGTAATGATTACTTCAGCTTTGTTAGCTCTTTCAGGACCAAACCTGTACTAGTTTTGCTGTAATACTTTCCATACCATAGCGATATATTGAATCTTTACCAATTTTAGGTAATGATTACTTCAGCTTTGTTAGCTCTTTCAGGGTCAAACCTGTACTAGTTTTGCTGTAATACTTTCCATACCATAGCGATATATTGAATCTTTACCAATTTTAGGTAATGATTACTTCAGCTTTGTTAGCTCTTTCAGGACCAAACCTGTACTAGTTTTGCTGTAATACTTTCCATACCATAGCGATATATTGAATCTTTACCAATTTTAGGCAATGTTTACTTCAGCTTTGTTAGCTCTTTCAGGACCAAACCTGTACTAGTTTTGCTGTAATACTTTCCATACCATAGCTATATATTGAATCTTTACCAATTTTAGGCAATGTTTACTTCAGCTTTGTTAGCTCTTTCAGGACCAAACCTGTACTAGTTTTGCTGTAATACTTTCCATACCATAGCGATATATTGAATCTTTACCAATTTTAGGTAATGATTACTTCAGCTTTGTTAGCTCTTTCAGGACCAAACCTGTACTAGTTTTGCTGTAATACTTTCCATACCATAGCGATATATTGAATCTTTACCAATTTTAGGTAATGATTACTTCAGCTTTGTTAGCTCTTTCAGGACCAAACCTGTACTAGTTTTGCTGTAATACTTTCCATACCATAGCGATATATTGAATCTTTACCAATTTTAGGTAATGATTACTTCAGCTTTGTTAGCTCTTTCAGGACCAAACCTGTACTAGTTTTGCTGTAATTCTTTCCATACCATAGCGATATATTGAATCTTTACCAATTTTAGGTAATGATTACTTCAGCTTTGTTAGCTCTTTCAGGACCAAACCTGTACTAGTTTTGCTGTAATACTTTCCATACCATAGCGATATATTGAATCTTTACCAATTTTAGGTAATGATTACTTCAGCTTTGTTAGCTCTTTCAGGTCCAAACCTGTACTAGTTTTGCTGTAATACTTTCCATACCATAGCGATATATTGAATCTTTACCAATTTTAGGTAATGATTACTTCAGCTTTGTTAGCTCTTTCATGACCAAACCTGTACTAGTTTTGCTGTAATACTTTCCATACCATAGCGATATATTGAATCTTTACCAATTTTAGGCAATGTTTACTTCAGCTTTGTTAGCTCTTTCAGGACCAAACCTGTACTATTTTTGCTGTAATACTTTCCATACCATAGCGATATATTGAATCTTTACCAATTTTAGGCAATGTTTACTTCAGCTTTGTTAGCTCTTTCAGGACCAAACCTGTACTAGTTTTGCTGAAATACTTTCCATACCATAGCGATATATTGAATCTTTACCAAATTTAGGTAATGATTACTTCAGCTTTGTTAGCTCTTTCAGGACCAAACCTGTACTAGTTTTGCTGTAATACTTTCCATACCATAGCAATATATTGAATCTTTACCAATTTTAGGTAATGATTACTTCAGCTTTGTTAGCTCTTTCAGGACCAAACCTGTACTAGTTTTGCTGTAATACTTTCCATACCATAGCGATATATTGAATCTTTACCAATTTTAGGTAATGTTTACTTCAGCTTTGTTAGCTCTTTCAGGACCAAACCTGTACTAGTTTTGCTGTAATACTTTCCATACCATAGCGATATATTGAATCTTTACCAATTTTAGGTAATGATTACTTCAGCTTTGTTAGCTCTTTCAGGACCAAACCTGTACTAGTTTTGCTGTAATACTTTCCATACCATAGCGATATATTGAATCTTTACCAATTTTAGGTAATGATTACTTCAGCTTTGTTAGCTCTTTCAGGACCAAACCTATACTAGTTTTGCTGTAATACTTTCCATACCATAGCGATATATTGAATCTTTACCAATTTTAGGTAATGATTACTTCAGCTTTGTTAGCTCTTTCAGGACCAAACCTGTACTAGTTTTGCTGTAATACTTTCCATACCATAGCGATATATTGAATCTTTACCAATTTTAGGTAATGATTACTTCTGCTTTGTTAGCTCTTTCAGGACCAAACCTGTACTAGTTTTGCTGTAATACTTTCCATACCATAGCGATATATTGAATCTTTACCAATTTTAGGTAATGATTACTTCAGCTTTGTTAGCTCTTTCAGGACCAAACCTGTACTAGTTTTGCTGTAATACTTTCCATACCATAGCGATATATTGAATCTTTACCAATTTTAGGTGATGATTACTTCAGCTTTGTTAGCTCTTGCAGGACCAAACCTGTACTAGTTTTGCTGTAATACTTTCCATACCATAGCGATATATTGAATCTTTACCAATTTTAGGTAATGATTACTTCAGCTTTGTTAGCTCTTGCAGGACCAAACCTGTACTAGTTTTGCTGTAATACTTTCCATACCATAGCGATATATTGAATCTTTACCAATTTTAGGCAATGTTTACTTCAGCTTTGTTAGCTCTTTCAGGACCAAACCTGTACTAGTTTTGCTGTAATACTTTCCATACCATAGCGATATATTGAATCTTTACCAATTTTAGGTAATGATTACTTCAGCTTTGTTAGCTCTTTCAGGACCAAACCTGTACCAGCTTTGCTGTAATACTTTCCATACCATAGCGATATATTGAATCTTTACCAATTTTAGGTAATGATTACTTCAGCTTTGTTAGCTCTTTTAGGACCAAACCTGTACTAGTTTTGCTGTAATACTTTCCATACCATAGCGATATATTGAATCTTTACCAATTTTAGGTAATGATTACTTCAGCTTTGTTAGCTCTTTCAGGACCAAACCTGTACTAGTTTTGCTGTAATACTTTCCATACCATAGCGATATATTGAATCTTTACCAATTTTAGGTAATGATTACTTCAGCTTTGTTAGCTCTTTCAGGATCAAACCTGTACTAGTTTTGCTGTAATACTTTCCATACCATAGCGATATATTGAATCTTTACCAATTTTAGGTAATGATTACTTCAGCTTTGTTAGCTCTTTCAGGACCAAACCTGTACTAGTTTTGCTGTAATACTTTCAATACCATAGCGATATATTGAATCTTTACCAATTTTAGATAATGATTACTTCAGCTTTATTAGCTCTTTCAGGACCAAACCTGTACTAGTTTTACTGTAATACGTTCCATACCATAGCGATATATTGAATCTTTACCAATTTTAGGTAATGATTACTTCAGCTTTGTTAGCTCTTTCAGGACCAAACCTGTACTAGTTTTGCTGTAATACTTTCCATACCATAGCGATATATTGAATCTTTACCAATTTTAGGTAATGATTACTTCAGCTTTGTTAGCTCTTTCAGGACCAAACCTGTACTAGTTTTGCTGTAATACTTTCCATACCATAGCGATATATTGAATTTTTACCAATTTTAGGTAATGTTTACTTCAGCTTTGTTAGCTCTTTCAGGACCAAACCTGTACTAGTTTTGCTGTAATACTTTCCATACCATAGCGATATATTGAATCTTTACCAATTTTAGGTAATGATTACTTCAGCTTTGTTAGCTCTTTCAGGGCCAAACCTGTACTAGTTTTGCTGTAATACTTTCCATACCATAGCGATATATTGAATCTTTACCAATTTTAGGTAATGATTACTTCAGATTTGTTAGCTCTTTCAGGACCAAACCTGTCCTAGTTTTGCTGTAATACTTTCCATACCATAGCGATATATTGAATCTTTACCAATTTTAGGTAATGATTACTTCAGCTTTGTTAGCTCTTTCAGGACCAAACCTGTACTAGTTTTGCTGTAATACTTTCCATACCATAGCGATATATTGAATCTTTACAAATTTTAGGTAATGATTACTTCAGCTTTGTTAGCTCTTTCAAGACCAAACCTGTACTAGTTTTGCTGTGATACTTTTCATACCATAGCGATATATTGAATCTTTACCAATTTTAGGTAATGATTACTTCAGCTTTGTTAGCTCTTGCAGGACCAAACCTGTACTAGTTTTGCTGTAATACTTTCCATACCATAGCGATATATTGAATCTTTACCAATTTTAGGTAATGATTACTTCAGCTTTGTTAGCTCTTGCAGGACCAAACCTGTACTAGTTTTGCTGTAATACTTTCCATACCATAGCGATATATTGAATCTTTACCAATTTTAGGCAATGTTTACTTCAGCTTTGTTAGCTCTTTCAGGACCAAACCTGTACTAGTTTTGCTGTAATACTTTCCATACCATAGCGATATATTGAATCTTTACCAATTTTAGGTAATGATTACTTCAGCTTTGTTAGCTCTTTCAGGCCCAAACCTGTACTAGTTTTGCTGTAATACTTTCCATACCATAGCGATATATTGAATCTTTACCAATTTTAGGCAATGTTTACTTCAGCTTTGTTAGCTCTTTCAGGACCAAACCTGTACTAGTTTTGCTGTAATACTTTCCATACCATAGCGATATATTGAATCTTTACCAATTTTAGGTAATGATTACTTCAGCTTTGTTAGCTCATTCAGGACCAAACCTGTACTAGTTTTGCTGTAATACTTTCCATACCATAGCGATATATTGAATCTTTACCAATTTTAGGCAATGTTTACTTCAGCTTTGTTAGCTCTTTCAGGACCAAACCTGAACTAGTTTTGCTGTAATACTTTCCATACCATAGCGATATATTGAATCTTTACCAATTTTAGGTAATGATTACTTCAGCTTTGTTAGCTCTTTCAGGACCAAACCTGTACTAGTTTTGCTGTAATACTTTCCATACCATAGCGATATATTGAATCTTTACCAATTTTAGGTAATGATTACTTCAGCTTTGTTAGCTCTTTCAGGACCAAACCTGTACTAGTTTTGCTGTAATACTTTCCATACCATAGCGATATATTGAATCTTTACCAATTTTAGGTAATGATTACTTCAGCTTTGTTAGCTCTTTCAGGACCAAACCTGTACTAGTTTTGCTGTAATACTTTCCATACCATAGCGATATATTGAATCTTTACCAATTTTAGGTAATGTTTACTTCAGCTTTGTTAGCTCTTTCAGGACCAAACCTGTACTAGTTTTGCTGTAATACTTTCCATACCATAGCGATATATTGAATCTTTACCAATTTTAGGTAATGATTACTTCAGCTTTGTTAGCTCTTTCAGGACCAAACCTGTACTAGTTTTGCTGTAATACTTTCCATACCATAGCGATATATTGAATCTTTACCAATTTTAGGTAATGATTACTTCAGCTTTGTTAGCTGTTTCAGGACCAAACCTGTACTAGTTTTGCTGTAATAATTCCCATACCATAGCGATATATTGAATCTTTACCAATTTTAGGTAATGATTACGTCAGCTTTGTTAGCTCTTTCAGGACCAAACCTGTACTAGTTTTGCTGTAATACTTTCCATACCATAGCGATATATTGATTCTTTACCAATTTTAGGTAATGATTACTTCAGCTTTGTTATCTCTTTCAGGAACAAACCTGTACTAGTTTTGCTGTAATACTTTCCATACCATAGCGATATATTGAATCTTTACCAATTTTAGGTAATGATTACTTCAGCTTTGTTAGCTCTTTCAGGACCAAACCTGTACTAGTTTTGCTGTAATACTTTCCATACCATAGCGATATATTGAATCTTTACCAATTTTAGGTAATGATTATTTCAGCTTTGTTAGCTCTTGCAGGACCAAACCTGTACTAGTTTTGCTGTAATACTTTCCATACCATAGCGATATATTGAATCTTTACCAATTTTAGGTAATGATTACTTCAGCTTTGTTAGCTCTTGCAGGACCAAACCTGTACTAGTTTTGCTGTAATACTTTCCATACCATAGCGATATATTGAATCTTTACCAATTTTAGGCAATGTTTACTTCAGCTTTGTTAGCTCTTTCAGGACCAAACCTGTACTAGTTTTGCTGTAATACTTTCCATACCATAGCGATATATTGAATCTTTACCAATTTTAGGTAATGATTACTTCAGCTTTGTTAGCTCTTTCAGGACCAAACGTGTACCAGTTTTGCTGTAATACTTTCCATACCATAGCGATATATTGAATCTTTACCAATTTTAGGTAATGATTACTTCAGCTTTGTTAGCTCTTTTAGGACCAAACCTGTACTAGTTTTGCTGTAATACTTTCCATACCATAGCGATATATTGAATCTTTACCAATTTTAGGTATTGATTACTTCAGCTTTGTTAGCTCTTTCAAGACCAAACCTGTACTAGTTTTGCTGTAATACTTTCCATAACATAGCGATATATTGAATCTTTACCAATTTTAGGTAATGATTACTTCAGCTTTGTTAGCTCTTTCAGGACCAAACCTGTACTAGTTTTGCTGTAATACTTTCCATACCATAGCGATATATTGAATCCTTACCAATCTTAGGCAATGTTTACTTCAGCTTTGTTAGCTCTTTCAGGACCAAACCTGTACTAGTTTTGCTGTAATACTTTCAATACCATAGCGATATATTGAATCTTTACCAATTTTAGGTAATGATTACTTCAGCTTTGTTAGCTCTTTCAGGACCAAACCTGTACTAGTTTTGCTGTAATACTTTCCATACCATAGCGATATATTGAATCTTTACCAATTTTAGGTAATGATTACTTCAGCTTTGTTAGCTCTTTCAGGACCAAACCTGTATTAGTTTTGCTGTAATACTTTCCATACCATAGCGATATATTGAATCTTTACCAATTTTAGGTAATGATTACTTCATCTTTGTTAGCTCTTTCAGGACCAAACCTGTACTAGTTTTGCTGTATTACTTTCCATACCATAGCGATATATTGAATCTTTACCAATTTTAGGTAATGATTACTTCAGCTTTGTTAGCTCTTTCAGGACCAAACCTGTACTAGTTTTGCTGTAATACTTTCCATACCATAGCGATATATTGAATCTTTACCAATTTTAGGTAATGATTACTTCAGCTTTGTTAGCTCTTTCAGGACCAAACCTGTACTAGTTTTGCTGTAATACTTTCCATACCATAGCGATATATTGAATCTCTACCAATTTTAGGTAATGATTACTTCAGCTTTGTTAGCTCTTGCAGGACCAAACCTGTACTAGTTTTGCTGTAATACTTTCCATACCATAGCGATATATTGAATCTTTACCAATTTTAGGTAATGATTACTTCAGCTTTGTTAGCTCTTGCAGGACCAAACCTGTACTAGTTTTGCTGTAATACTTTCCATACCATAGCGATATATTGAATCTTTACCAATTTTAGGCAATGTTTACTTCAGCTTTGTTAGCTCTTCCAGGACCAAACCTGTACTAGTTTTGCTGTAATACTTTCCATACCATAGCGATATATTGAATCTTTACCAATTTTAGGTAATGATTACTTCAGCTTTGTTAGCTCTTTCAGGACCAAACCTGTACTAGTTTTGCTGTAATACTTTCCATACCATAGCGATATATTGAATCTTTACCAATTTTAGGCAATGTTTACTTCAGCTTTGTTAGCTCTTTCAGGACCAAACCTGTACTAGTTTTGCTGTAATACTTTCCATACCATAGCGATATATTGAATCTTTACCAATTTTAGATAATGATTACTTCAGCTTTGTTAGCTCTTTCAGGACCAAACCTGTACTAGTTTTGTTGTAATACTTTCCATACCATAGCGATATATTGAATCTTTACCAATTTTAGGTAATGATTACTTCAGCTTTGTTAGCTCTTTCAGGACCAAACCTGTACTAGTTTTGCTGTATTACTTTCCATACCATAGCGATATATTGAATCTTTACCAATTTCAGTTAATGATTACTTCAGCTTTGTTAGCTCTATCAGGACCAAACCTGTACTAGTTTTGCTGTAATACTTTCCATACCATAGCGATATATTGAATCTTTACCAATTTTAGGTAATGATTACTTCAGCTTTGTTAGCTCTTTCAGGACCAAACCTGTATTAGTTTTGCTGTAATACTTTCCATACCATAGCGATATATTGAATTTTTACCAATTTTAGGTAATGATTACTTCAGCTTTGTTAGCTCTTTCAGGACCAAACCTGTACTAGTTTTGCTGTATTACTTTCCATACCATAGCGATATATTGAATCTTTACCAATTTTAGGTAATGATTACTTCAGCTTTGTTAGCTCTTTCAGGACCAAACCTGTACTAGTTTTGCTGTAATACTTTCCATACCATAGCGATATATTGAATCTTTACCAATTTTAGGTAATGATTACTTCAGCTTTGTTAGCTCTTTCAGGACCAAACCTGTACTAGTTTTGCTGTAATACTTTCCATACCATAGCGATATATTGAATCTTTACCAATTTTAGGTAATGATTACTTCAGCTTTGTTAGCTCTTGCAGGACCAAACCTGTACTAGTTTTGCTGTAATACTTTCCATACCATAGCGATATATTGAATCTTTACCAATTTTAGGTAATGATTACTTCAGCTTTGTTAGCTCTTGCAGGACCAAACCTGTACTAGTTTTGCTGTTATACTTTCCATACCATAGCGATATATTGAATCTTTACCAATTTTAGGCAATGTTTACTTCAGCTTTGTTAGCTCTTTCAGGACCAAACCTGTACTAGTTTTGCTGTAATACTTTCCATACCATAGCGATATATTGAATCTTTACCAATTTTAGGTAATGATTACTTCAGCTTTGTTAGCTCTTTCAGGACCAAACCTGTACTAGTTTTGCTGTAATACTTTCCATACCATAGCGATATATTGAATCTTTACCAATTTTAGGCAATGTTTACTTCAGCTTTGTTAGCTCTTTCAGGACCAAACCTGTACTAGTTTTGCTGTAATACTTTCCATACCATAGCGATATATTGAATCTTTACCAATTTTAGGTAATGATTACTTCAGCTTTGTTAGCTCTTTCAGGACCAAACCTGTACTAGTTTTGTTGTAATACTTTCCATACCATAGCGATATATTGAATCTTTACCAATTTTAGGTAATGATTACTTCAGCTTTGTTAGCTCTTTCAGGACCAAACCTGTACTAGTTTTGCTGTATTACTTTCCATACCATAGCGATATATTGAATCTTTACCAATTTTAGGTAATGATTACTTCAGCTTTGTTAGCTCTATCAGGACCAAACCTGTACTAGTTTTGCTGTAATACTTTCCATACCATAGCGATATATTGAATCTTTACCAATTTTAGGTAATGATTACTTCAGCTTTGTTAGCTCTTTCAGGACCAAACCTGTACTAGTTTTGCTGTAATACTTTCCATACCATAGCGATATATTGAATCTTTACCAATTTTAGGCAATGTTTACTTCAGCTTTGTTACCTCTTTCAGGACCAAACCTGTACTAGTTTTGCTGTAATACTTTCCATACCATAGCGATATATTGAATCTTTACCAATTTTAGGCAATGTTTACTTCAGCTTTGTTAGCTCTTTCAGGACCAAAACTGTACTAGTTTTGCTGTAATACTTTCCATAGCATAGCGATATATTGAATCTTTACCAATTTTAGGTAATGATTACTTCAGCTTTGTTAGCTCTTTCAGGACCAAACCTATACTAGTTTTGCTGTAATACTTTCCATACCATAGCGATATATTGAATTTTTACCAATTTTAGGTAATGATTACTTCAGCTTTGTTAGCTCTTTCAGGACCAAACCTGTACTAGTTTTGCTGTAATACTTTCCATACCATAGCGATATATTGAATCTTTACCAATTTTAGGTAATGAGTACTTCAGCTTTGTTAGCAATTTCAGGACCAAACCTGTACTAGTTTTGCTGTAATACTTTCCATACCATAGCGATATATTGAATCTTTACCAATTTTAGGTAATGATTACTTCAGCTTTGTTAGCTCTTTCAGGACCAAACCTGTACTAGTTTTGCTGTAATACTTTCCATACCATAGCGATATATTGAATCTTTACCAATTTTAGGTAATGATTACTTCAGCTTTGTTAGCTCTTTCAGGTCCAAACCTGTACTAGTTTTGCTGTAATACTTTCCATACCATAGCGATATATTGAATCTTTACGAATTTTAGGTAATGATTACTTCAGCTTTGTTAGCTCTTTCAGGACCAAACCTGTACTAGTTTTGCTGTAATACTTTCCATACCATAGCGATATATTGAATCTTTACCAATTTTAGGTAATGATTACGTCAGCTTTGTTAGCTCTTTCAGGACCAAACCTGTACTAGTTTTGCTGTAATACTTTCCATACCATAGCGATATATTGAATCTTTACCAATTTTAGGTAATGATTACTTCAGCTTTGTTAGCTCTTTCAGGAACAAACCTGTACTAGTTTTGCTGTAATACTTTCCATACCATAGCGATATATTGAATCTTTACCAATTTTAGGTAATGATTACTTCAGCTTTGTTAGCTCTTTCAGGACCAAACCTGTACTAGTTTTGCTGTAATACTTTCCATACCATAGCGATATATTGAATCTTTACCAATTTTAGGTAATGATTACTTCAGCTTTGTTAGCTCTTTCAGGACCAAACCTGTACTAGTTTTGCTGTAATACTTTCCATACCATAGCGATATATTGAATCTTTACCAATTTTAGGTAATGATTACTTCAGCTTTGTTAGCTCTTTCAGGACCAAACCTGTACTAGTTTTGTTGTAATACTTTCCATACCATAGCGATATATTGAATCTTTACCAATTTTAGGTAATGATTACTTCAGCTTTGTTAGCTCTTTCAGGACCAAACCTGTACTAGTTTTGCTGTATTACTTTCCATACCATAGCGATATATTGAATCTTTACCAATTTCAGTTAATGATTACTTCAGCTTTGTTAGCTCTATCAGGACCAAACCTGTACTAGTTTTGCTGTAATACTTTCCATACCATAGCGATATATTGAATCTTTACCAATTTTAGGTAATGATTACTTCAGCTTTGTTAGCTCTTTCAGGACCAAACCTGTATTAGTTTTGCTGTAATACTTTCCATACCATAGCGATATATTGAATTTTTACCAATTTTAGGTAATGATTACTTCAGCTTTGTTAGCTCTTTCAGGACCAAACCTGTACTAGTTTTGCTGTATTACTTTCCATACCATAGCGATATATTGAATCTTTACCAATTTTAGGTAATGATTACTTCAGCTTTGTTAGCTCTTTCAGGACCAAACCTGTACTAGTTTTGCTGTAATACTTTCCATACCATAGCGATATATTGAATCTTTACCAATTTTAGGTAATGATTACTTCAGCTTTGTTAGCTCTTTCAGGACCAAACCTGTACTAGTTTTGCTGTAATACTTTCCATACCATAGCGATATATTGAATCTTTACCAATTTTAGGTAATGATTACTTCAGCTTTGTTAGCTCTTGCAGGACCAAACCTGTACTAGTTTTGCTGTAATACTTTCCATACCATAGCGATATATTGAATCTTTACCAATTTTAGGTAATGATTACTTCAGCTTTGTTAGCTCTTGCAGGACCAAACCTGTACTAGTTTTGCTGTTATACTTTCCATACCATAGCGATATATTGAATCTTTACCAATTTTAGGCAATGTTTACTTCAGCTTTGTTAGCTCTTTCAGGACCAAACCTGTACTAGTTTTGCTGTAATACTTTCCATACCATAGCGATATATTGAATCTTTACCAATTTTAGGTAATGATTACTTCAGCTTTGTTAGCTCTTTCAGGACCAAACCTGTACTAGTTTTGCTGTAATACTTTCCATACCATAGCGATATATTGAATCTTTACCAATTTTAGGCAATGTTTACTTCAGCTTTGTTAGCTCTTTCAGGACCAAACCTGTACTAGTTTTGCTGTAATACTTTCCATACCATAGCGATATATTGAATCTTTACCAATTTTAGGTAATGATTACTTCAGCTTTGTTAGCTCTTTCAGGACCAAACCTGTACTAGTTTTGTTGTAATACTTTCCATACCATAGCGATATATTGAATCTTTACCAATTTTAGGTAATGATTACTTCAGCTTTGTTAGCTCTTTCAGGACCAAACCTGTACTAGTTTTGCTGTATTACTTTCCATACCATAGCGATATATTGAATCTTTACCAATTTTAGGTAATGATTACTTCAGCTTTGTTAGCTCTATCAGGACCAAACCTGTACTAGTTTTGCTGTAATACTTTCCATACCATAGCGATATATTGAATCTTTACCAATTTTAGGTAATGATTACTTCAGCTTTGTTAGCTCTTTCAGGACCAAACCTGTACTAGTTTTGCTGTAATACTTTCCATACCATAGCGATATATTGAATCTTTACCAATTTTAGGCAATGTTTACTTCAGCTTTGTTAGCTCTTTCAGGACCAAACCTGTACTAGTTTTGCTGTAATACTTTCCATACCATAGCGATATATTGAATCTTTACCAATTTTAGGTAATGATTACTTCAGCTTTGTTAGCTCTTTCAGGACCAAACCTGTACTAGTTTTGTTGTAATACTTTCCATACCATAGCGATATATTGAATCTTTACCAATTTTAGGTAATGATTACTTCAGCTTTGTTAGCTCTTTCAGGACCAAACCTGTACTAGTTTTGCTGTATTACTTTCCATACCATAGCGATATATTGAATCTTTACCAATTTTAGGTAATGATTACTTCAGCTTTGTTAGCTCTATCAGGACCAAACCTGTACTAGTTTTGCTGTAATACTTTCCATACCATAGCGATATATTGAATCTTTACCAATTTTAGGTAATGATTACTTCAGCTTTGTTAGCTCTTTCAGGACCAAACCTGTACTAGTTTTGCTGTAATACTTTCCATACCATAGCGATATATTGAATCTTTACCAATTTTAGGCAATGTTTACTTCAGCTTTGTTACCTCTTTCAGGACCAAACCTGTACTAGTTTTGCTGTAATACTTTCCATACCATAGCGATATATTGAATCTTTACCAATTTTAGGCAATGTTTACTTCAGCTTTGTTAGCTCTTTCAGGACCAAAACTGTACTAGTTTTGCTGTAATACTTTCCATAGCATAGCGATATATTGAATCTTTACCAATTTTAGGTAATGATTACTTCAGCTTTGTTAGCTCTTTCAGGACCAAACCTATACTAGTTTTGCTGTAATACTTTCCATACCATAGCGATATATTGAATTTTTACCAATTTTAGGTAATGATTACTTCAGCTTTGTTAGCTCTTTCAGGACCAAACCTGTACTAGTTTTGCTGTAATACTTTCCATACCATAGCGATATATTGAATCTTTACCAATTTTAGGTAATGAGTACTTCAGCTTTGTTAGCTCTTTCAGGACCAAACCTGTACTAGTTTTGCTGTAATACTTTCCATACCATAGCGATATATTGAATCTTTACCAATTTTAGGTAATGATTACTTCAGCTTTGTTAGCTCTTTCAGGACCAAACCTGTACTAGTTTTGCTGTAATACTTTCCATACCATAGCGATATATTGAATCTTTACCAATTTTAGGTAATGATTACTTCAGCTTTGTTAGCTCTTTCAGGTCCAAACCTGTACTAGTTTTGCTGTAATACTTTCCATACCATAGCGATATATTGAATCTTTACGAATTTTAGGTAATGATTACTTCAGCTTTGTTAGCTCTTTCAGGACCAAACCTGTACTAGTTTTGCTGTAATACTTTCCATACCATAGCGATATATTGAATCTTTACCAATTTTAGGTAATGATTACGTCAGCTTTGTTAGCTCTTTCAGGACCAAACCTGTACTAGTTTTGCTGTAATACTTTCCATACCATAGCGATATATTGAATCTTTACCAATTTTAGGTAATGATTACTTCAGCTTTGTTAGCTCTTTCAGGAACAAACCTGTACTAGTTTTGCTGTAATACTTTCCATACCATAGCGATATATTGAATCTTTACCAATTTTAGGTAATGATTACTTCAGCTTTGTTAGCTCTTTCAGGACCAAACCTGTACTAGTTTTGCTGTAATACTTTCCATACCATAGCGATATATTGAATCTTTACCAATTTTAGGTAATGATTACTTCAGCTTTGTTAGCTCTTTCAGGACCAAACCTGTACTAGTTTTGCTGTAATACTTTCCATACCATAGCGATATATTGAATCTTTACCAATTTTAGGTAATGATTACTTCAGCTTTGTTAGCTCTTTCAGGACCAAACCTGTACTAGTTTTGTTGTAATACTTTCCATACCATAGCGATATATTGAATCTTTACCAATTTTAGGTAATGATTACTTCAGCTTTGTTAGCTCTTTCAGGACCAAACCTGTACTAGTTTTGCTGTATTACTTTCCATACCATAGCGATATATTGAATCTTTACCAATTTCAGTTAATGATTACTTCAGCTTTGTTAGCTCTATCAGGACCAAACCTGTACTAGTTTTGCTGTAATACTTTCCATACCATAGCGATATATTGAATCTTTACCAATTTTAGGTAATGATTACTTCAGCTTTGTTAGCTCTTTCAGGACCAAACCTGTATTAGTTTTGCTGTAATACTTTCCATACCATAGCGATATATTGAATTTTTACCAATTTTAGGTAATGATTACTTCAGCTTTGTTAGCTCTTTCAGGACCAAACCTGTACTAGTTTTGCTGTATTACTTTCCATACCATAGCGATATATTGAATCTTTACCAATTTTAGGTAATGATTACTTCAGCTTTGTTAGCTCTTTCAGGACCAAACCTGTACTAGTTTTGCTGTAATACTTTCCATACCATAGCGATATATTGAATCTTTACCAATTTTAGGTAATGATTACTTCAGCTTTGTTAGCTCTTTCAGGACCAAACCTGTACTAGTTTTGCTGTAATACTTTCCATACCATAGCGATATATTGAATCTTTACCAATTTTAGGTAATGATTACTTCAGCTTTGTTAGCTCTTGCAGGACCAAACCTGTACTAGTTTTGCTGTAATACTTTCCATACCATAGCGATATATTGAATCTTTACCAATTTTAGGTAATGATTACTTCAGCTTTGTTAGCTCTTGCAGGACCAAACCTGTACTAGTTTTGCTGTTATACTTTCCATACCATAGCGATATATTGAATCTTTACCAATTTTAGGCAATGTTTACTTCAGCTTTGTTAGCTCTTTCAGGACCAAACCTGTACTAGTTTTGCTGTAATACTTTCCATACCATAGCGATATATTGAATCTTTACCAATTTTAGGTAATGATTACTTCAGCTTTGTTAGCTCTTTCAGGACCAAACCTGTACTAGTTTTGCTGTAATACTTTTCATACCATAGCGATATATTGAATCTTTACCAATTTTAGGCAATGTTTACTTCAGCTTTGTTAGCTCTTTCAGGACCAAACCTGTACTAGTTTTGCTGTAATACTTTCCATACCATAGCGATATATTGAATCTTTACCAATTTTAGGTAATGATTACTTCAGCTTTGTTAGCTCTTTCAGGACCAAACCTGTACTAGTTTTGTTGTAATACTTTCCATACCATAGCGATATATTGAATCTTTACCAATTTTAGGTAATGATTACTTCAGCTTTGTTAGCTCTTTCAGGACCAAACCTGTACTAGTTTTGCTGTATTACTTTCCATACCATAGCGATATATTGAATCTTTACCAATTTTAGGTAATGATTACTTCAGCTTTGTTAGCTCTATCAGGACCAAACCTGTACTAGTTTTGCTGTAATACTTTCCATACCATAGCGATATATTGAATCTTTACCAATTTTAGGTAATGATTACTTCAGCTTTGTTAGCTCTTTCAGGACCAAACCTGTACTAGTTTTGCTGTAATACTTTCCATACCATAGCGATATATTGAATCTTTACCAATTTTAGGCAATGTTTACTTCAGCTTTGTTACCTCTTTCAGGACCAAACCTGTACTTGTTTTGCTGTAATACTTTTCATACCATAGCGATATATTGAATCTTTACTAATTTTAGGCAATGTTTACTTCAGCTTTGTTAGCTCTTTCAGGACCAAAACTGTACTAGTTTTGCTGTAATACTTTCCATAGCATAGCGATATATTGAATCTTTACCAATTTTAGGTAATGATTACTTCAGCTTTGTTAGCTCTTTCAGGACCAAACCTATACTAGTTTTGCTGTAATACTTTCCATACCATAGCGATATATTGAATCTTTACCAATTTTAGGTAATGATTACTTCAGCTTTGTTAGCTCTTTCAGGACCAAACCTGTACTAGTTTTGCTGTAATACTTTCCATACCATAGCGATATATTGAATCTTTACCAATTTTAGGTAATGAGTACTTCAGCTTTGTTAGCTCTTTCAGGACCAAACCTGTACTAGTTTTGCTGTAATACTTTCCATACCATAGCGATATATTGAATCTTTACCAATTTTAGGTAATGATTACTTCAGCTTTGTTAGCTCTTTCAGGACCAAACCTGTACTAGTTTTGCTGTTATACTTTCCATACCATAGCGATATATTGAATCTTTACCAATTTTAGGTAATGATTACTTCAGCTTTGTTAGCTCTTTCAGGTCCAAACCTGTACTAGTTTTGCTGTAATACTTTCCATACCATAGCGATATATTGAATCTTTACCAATTTTAGGTAATGATTACTTCAGCTTTGTTAGCTCTTTCAGGACCTAACCTGTACTAGTTTTGCTGTAATACTTTCCATACCATAGCGATATATTGAATCTTTACCAATTTTAGGTAATGATTACGTCAGCTTTGTTAGCTCTTTCAGGACCTAACCTGTACTAGTTTTGCTGTAATACTTTCCATACCATAGCGATATATTGAATCTTTACCAATTTTAGGTAATGATTACTTCAGCTTTGTTAGCTCTTTCAGGACCAAACCTGTACTAGTTTTGCTGTAATACTTTCCATACCATAGCGATATATTGAATCTTTACCAATTTTAGGTAATGATTACTTCAGCTTTGTTAGCTCTTTCAGGACCAAACCTGTACTAGTTTTGCTGTAATACTTTCCATACCATAGCGATATATTGAATCTTTACCAATTTTAGGTAATGATTACTTCAGCTTTGTTAGCTCTTGCAGGACCAAACCTGTACTAGTTTTGCTGTAATACTTTCCATACCATAGCGATATATTGAATCTTTACCAATTTTAGGTAATGATTACTTCAGCTTTGTTAGCTCTTGCAGGACCAAACCTGTACTAGTTTTGCTGTAATACTTTCCATACCATAGCGATATATTGAATCTTTACCAATTTTAGGCAATGTTTACTTCAGCTTTGTTAGCTCTTTCAGGACCAAACCTGTACTAGTTTTGCTGTAATACTTTCCATACCATAGCGATATATTGAATCTTTACCAATTTTAGGTAATGATTACTTCAGCTTTGTTAGCTCTTTCAGGACCAAACCTGTACCAGTTTTGCTGTAATACTTTCCATACCATAGCGATATATTGAATCTTTACCAATTTTAGGTAATGATTACTTCAGCTTTGTTAGCTCTTGTAGGACCAAACCTGTACTAGTTTTGCTGTAATACTTTCCATACCATAGCGATATATTGAATCTTTACCAATTTTAGGTATTGATTACTTCAGCTTTGTTAGCTCTTTCAAGACCAAACCTGAACTAGTTTTGCTGTAATACTTTCCATACCATAGCGATATATTGAATCTTTACCAATTTTAGGTAATGATTACTTCAGCTTTGTTAGCTCTTTCAGGACCAAACCTGTACTAGTTTTGCTGTAATACTTTCCATACCATAGCGATATATTGAATCCTTACCAATTTTAGGCAATGTTTACTTCAGCTTTGTTAGCTCTTTCAGGACCAAACCTGTACTAGTTTTGCTGTAATACTATCAATACCATAGCGATATATTGAATCTTTACCAATTTTAGGTAATGATTACTTCAGCTTTGTTAGCTCTTTCAGGACCAAACCTGTACTAGTTTTGCTGTAATACTTTCCATACCATAGCGATATATTGAATCTTTACCAATTTTAGGTAATGATTACTTCAGCTTTGTTAGCTCTTTCAGGACCAAACCTGTATTAGTTTTGCTGTAATACTTTCCATACCATAGCGATATATTGAATCTTTACCAATTTTAGGTAATGATTACTTCAGCTTTGTTAGCTCTTTCAGGACCAAACCTGTACTAGTTTTGCTGTATTACTTTCCATACCATAGCGATATATTGAATCTTTACCAATTTTAGGTAATGATTACTTCAGCTTTGTTAGCTCTTTCAGGACCAAACCTGTACTAGTTTTGCTGTAATACTTTCCATACCATAGCGATATATTGAATCTTTACCAATTTTAGGTAATGATTACTTCAGCTTTGTTAGCCCTTTCAGGACCAAACCTGTACTAGTTTTGCTGTAATACTTTCCATACCATAGCGATATATTGAATCTTTACCAATTTTAGGCAATGTTTACTTCAGCTTTGTTAGCTCTTTCAGGACCAAACCTGTACTAGCTTTGCTGTAATACTTTCCATACCATAGCGATATATTGAATCTTTGCCAATTTTAGGTAATGATTACTTCAGCTTTGTTAGCTCTTTCAGGACCAAACCTGTACTAGTTTTGCTGTAATACTTTCCATACCATAGCGATATATTGAATCTTTACCAATTTTAGGTAATGATTACTTCAGCTTTGTTAGCTCTTTCAGGACCAAACCTGTACTAGTTTTGCTGTAATACTTTCCATGCCATAGCGATATATTGAATCTTTACCAATTTTAGGTAATGATTACTTCAGCTTTCTTAGCTCTTTCAGGACAAACCTGTACTAGTTTTGCTGTAATATTATTCCATACCAAAGCGATATATTGAATCTTTACCAATTTTAGGTAATGATTACTTCAGCTTTGTTAGCTCTTTCAGGACCAAACCTGTACTAGTTTTGCTGTAATACTTTCCATACCATAGCGATATATTGAATCTTTACCAATTTTAGGTAATGATTACTTCAGCTTTCTTAGCTCTTTCAGGACCAAACCTGTACTAGTTTTGCTGTAATACTTTCCATACCATAGCGATATATTGAATCTTTACCAATTTTAGGTAATGATTACTTCAGCTTTGTTAGCTCTTTCAGGACCAAACCTGTATTAGTTTTGCTGTAATACTTTCCATACCATAGCGATATATTGAATCTTTACCAATTTTAGGTAATGATTACTTCAGCTTTGTTAGCTCTTTCAGGAACAAACCTGTACTAGTTTTGCTGTAATACTTTCCATACCATAGCGATATATTGAATCTTTACCAATTTTAGGTAATGATTACTTCAGCTTTGTTAGCTCTTTCAGGACCAAACCTGTACCAGTTTTGCTGTAATACTTTCCATACCATAGCGATATATTGAATCTTTACCAATTTTAGGTAATGATTACTTCAGCTTTGTTAGCTCTTTTAGGACCAAACCTGTACTAGTTTTGCTGTAATACTTTCCATACCATAGCGATATATTGAATCTTTACCAATTTTAGGTATTGATTACTTCAGCTTTGTTAGCTCTTTCAAGACCAAACCTGTACTAGTTTTGCTGTAATACTTTCCATACCATAGCGATATATTGAATCTTTACCAATTTTAGGTAATGATTACTTCAGCCTTGTTAGCTCTTTCAGGACCAAACCTGTACTAGTTTTGCTGTAATACTTTCCATACCATAGCGATATATTGAATCTTTACCAATTTTAGGTAATGATTACTTCAGCTTTGTTAGCTCTTTCAGGACCAAACCTGTACTAGTTTTGCTGTAATACTTTCCATACCATAGCGATATATTGAATCCTTACTAATTTTAGGCAATGTTTACTTCAGCTTTGTTAGCTCTTTCAGGACCAAACCTGTACTAGTTTTGCTGTAATACTTTCATACCATAGCGATATATTGAATCTTTACCAATTTTAGGTAATGATTACTTCAGCTTTGTTAGCTCTTTCAGGACCAAACCTGTACTAGTTTTGCTGTATTACTTTCCATACCATAGCGATATATTGAATCTTTACCAATTTTAGGTAATGATTACTTCAGCTTTGTTAGCTCTTTCAGGACCAAACCTGTACTAGTTTTGCTGTAATACTTTCCATACCATAGCGATATATTGAATCTTTACCAATTTTAGGTAATGATTACTTCAGCTTTGTTAGCTCTTTCAGGACCAAACCTGTACTAGTTTTGCTGTAATACTTTCCATACCATAGCGATATATTGAATCTTTACCAATTTTAGGTAATGATTACTTCAGCTTTGTTAGCCCTTTCAGGACCAAACCTGTACTAGTTTTGCTGTAATACTTTCCATACCATAGCGATATATTGAATCTTTACCAATTTTAGGCAATGTTTACTTCAGCTTTGTTAGCTCTTTCAGGACCAAACCTGTACTAGCTTTGCTGTAATACTTTCCATACCATAGCGATATATTGAATTTTTACCAATTTTAGGTAATGATTACTTCAGCTTTGTTAGCTCTTTCAGGACCAAACCTGTACTAGTTTTGCTGTAATACTTTCCATACCATAGCGATATATTGAATCTTTACCAATTTTAGGTAATGATTACTTCAGCTTTGTTAGCTCTTTCAGGACCAAACCTGTACTAGTTTTGCTGTAATATTATTCCATACCATAGCGATATATTGAATCTTTACCAATTTTAGGTAATGATTACTTCAGCTTTGTTAGCTCTTTCAGGACCAAACCTGTACTAGTTTTGCTGTAATACTTTCCATACCATAGCGATATATTGAATCTTTACCAATTTTAGGTAATGATTACTTCAGCTTTCTTAGCTCTTTCAGGACCAAACCTGTACTAGTTTTGCTGTAATACTTTCCATACCATAGCGATATATTGAATCTTTACCAATTTTAGGTAATGATTACTTCAGCTTTGTTAGCTCTTTCAGGAACAAACCTGTACTAGTTTTGCTGTAATACTTTCCATACCATAGCGATATATTGAATCTTTACCAAGTTTAGGTAATGATTACTTCAGCTTTGTTAGCTCTTTCAGGACCAAACCTGTACTAGTTTTGCTGTAATACTTTCCAAACCATAGCGATATATTGAATCTTTACCAATTTTAGGTAATGATTACTTCAGCTTTGTTAGCTCTTTCAGGACCAAACCTGTACTAGTTTTGCTGTAATACTTTCCATACCATAGCGATATATTGAATCTTTACCAATTTTAGGTAATGATTACTTCAGCTTTGTTAGCTCTTTCAGGACCAAACCTGTACTAGTTTTGCTGTAATACTTTCCATACCATAGCGATATATTGAATCTTTACCAATTTTAGGTAATGATTACTTCAGCTTTGTTAGCTCTTTCAGGACCAAACCTGTACTAGTTTTGCTGTAATACTTTCCATACCATAGCGATATATTGAATCTTTACCAATTTTAGGTAATGATTACTTCAGCTTTGTTAGCTCTTTCAGGACCAAACCTGTACTAGTTTTGCTGTAATACTTTCCATACCATAGCGATATATTGAATCTTTACCAATTTTAGGTAATGATTACTTCAGCTTTGTTAGCTCTTTCGGGGCCAAACCTGTACTAGTTTTGCTGTAATACTTTCCATACCATAGCGATATATTGAATCTTTACCAATTTTAGGTAATGATTCCTTCAGATTTGTTAGCTCTTTCAGGACCAAACCTGTCCTAGTTTTGTTGTAATACTTTCCATACCATAGCGATATATTGAATCTTTACCAATTTTAGGTAATGATTACTTCAGCTTTGTTAGCTCTTTCAGGACCAAACCTGTACTAGTTTTGCTGTAATACTTTCCATACCATAGCGATATATTGAATCTTTACCAATTTTAGGTAATGATTACTTCAGCTTTGTTAGATCTTTCAGGACCAAACCTGTACTAGTTTTGCTGTAATACTTTCCATACCATAGCGATATATTGAATCTTTACCAATTTTAGGTAATGATTACTTCAGCTTTGTTAGCTCTTGCAGGACCAAACCTGTACTAGTTTTGCTGTAATACTGTCCATACCATAGCGATATATTGAATCTTTACCAATTTTAGGTAATGATTACTTCAGCTTTCTTAGCTCTTGCAGGACCAAACCTGTACTAGTTTTGCTGTAATACTTTCCATACCATAGCGATATATTGAATCTTTACCAATTTTAGGCAATGTTTACTTCAGCTTTGTTAACTCTTTCAGGACCAAACCTGTACTAGTTTTGCTGTAATACTTTCCATACCATAGCGATATATTGAATCTTTACCAATTTAAGGTAATGATTACTTCAGCTTTGTTAGCTCTTTCAGGACCAAACCTGTACTAGTTTTGCTGTAATACTTTCCATACCATAGCGATATATTGAATCTTTACCAATTTTAGGTAATGATTACTTCAGCTTTGTTAGCTCTTTCAGGACCAAACCTGTACTAGTTTTGCTGTAATACTTTCCATACCATAGCGATATATTGAATCTTTACCAATTTTAGGTAATGATTACTTCAGCTTTGTTAGCTCTTTCAGGACCAAACCTGTACTAGTTTTGCTGTAATACTTTCCATACCATAGCGATATATTGAATCTTTACCAATTTTAGGCAATGTTTACTTCAGCTTTGTTAGCTCTTTCAGGACCAAACCTGTACTAGTTTTGCTGTAATACTTTCCATACCATAGCGATATATTGAATCTTTACCAATTTTAGGTAATGATTACTTCAGCTTTGTTAGCTCTTTCAGGACCAAACCTATACTAGTTTTGCTGTAATACTTTCCATACCATAGCGATATATTGAATCTTTACCAATTTTAGGTAATGATTACTTCAGCTTTGTTAGCTCTTTCAGGACCAAACCTGTACTAGTTTTGCTGTAATACTTTCCATACCATAGCGATATATTGAATCTTTACCAATTTTAGGTAATGATTACTTCAGCTTTGTTAGCTCTTTCAGGACCAAACCTGTACTAGTTTTGCTGTAATACTTTCCATACCATAGCGATATATTGAATCTTTACCAATTTTAGGTAATGATTACTTCAGCTTTGTTAGCTCTTTCAGGACCAAACCTGTACTAGTTTTGCTGTAATACTTTCCATACCATAGCGATATATTGAATCTTTACCAATTTTAGGCAATGTTTACTTCAGCTTTGTTAGCTCTTCAGGACCAAACCTGTACTAGTTTTGCTGTAATACTTTCCATACCATAGCGATATATTGAATCTTTACCAATTTTAGGCAATGTTTACTTCAGCTTTGTTAGCTCTTTCAGGACCAAACCTGTACTAGTTTTGCTGTAATACTTTCCATACCATAGCGATATATTGAATCTTTACCAATTTTAGGTAATGATTACTTCAGCTTTGTTAGCTCTTTCAGGACCAAACCTGTACTAGTTTTGCTGTAATACTTTCCATACCATAGCGATATATTGAATCTTTACCAATTTTAGGTAATGATTACTTCAGCTTTGTTAGATCTTTCAGGACCAAACCTGTACTAGTTTTGCTGTAATACTTTCCATACCATAGCGATATATTGAATCTTTACCAATTTTAGGTAATGATTACTTCAGCTTTGTTAGCTCTTGCAGGACCAAACCTGTACTAGTTTTGCTGTAATACTTTCCATACCATAGCGATATATTGAATCTTTACCAATTTTAGGTAATGATTACTTCAGCTTTCTTAGCTCTTGCAGGACCAAACCTGTACTAGTTTTGCTGTAATACTTTCCATACCATAGCGATATATTGAATCTTTACCAATTTTAGGCAATGTTTACTTCAGCTTTGTTAACTCTTTCAGGACCAAACCTGTACTAGTTTTGCTGTAATACTTTCCATACCATAGCGATATATTGAATCTTTACCAATTTAAGGTAATGAATACTTCAGCTTTGTTAGCTCTTTCAGGACCAAACCTGTACTAGTTTTGCTGTAATACTTTCCATACCATAGCGATATATTGAATCTTTACCAATTTTAGGTAATGATTACTTCAGCATTGTTAGCTCTTTCAGGACCAAACCTGTACTAGTTTTGTTGTAATACTTTCCATACCATAGCGATATATTGAATCTTTACCAATTTTAGGTAATGATTACTTCAGCTTTGTTAGCTCTTTCAGGACCAAACCTGTACTAGTTTTGCTGTAATACTTTCCATACCATAGCGATATATTGAATCTTTACCAATTTTAGGTAATGATTACTTCAGCTTTGTTAGATCTTTCAGGACCAAACCTGTACTAGTTTTGCTGTAATACTTTCCATACCATAGCGATATATTGAATCTTTACCAATTTTAGGTAATGATTACTTCAGCTTTGTTAGCTCTTGCAGGACCAAACCTGTACTAGTTTTGCTGTAATACTTTCCATACCATAGCGATATATTGAATCTTTACCAATTTTAGGTAATGATTACTTCAGCTTTCTTAGCTCTTGCAGGACCAAACCTGTACTAGTTTTGCTGTAATACTTTCCATACCATAGCGATATATTGAATCTTTACCAATTTTAGGCAATGTTTACTTCAGCTTTGTTAACTCTTTCAGGACCAAACCTGTACTAGTTTTGCTGTAATACTTTCCATACCATAGCGATATATTGAATATTTACCAATTTAAGGTAATGATTACTTCAGCTTTGTTAGCTCTTTCAGGACCAAACCTGTACTAGTTTTGCTGTAATACTTTCCATACCATAGCGATATATTGAATCTTTACCAATTTTAGGTAATGATTACTTCAGCATTGTTAGCTCTTTCAGGACCAAACCTGTACTAGTTTTGCTGTAATACTTTCCATACCATAGCGATATTTTGAATCTTTACCAATTTTAGGTAATGATTACTTCAGCTTTGTTAGCTCTTTCAGGACCAAACCTGTACTAGTTTTGCTGTAATACTTTCCATACCATAGCGATATATTGAATCTTTACCAATTTTAGGTAATGATTACTTCAGCTTTGTTAGCTCTTTCAGGACCAAACCTGTACTAGTTTTGCTGTAATACTTTCCATACAATAGCGATATATTGAATCTTTACCAATTTTAGGCAATGTTTACTTCAGCTTTGTTAGCTCTTTCAGGACCAAACCTGTACTAGTTTTGCTGTAATACTTTCCATACCATAGCGATATATTGAATCTTTACCAATTTTAGGTAATGATTACTTCAGCTTTGTTAGCTCTTTCAGGACCAAACCTATACTAGTTTTGCTGTAATACTTTCCATACCATAGCGATATATTGAATCTTTACCAATTTTAGGTAATGATTACTTCAGCTTTGTTAGCTCTTTCAGGACCAAACCTGTACTAGTTTTGCTGTAATACTTTCCATACCATAGCGATATATTGAATCTTTACCAATTTTAGGTAATGATTACTTCAGCTTTGTTAGCTCTTTCAGGACCAAACCTGTACTAGTTTTGCTGTATTACTTTCCATACCATAGCGATATATTGAATCTTTACCAATTTTAGGTAATGATTACTTCAGCTTTGTTAGCTCTTTCAGGACCAAACCTGTACTAGTTTTGCTGTAATACTTTCCATACCATAGCGATATATTGAATCTTTACCAATTTTAGGTAATGATTACTTCAGCTTTGTTAGCTCTTTCAGGACCAAACCTGTACTAGTTTTGCTGTAATACTTTCCATACCATAGCGATATATTGAATCTTTACCAATTTTAGGTAATGATTACTTCAGCTTTGTTAGCTCTTTCAGGACCAAACCTGTACTAGTTTTGCTGTAATACTTTCCATACCATAGCGATATATTGAATCTTTACCAATTTTAGGCAATGTTTACTTCAGCTTTGTTAGCTCTTCAGGACCAAACCTGTACTAGTTTTGCTGTAATACTTTCCATACCATAGCGATATATTGAATCTTTACCAATTTAAGGTAATGAATACTTCAGCTTTGTTAGCTCTTTCAGGACCAAACCTGTACTAGTTTTGCTGTAATACTTTCCATACCATAGCGATATATTGAATCTTTACCAATTTTAGGTAATGATTACTTCAGCATTGTTAGCTCTTTCAGGACCAAACCTGTACTAGTTTTGTTGTAATACTTTCCATACCATAGCGATATATTGAATCTTTACCAATTTTAGGTAATGATTACTTCAGCTTTGTTAGCTCTTTCAGGACCAAACCTGTACTAGTTTTGCTGTAATACTTTCCATACCATAGCGATATATTGAATCTTTACCAATTTTAGGTAATGATTACTTCAGCTTTGTTAGATCTTTCAGGACCAAACCTGTACTAGTTTTGCTGTAATACTTTCCATACCATAGCGATATATTGAATCTTTACCAATTTTAGGTAATGATTACTTCAGCTTTGTTAGCTCTTGCAGGACCAAACCTGTACTAGTTTTGCTGTAATACTTTCCATACCATAGCGATATATTGAATCTTTACCAATTTTAGGTAATGATTACTTCAGCTTTCTTAGCTCTTGCAGGACCAAACCTGTACTAGTTTTGCTGTAATACTTTCCATACCATAGCGATATATTGAATCTTTACCAATTTTAGGCAATGTTTACTTCAGCTTTGTTAACTCTTTCAGGACCAAACCTGTACTAGTTTTGCTGTAATACTTTCCATACCATAGCGATATATTGAATATTTACCAATTTAAGGTAATGATTACTTCAGCTTTGTTAGCTCTTTCAGGACCAAACCTGTACTAGTTTTGCTGTAATACTTTCCATACCATAGCGATATATTGAATCTTTACCAATTTTAGGTAATGATTACTTCAGCATTGTTAGCTCTTTCAGGACCAAACCTGTACTAGTTTTGCTGTAATACTTTCCATACCATAGCGATATTTTGAATCTTTACCAATTTTAGGTAATGATTACTTCAGCTTTGTTAGCTCTTTCAGGACCAAACCTGTACTAGTTTTGCTGTAATACTTTCCATACCATAGCGATATATTGAATCTTTACCAATTTTAGGTAATGATTACTTCAGCTTTGTTAGCTCTTTCAGGACCAAACCTGTACTAGTTTTGCTGTAATACTTTCCATACAATAGCGATATATTGAATCTTTACCAATTTTAGGCAATGTTTACTTCAGCTTTGTTAGCTCTTTCAGGACCAAACCTGTACTAGTTTTGCTGTAATACTTTCCATACCATAGCGATATATTGAATCTTTACCAATTTTAGGTAATGATTACTTCAGCTTTGTTAGCTCTTTCAGGACCAAACCTATACTAGTTTTGCTGTAATACTTTCCATACCATAGCGATATATTGAATCTTTACCAATTTTAGGTAATGATTACTTCAGCTTTGTTAGCTCTTTCAGGACCAAACCTGTACTAGTTTTGCTGTAATACTTTCCATACCATAGCGATATATTGAATCTTTACCAATTTTAGGTAATGATTACTTCAGCTTTGTTAGCTCTTTCAGGACCAAACCTGTACTAGTTTTGCTGTATTACTTTCCATACCATAGCGATATATTGAATCTTTACCAATTTTAGGTAATGATTACTTCAGCTTTGTTAGCTCTTTCAGGACCAAACCTGTACTAGTTTTGCTGTAATACTTTCCATACCATAGCGATATATTGAATCTTTACCAATTTTAGGTAATGATTACTTCAGCTTTGTTAGCTCTTTCAGGACCAAACCTGTACTAGTTTTGCTGTAATACTTTCCATACCATAGCGATATATTGAATCTTTACCAATTTTAGGTAATGATTACTTCAGCTTTGTTAGCTCTTTCAGGACCAAACCTGTACTAGTTTTGCTGTAATACTTTCCATACCATAGCGATATATTGAATCTTTACCAATTTTAGGCAATGTTTACTTCAGCTTTGTTAGCTCTTCAGGACCAAACCTGTACTAGTTTTGCTGTAATACTTTCCATACCATAGCGATATATTGAATCTTTACCAATTTTAGGCAATGTTTACTTCAGATTTGTTAGCTCTTTCAGGACCAAACCTGTACTAGTTTTGCTGTAATACTTTCCATACCATAGCGATATATTGAATCTTTACCAATTTTAGGTAATGATTACTTCAGCTTTGTTAGCTCTTTCAGGACCAAACCTGTACTAGTTTTGCTGTAATACTTTCCATACCATAGCGATATATTGAATCTTTACCAATTTTAGGTAATGATTATTTCAGCTTTGTTAGCTCTTTCAGGACCAAACCTGTACTAGTTTTGCTGTAATACTTTCCATACCATAGCGATATATTGAATCTTTACCAATTTTAGGTAATGATTACTTCAGCTTTGTTAGCTTTTTCAGGACCAAACCTGTACTAGTTTTGCTGTAATACTTTCCATACCATAGCGATATATTGAATCTTTACCAATTTTAGGATATGTTTACTTCAGCTTTGTTAGCTCTTTCAGGACCAAACCTGTACTAGTTTTGCTGTAATACTTTCCATACCATAGCGATATATTGAATCTTTACTAATTTTAGGATATGTTTACTTCAGCTTTGTTAGCTCTTTCAGGACCAAACCTGTACTAGTTTTGCTGTAATACATTCCATAACATAGCGATATATTGAATCTTTACCAATTTTAGGCAATGTTTACTTCAGCTTTGTTAGCTCTTTCAGGACCAAACCTGTACTAGTTTTGCTGTAATACTTTCCATACCATAGCGATATATTGAATCTTTACCAATTTTAGGTAATGATTACTTCAGCTTTGTTAGCTCTTTCAGGACCAAACCTGTACTAGTTTTGCTGTAATACTTTCCATACCATAGCGATATATTGAATCTTTACCAATTTTAGGTAATGATTACTTCAGCTTTGTTAGCTTTTTCAGGACCAAACCTGTACTAGTTTTGCTGTAATACTTTCCATACCATAGCGATATATTGAATCTTTACCAATTTTAGGTAATGTTTACTTCAGCTTTGTTAGCTCTTTCAGGACCAAACCTGTACTAGTTTTGCTGTAATACTTTCCATACCATAGCGATATATTGAATCTTTACCAATTTTAGGTAATGATTACTTCAGCTTTGTTAGCTCTTTCAGGGCCAAACCTGTACTAGTTTTGCTGTAATACTTTCCATACCATAGCGATATATTGAATCTTTACCAATTTTAGGTAATGATTACTTCAGATTTGTTAGCTCTTTCAGGACCAAACCTGTACTAGTTTTGCTGTAATACTTTCCATACCATAGCGATATATTGAATCTTTACCAATTTTAGGTAATGATTACTTCAGCTTTGTTAGCTCTTTCAGGACCAAACCTGTACTAGTTTTGCTGTAATACTTTCCATACCATAGCGATATATTGAATCTTTACCAATTTTAGGCAATGTTTACTTCAGCTTTGTTAGCTCTTTCAGGACCAAACCTGTACTAGTTTTGCTGTAATACTTTCCATACCATAGCGATATATTGAATCTTTACCAATTTTAGGTAATGATTACTTCAGCTTTGTTAGCTTTTTCAGGACCAAACCTGTACTAGTTTTGCTGTAATACTTTCCATACCATAGCGATATATTGAATCTTTACCAATTTTAGGATATGTTTACTTCAGCTTTGTTAGCTCTTTCAGGACCAAACCTGTACTAGTTTTGCTGTAATACTTTCCATACCATAGCGATATATTGAATCTTTACTAATTTTAGGATATGTTTACTTCAGCTTTGTTAGCTCTTTCAGGACCAAACCTGTACTAGTTTTGCTGTAATACATTCCATAACATAGCGATATATTGAATCTTTACCAATTTTAGGCAATGTTTACTTCAGCTTTGTTAGCTCTTTCAGGACCAAACCTGTACTAGTTTTGCTGTAATACTTTCCATACCATAGCGATATATTGAATCTTTACCAATTTTAGGTAATGATTACTTCAGCTTTGTTAGCTCTTTCAGGACCAAACCTGTACTAGTTTTGCTGTAATACTTTCCATACCATAGCGATATATTGAATCTTTACCAATTTTAGGTAATGATTACTTCAGCTTTGTTAGCTTTTTCAGGACCAAACCTGTACTAGTTTTGCTGTAATACTTTCCATACCATAGCGATATATTGAATCTTTACCAATTTTAGGTAATGTTTACTTCAGCTTTGTTAGCTCTTTCAGGACCAAACCTGTACTAGTTTTGCTGTAATACTTTCCATACCATAGCGATATATTGAATCTTTACCAATTTTAGGTAATGATTACTTCAGCTTTGTTAGCTCTTTCAGGGCCAAACCTGTACTAGTTTTGCTGTAATACTTTCCATACCATAGCGATATATTGAATCTTTACCAATTTTAGGTAATGATTACTTCAGATTTGTTAGCTCTTTCAGGACCAAACCTGTACTAGTTTTGCTGTAATACTTTCCATACCATAGCGATATATTGAATCTTTACCAATTTTAGGTAATGATTACTTCAGCTTTGTTAGCTCTTTCAGGACCAAACCTGTACTAGTTTTGCTGTAATACTTTCCATACCATAGCGATATATTGAATCTTTACCAATTTTAGGCAATGTTTACTTCAGCTTTGTTAGCTCTTTCAGGACCAAACCTGTACTAGTTTTGCTGTAATACTTTCCATACCATAGCGATATATTGAATCTTTACCAATTTTAGGTAATGATTACTTCAGCTTTGTTAGCTCTTTCAGGACCAAACCTATACTAGTTTTGCTGTAATACTTTCCATACCATAGCGATATATTGAATCTTTACCAATTTTAGGTAATGATTACTTCAGCTTTGTTAGCTCTTTCAGGACCAAACCTGTACTAGTTTTGCTGTAATACTTTCCATACCATAGCGATATATTGAATCTTTACCAATTTTAGGCAATGTTTACTTCAGCTTTGTTAGCTCTTTCAGGACCAAACCTGTACTAGTTTTGCTGTAATACTTTCCATACCATAGCGATATATTGAATCTTTACCAATTTTAGGTAATGATTACTTCAGCTTTGTTAGCTCTTTCAGGACCAAACCTGTACTAGTTTTGCTGTAATACTTTCCATACCATAGCGATATATTGAATCTTTACCAATTTTAGGTAATGATTACTTCAGCTTTGTTAGCTCTTTCAGGACCAAACCTGTACTAGTTTTGCTGTAATACTTTCCATACCATAGCGATATATTGAATCTTTACCAATTTTAGGTAATGATTACTTCAGCTTTGTTAGCTCTTTCAGGACCAAACCTGTACTAGTTTTGCTGTATTACTTTCCATACCATAGCGATATATTGAATCTTTACCAATTTTAGGTAATGATTACTTCAGCTTTGTTAGCTCTTTCAGGACCAAACCTGTACTAGTTTTGCTGTAATACTTTCCATACCATAGCGATATATTGAATCTTTACCAATTGTAGGTAATGATTACTTCAGCTTTGTTAGCTCTTTCAGGACCAAACCTGTACTAGTTTTGCTGTAATACTTTCCATACCATAGCGATATATTGAATCTTTACCAATTTTAGGCAATATTTACTTCAGCTTTGTTAGCTCTTTCAGGACCAAACCTGTACTAGTTTTGCTGTAATACTTTCCATACCATAGCGATATATTGAATCTTTACCAATTTTAGGCAATGTTTACTTCAGCTTTGTTAGCTCTTTCAGGACCAAACCTGTACTAGTTTTGCTGTAATACTTTCCATACCATAGCGATATATTGAATCTTTACCAATTTTAGGTAATGATTACTTCAGCTTTGTTAGCTCTTTCAGGACCAAACCTGTACTAGTTTTGCTGTAATACTTTCCATACCATAGCGATATATTGAATCTTTACCAATTTTAGGTAATGATTACTTCAGTTTTGTTAGCTCTTTCAGGACCAAACCTGTACTAGTTTTGCTGTAATACTTTCCATACCATAGCGATATATTGAATCTTTACCAATTTTAGGTAATGATTACTTCAGCTTTGTTAGCTCTTTCAGGACCAAACCTGTACTAGTTTTGCTGTAATACTTTCCATACCATAGCGATATATTGAATCTTTACCAATTTTAGGTAATGATTACTTCAGCTTTGTTAGCTCTTTCAGGACCAAACCTGTACTAGTTTTGCTGTAATACTTTCCATACCATAGCGATATATTGAATCTTTACCAATTTTAGGTAATGATTACTTCAGCTTTGTTAGCTCTTTCAGGACCAAACCTGTACTAGTTTTGCTGTAATACTTTCCATACCATAGCGATATATTGAATCTTTACCAATTTTAGGCAATGTTTACTTCAGCTTTGTTAGCTCTTTCAGGACCAAACCTGTACTAGTTTTGCTGTAATACTTTCCATACCATAGCGATATATTGAATCTTTACCAATTTTAGGCAATGTTTACTTCAGCTTTGTTAGCTCTTTCAGGACCAAACCTGTACTAGTTTTGCTGTAATACTTTCCATACCATAGCGATATATTGAATCTTTACCAATTTTAGGTAATGATTACTTCAGCTTTGTTAGCTCTTTCAGGACCAAACCTGTACTAGTTTTGCTGTAATACTTTCCATACCATAGCGATATATTGAATCTTTACCAATTTTAGGTAATGATTACTTCAGCTTTGTTAGCTCTTTCAGGACCAAACCTGTACTAGTTTTGCTGTAATACTTTCCATACCATAGCGATATATTGAATCTTTACCAATTTTAGGTAATGTTTACTTCAGCTTTGTTAGCTCTTTCAGGACCAAACCTGTACTAGTTTTGCTGTAATACTTTCCATACCATAGCGATATATTGAATCTTTACCAATTTTAGGTAATGATTACTTCAGCTTTGTTAGCTCTTTCAGGGCCAAACCTGTACTAGTTTTGCTGTAATACTTTCCATACCATAGCGATATATTGAATCTTTACCAATTTTAGGTAATGATTACTTCAGATTTGTTAGCTCTTTCAGGACCAAACCTGTCCTAGTTTTGCTGTAATACTTTCCATACCATAGCGATATATTGAATCTTTACCAATTTTAGGTAATGATTACTTCAGCTTTGTTAGCTCTTTCAGGACCAAACCTGTACTAGTTTTGCTGTAATACTTTCCATACCATAGCGATATATTGAATCTTTACCAATTTTAGGTAATGATTACCTCAGCTTTGTTAGCTCTTTCAGGACCAAACCTGTACTAGTTTTGCTGTAATACTTTCCATACCATAGCGATATATTGAATCTTTACCAATTTTAGGTAATGATTACTTCAGCTTTGTTAGCTCTTTCAGGACCAAACCTGTACTAGTTTTGCTGTAATACTTTCCATACCATAGCGATATATTGAGTCTTTACCAATTTTAGGTAATGATTACTTCAGCTTTGTTAGCTCTTGCAGGACCAAACCTGTACTAGTTTTGCTGTAATACTTTCCATACCATAGCGATATATTGAATCTTTACCAATTTTAGGCAATGTTTACTTCAGCTTTGTTAGCTCTTTCAGGACCAAACCTGTACTAGTTTTGCTGTAATACTTTCCATACCATAGCGATATATTGAATCTTTACCAATTTTAGGTAATGATTACTTCAGCTTTGTTAGCTCTTTCAGGACCAAACCTGTACCAGTTTTGCTGTAATACTTTCCATACCATAGCGATATATTGAATCTTTACCAATTTTAGGTAATGATTACTTCAGCTTTGTTAGCTCTTTTAGGACCAAACCTGTACTAGTTTTGTTGTAATACTTTCCATACCATAGCGATATATTGAATCTTTACCAATTTTAGGTATTGATTACTTCAGCTTTGTTAGCTCTTTCAAGACCAAACCTGTACTAGTTTTGCTGTAATACTTTCCATACCATAGCGATATATTGAATCTTTACCAATTTTAGGTAATGATTACTTCAGCTTTGTTAGCTCTTTCAGGACCAAACCTGTACTAGTTTTGCTGTAATACTTTCCATACCATAGCGATATATTGAATCTTTACCAATTTTAGGTAATGATTACTTCAGCTTTGTTAGTTCTTTCAGGACCAAACCTGTACTAGTTTTGCTGTAATACTTTCCATACCATAGCGATATATTGAATCTTTACCAATTTTAGGCAATGTTTACTTCAGCTTTGTTAGCTCTTTCAGGACCAAACCTGTACTAGTTTTGCTGTAATACTTTCAATACCATAGCGATATATTGAATCTTTACCAATTTTAGGCAATGTTTACTTCAGCTTTGTTAGCTCTTTCAGGACCAAACCTGTACTAGTTTTGCTGTAATACTTTCCATACCATAGCGATATATTGAATCTTTACCAATTTTAGGTAATGATTACTTCAGCTTTGTTAGCTCTTTCAGGACCAAACCTGTACTAGTTTTGCTGTAATACTTTCAATACCATAGCGATATATTGAATCTTTACCAATTTTAGGTAATGATTACTTCAGCTTTGTTAGCTCTTTCAGGACCAAACCTGTACTAGTTTTGCTGTAATACTTTCCATACCATAGCGATATATTGAATCTTTACCAATTTTAGGTAATGATTACTTCAGCTTTGTTAGCTCTTTCAGGACCAAACCTGTACTAGTTTTGCTGTAATACTTTCCATACCATAGCGATATATTGAATCTTTACCAATTTTAGGTAATGATTACTTCAGCTTTGTTAGCTCTTTCAGGACCAAACCTGTACTAGTTTTGCTGTAATACTTTCCATACCATAGCGATATATTGAATCTTTACCAATTTTAGGCAATGTTTACTTCAGCTTTGTTAGCTCTTTCAGGACCAAACCTGTACTAGTTTTGCTGTAATACTTTCCATACCATAGCGATATATTGAATCTTTACCAATTTTAGGTAATGATTACTTCAGCTTTGTTAGCTCTTTCAGGACCAAACCTGTACTAGTTTTGCTGTAATACTTTCCATACCATAGCGATATATTGAATCTTTACCAATTTTAGGTAATGATTACTTCAGCTTTGTTAGCTCTTTCAGGACCAAACCTGTACTAGTTTTGCTGTAATACTTTCCATACCATAGCGATATATTGAATCTTTATCAATTTTAGGTAATGATTACTTCAGCTTTGTTAGCTCTTTCAGGACAAACCTGTAATAGTTTTGCTGTAATACCTTCCATACCATAGCGATATATTGAATCTTTACCAATTTTAGGTAATGTTTACTTCAGCTTTGTTAGCTCTTTCAGGACCAAACCTGTACTAGTTTTCCTGTAATACTTTCCATACCATAGCGATATATTGAATCTTTACCAATTATAGGTAATGATTACTTCAGCTTTGTTAGCTCTTTCAGGGCCAAACCTGTACTAGTTTTGCTGTAATACTTTCCATACCATAGCGATATATTGAATCTTTACCAATTTTAGGTAATGATTACTTCAGATTTGTTAGCTCTTTCAGGACCAAACCTGTCCTAGTTTTGCTGTAATACTTTCCATACCATAGCGATATATTGAATCTTTACCAATTGTAGGTAATGATTACTTCAGCTTTGTTAGCTCTTTCAGGACCAAACCTGTACTAGTTTTGCTGTAATACTTTCCATACCATAGCGATATATTGAATCTTTACCAATTTTAGGTAATGATTACTTCAGCTTTGTTAGCTCTTTCAGGACCAAACCTGTACTAGTTTTGCTGTAATACTTTCCATACCATAGCGATATATTGAATCTTTACCAATTTTAGGTAATGATTATTTCAGCTTTGTTAGCTCTTTCAGGACCAAACCTGTACTAGTTTTGCTGTAATACTTTCCATACCATAGCGATATATTGAATCTTTACCAATTTTAGGTAATGATTACTTCAGCTTTGTTAGCTCTTGCAGGACCAAACCTGTACTAGTTTTGCTGTAATACTTTCCATACCATAGCGATATATTGAATCTTTACCAATTTTAGGCAATGTTTACTTCAGCTTTGTTAGCTCTTTCAGGACCAAACCTGTACTAGTTTTGCTGTAATACTTTCCATACCATAACGATATATTGAATCTTTACCAATTTTAGGTAATGATTACTTCAGCTTTGTTAGCTCTTTCAGGACCAAACCTGTACCAGTTTTGCTGTAATACTTTCCATACCATAGCGATATATTGAATCTTTACCAATTTTAGGTAATGATTACTTCAGCTTTGTTAGCTCTTTTAGGACCAAACCTGTACTAGTTTTGCTGTAATACTTTCCATACCATTGCGATATATTGAATCTTTACCAATTTTAGGTATTGATTACTTCAGCTTTGTTAGCTCTTTCAAGACCAAACCTGTACTAGTTTTGCTGTAATACTTTCCATAACATAGCGATATATTGAATCTTTACCAATTTTAGGTAATGATTACTTCAGCTTTGTTAGCTCTTTCAGGACCAAACCTGTACTAGTTTTACTGTAATACTTTCCATACCATAGCGATATATTGAATCTTTACCAATTTTAGGTAATGATTACTTCAGCTTTGTTAGCTCTTTCAGGACCAAACCTGTACTAGTTTTGCTGTAATACTTTCCATACCATAGCGATATATTGAATCTTTACCAATTTTAGGCAATGTTTACTTCAGCTTTGTTAGCTCTTTCAGGACCAAACCTGTACTAGTTTTGCTGTAATACTTTCAATACCATAGCGATATATTGAATCTTTACCAATTTTAGGTAATGATTACTTCAGCTTTGTTAGCTCTTTCAGGACCAAACCTGTACTAGTTTTGCTGTAATACTTTCCATACCATAGCGATATATTGAATCTTTACCAATTTTAGGTAATGATTACTTCAGCTTTGTTAGCTCTTTCAGGACCAAACCTGTACTAGTTTTGCTGTAATACTTTCCATACCATAGCGATATATTGAATCTTTACCAATTTTAGGTAATGATTACTTCAGCTTTGTTAGCTCTTTCAGGACTAAACCTGTACTAGTTTTGCTGTATTACTTTCCATACCATAGCGATATATTCAATCTTTACCAATTTTAGGTAATGATTACTTCAGCTTTGTTAGCTCTTTCAGGACCAAACCTGTACTAGTTTTGCTGTAATACTTTCCATACAATAGCGATATATTGAATCTTTACCAATTTTAGGTAATGATTACTTCAGCTTTGTTAGCTCTTTCAGGACCAAACCTGTACTAGTTTTGCTGTAATACTTTCCATACCATAGCGATAAATTGAATCTTTACCAATTTTAGGTAATGATTACTTCAGCTTTGTTAGCTCTTTCAGGACCAAACCTGTACTAGTTTTGCTGTAATACTTTCCATACCATAGCGATATATTGAATCTTTACCAATTTTAGGCAATGTTTACTTCAGCTTTGTTAGCTCTTTCAGGACCAAACCTGTACTAGTTTTGCTGTAATACTTTCCATACCATAGCGATATATTGAATCTTTACCAATTTTAGGTAATGATTACTTCAGCTTTGTTAGCTCTTTCAGGACCAAACCTGTACTAGTTTTGCTGTAATACTTTCCATACCATAGCGATATATTGAATCTTTACCAATTTTAGGTAATGATTACTTCAGCTTTGTTAGCTCTTTCAGGACCAAACCTGTACTAGTTTTGCTGTAATACTTTCCATACCATAGCGATATATTGAATCTTTACCAATTTTAGGTAATGATTACTTCAGCTTTCTTAGCTCTTTCAGGACCAAACCTGAATTAGTTTTGCTGTAATACTTTCCATACCATAGCGACATATTGAATCTTTACCAATTTTAGGTAATGATTACTTCAGCTTTGTTAGCTCTTTGAGGACCAAACCTGTACTAGTTTTGCTGTAATACTTTCCATACCATAGCGATATATTGAATCTTTACCAATTTAAGGTAATGATTACTTCAGCTTTGTTAGCTCTTTCAGGACCAACCTTGTACTAGTTTTATTGTAATACCTTCCATTTCAGAGCGTTTAATTGAATCTTTACCAACTTAAGGCAATGTCTACTTCAGCCTTGTTAGCTCTTACAGGACCCACCTTGTATTAGTTTTATTGTAATACCTTCCATACGATAGTGTTATATTGAATCTTTTCCAACTTTAGGCAATGTTTACTTCAGCCTTGTTAGCTATTTCAGGACCCACCGTGTACTAGTTTTACTGTAATACCTTCCATTTCAGAGCGATTATTTAATTGTTTACCAACTTAAGGTAATGTTTACTTCAGCTTTGTTAGCTCTTTCAGGACCCACGTTGTACTAGTTTTACTGTAATACCTCACATTCCATAGCGTTTAACTGAATTTTTACCAACTTAAGGCAATCTTTACTTCAGCTTTGTTATCTCTTTCAGGACCCAACTTGTACTAGTTTTACTGTAATACCTTCCATTCCATAGCGTTTAATTGAATCTTTACCATCTTAAGGCAATGTTTACTTCAGCTTTGTTATCTCTTTCAGGACCCTCCTTGTACTAGTTTTACTGTAATTCCTTCCACTTCAGAGCGATTAATTGATTCTTTACCAACATAAGGCAATGTTTACTTCAACTTTGTTATCTCTTCCAGGACCTACCTTGTACTAGTTTTACTGTAATACCTTCCATTCCATAGCGTTTAACTGAATCTTTACCAAAATAAGGTAATGTTTACTTCAGCTTTGTTAGCTCTTTCAGGACCCACCGTGTATTAGTTTTACTGTAATACCTTCCATTTCAGAGCGATTAATTGAATCCTTACCAACTTAAGGCAAAGGTTACTTCAGCCTTGTTAGATCTTTCAGGACCCACCTTGTACTAGTTTTACTGTAATACCTTCCATACCATAGTGTTATATTGAATCTTTACAAACTTCAGACAATGTTTACTTCAGCCTTTTTAGCTATTACGGGTCAATTCTTTACTAGTTTTGCTGTAATTCCTTCCATTCCATAGCGTTTAATTGAATCTTTACCAACTTAAGGCAATGTTTACTTCAACTTTGTTGTCTCATTCAGGACCTACCTTGTACTAGTTTTACTGTAATATCTTCCATTCCATAGCGTTTAATTGAATCTTTACCAAATTAAGGCAATGTTTACTTCAGCTTTGTTAGCTCCTTCAGGACCAACCTTGTACTAGTTTTGCTGTAATTCCTTCCATTCCACAGCGTTATATTGATTTTTACCAAGTCAAGGCAAGGTTTATTTCATTTTTGATAGCTCTTTCAGGACAAATCTTGTATTAGTTTTGCTGTAATACCTTCCATACCATAGCGGTGTATTAAATCTTACCAACTTAAGGCAATGTTTACTTCAGCTTTGTTAGCTCCTTCAGGACCAACCTTGTACTAGTTTTGCTGTAATTCCTTCCATACCATAGTGTAATATTGAATATTTATCAACTTAAGGCAATGTTTACTTCAGCTTTGTTAGCTCTTTCGGGTCCATTCTTTACTAGTTTTGCTGTATTTCCTTCCATTTCAGAGCGATTAATTGATTCTTTACCAACTTAAGGCAATGTTTACTTCAACTTTGTTATCTCTTTCAGGACCTACCTTGTACTAGTTTTACTGTAATACCTTCCATTCCATAGCGTTTAATTGAATCTTTACCAAATTAAGGCAATGTTTACTTCAGCTTTGTTAGCTCCTTCAGGACCAACCTTGTACTAGTTTTACTGTAATACCTTCCATACCATAGTGTTATATTGAATCTTTACAAACTTCAGACAATGTTTACTTCAGCCTTTTTAGCTATTACGGGTCAATTCTTTACTAGTTTTGCTGTAATTCCTTCCATTCCATAGCGTTTAATTGAATCTTTACCAACTTAAGGCAATGTTTACTTCAACTTTGTTGTCTCATTCAGGACCTACCTTGTACTAGTTTTACTGTAATATCTTCCATTCCATAGCGTTTAATTGAATCTTTACCAAATTAAGGCAATGTTTACTTCAGCTTTGTTAGCTCCTTCAGGACCAACCTTGTACTAGTTTTGCTGTAATTCCTTCCATTCCACAGTGTTATATTGAATCTTTACCAAGTCAAGGCAAGGTTTATTTCATTTTTGATAGCTCTTTCAGGACAAATCTTGTATTAGTTTTGCTGTAATACCTTCCATACCATAGCGGTGTATTAAATCTTACCAACTTAAGGCAATGTTTACTTCAGCTTTGTTAGCTCCTTCAGGACCAACCTTGTACTAGTTTTGCTGTAATTCCTTCCATACCATAGTGTAATATTGAATATTTATCAACTTAAGGCAATGTTTACTTCAGCTTTGTTAGCTCTTTCGGGTCCATTCTTTACTAGTTTTGCTGTATTTCCTTCCATTTCAGAGCGATTAATTGATTCTTTACCAACTTAAGGCAATGTTTACTTCAACTTTGTTATCTCTTTCAGGACCTACCTTGTACTAGTTTTACTGTAATACCTTCCATTCCATAGCGTTTAACTGAATCTTTACCAAATTAAGGCAATGTTTACTTCAACTTTGTTATCTCTTTCAGGACCTACCTTGTACTAGTTTTACTGTAATTCCTTCCATTCCACAGCGTTATATTGAATTTTACCAACTTAAGGCGATGTTTTCTTCAGCTTTGTTAGCTCTTTCGGGACCATTCTTTACTAGTTTGCTGTAATTCCTCCCATTCCATACCGTTTAAATGAATCTCTACCAACTTAAGGCAAAGTTTACTCCAACTTTGTTAGCTCTTTCACGACCCACCTTGTACTAGTTTTACTGTAATACCTTCCATTCCATAGCGTTTAATTGAATCTTTACCAACTTAAGGCAATGTTTACTTCAGCCTTGTTAGCTCTTTTAGGACCCGCCTTGTACTAGATTTACTGTAATACTTCCATACAATAAAGTTATATTGAATCTTTACCAACTTAAGGTAATGTTTACTTCAGCATTGTTATCTCTTTCAGGACCCACCTTGTACTAGTTTTAATGTAATACCTTCCATTCCATAGCGTTTAATTGAATCTTACCAAGTTAAGGCAATGTTTACTTCAGCCTTGCTTGCTCTTTCAGGACCCAACCTGTACTAGTTTTACTGTAATACCTTCCATACCATAGCGTTTTATTGAATCTTTACCAACATAACTCAATGTTTACTTCAGTTTTGTTAGCTCTTTCAGGACCCACCTTGTACTAGTTTTACTGTAATACCTTCCATTTCAGAGCGATTAATTGATTCTATACCAACCTAAGGTAATGTTTACTTCAGCTTTATTAGCTCTTACAGGATCCTCCTTGTACTAGTTTTACAGTAATACCTTCCATTTCAGAGCGAATAATTGATTCTTTAGTAACTTAAGGTAATGTTTAATTCAGCTTTGTTAGATCTTTCAGGACCCACGTTGTACTAGTTTTACTGTAATACCTTACATTCCATAGCGTTTAATTGAATCTTTACCAACTTAAAGCAAAGGTTACGTCAGCCTTGTTAGATCTTTCAGGACCCTCCTTGTACTAGTTTTACTGTAATACCTTCCATTTCAGAGCGATAATTGATTCTTTAGCAACTTAAGTTAATGTTTACTTCAGTTTTGTTTGCTCTTTCAGGACCCACGTTGTACTAGTTTTGCTGTAATTCCTTCCATACCATAGTGTTATATTGAATATTTATCAACTTAAGGCAATGTTTACTTCAGCTTTGTTAGCTCTTTCGGGTCCATCCTTTACTAGTTTTGCTGTATTTCCTTCCATTCCATAGCGTTTAATTGATTCTTTACCAACTTAAGGCAATGTGTACTTCAACTTTGTTGTCTCTTTCAGGACCTACCTTGTACTAGTTTTACTGTAATACCTTCCATTCCATAGCGTTTAATTGAATCTTTACCAAATTAAGGCAATGTTTACTTCAGCTTTGTTAACTCCTTCAGGACCAACCTTGTACTAGTTTTGCTGTAATTCCTTCCATTCCACAGCGTTATATTGAATTTTACCAACTTAAGGCGATGTTTTCTTCAGCTTTCTTAGCTCTTTCGGGACCATTCTTTACTAGTTTGCTGTAATTCCTCCCATTCCATAGCGTTTAATTGAATCTCTACCAACTTAAGGCAAAGTTTACTCCAACTTTGTTAGCTCTTTCAGGACCCACCTTGTACCAGTTTTACTGTAATACCTTCCATTCCATAGAGTTTATTTGATTCTATACCAACTTAAGGCAATGTTTACTTCAGCCTTGTTAGCTCTTACAGGACCCACCTTGTAATAGTTTTATTGTAATACCTTCCATACGATAGTGTTATATTGAATCTTTTCCAACTTTAGGCAATGTTTACTTCAGCCTTGTTAGCTCTTTCAGGACCCACCGTGTACTAGTTTTACTGTAATACCTTCCATTTCAGAGCGATTAATTGATTCTTTACCAACTTAAGGTAATGTTTACTTCAACTTTGTTATCTCTTTCAGGACCCAACTTGTACCAGTTTTACTGTAATACCTTCATTCCATAGCGTTTAATTGAATCTTTACGAACTTAAGGCAATGTTTACTTCACCCTTGTTAGCTGTTTCAGGACCCACCTTGTATTAGTTCTACTGTAATACCTTCCATACCATAGTGTTATATTGAATATTTACCAACTTAAGGCTAGGTTTACTTCTGCTTTGTTATCTCTTCCAGGACCCACCTTGTACTAGTTTTAATGTAATACCTTCCATTCCATAGCGTTTAACTGAATCTTTACCAAATTAAGGTAATGTTTACTTCACATTGGTTAGCACTTTCAGGACCCACCTTGTACTAGTTTTACTGTAATAATTTCTATTCCATAGCGTTATATTGAAACTTTACCAACTTAAGGCAATATTTACTTCAACTTTGATACCTCTTTCAGGACCCACCTTGTACTAGTTTACTGTAATACCTTCCATACCACAGTATTATATTGAATCTTTACCAACGTAAGGCCGTGTTTACTTCAGCTTTGTTAGCTCTTTCGGGACCAATCTTGTACTATTTTTCCTGTAATTCCTTCCATTCCATAGAGTTTAATTGAATCTTTACCAACTTAAGGCAATGTTTACTTCAGCTTTGTTAGCTCTTTCAGGAATAAACCTTATACTAGTTTTGCTGTAATTTCTTCCTCTTCATAGAGTTTAGTTGAATCTTTACCAACGTAAGGCGATGTTTACTTCAGCTTTGTTAGCTCCTTCGGGACCAATCTTTTAATAGTTTTGCTGTAATTCCTTCCATTCCATAGCGATTAATTGATTCTTTACCATCATAAGGCAATGTTTACTTCAGCTTTGTTAGCTCTTTCAGGACCCACCTTGTACTAGTTTTGCTGTATTACCTTCCATAACATAGCATTATATTGAATCTTTACCAACATAACTCAATGTTTACTTCAAATTGGTTAGCTCTTTCGGGACCAAACTTGTACTAGTTTTGCTGTAATACCTTCCATATCATAACGTTTAATTGAATCTTTACCAACTTAAGGCAATGTTTACTTCAGCTTTGTTATCTCTTTCGCGACCACTTTTGTACTAGTTTTGCTGAAATTCCTTCCATTCCATAGCGTTTAATTGAATTTATACCAACTTAAGGCAATGTTTTCTTCAGCTTTGTTATCTCTTTCGCGACCACTTTTGTACTAGTTTTGCTGAAATTCCTTCCATTCCATAGCGTTTAATTGAATTTATACCAACTTAAGTCAATATTTACTTCAACTTTTTATCTCTTTCAGGACCCACCTTGTACTAGTTTTACTGTAATACTTTCCATTCAATATCGTTTATTTGATTCTTTCCCAACTTTAGGCAATGTTTACTTCAGCCTTGTTAGCTCTTACAGGACCCACCTTGTACTAGTTTTATTGTATTACCTTCCATACGATAGTGTTATATTGAATCTTTTCCAACTTTAGGCAATGTTTACTTCAGCCTTGTTAGCTCTTTCAGGACCAACCATGTACTAGTTTTACTGTAATACCTTCCATTTCAGAGCGATTAATTGATTCTTTACCAACTTAAGGTAATGTTTACTTCAACTTTGTTATCTCTTTCAGGACCCAACTTGTACTAGTTTTACTGTAATACCTTCCATTCCATAGCGTTTATTTGAATCTTTATGAACTTAAGGCAATGTTTACTTCAGCCTTGTTAGCTGTTTCAGGACCCACCTTGTATTAGTTTTACTGTAATACCTTCCATACCATAGTGTTATATTGAATCTTTACCAACCTAATCAAGGTTACCTTCAACTTTGTTATCTCTTTCAGGATCCTCCTTGTACTAGTTTTACTGTAATATCTTCCATTCCATAGCGTTTAACTGAATCTTTACCAAATTAAGGTAATGTTTACTTCACATTGGTTAGCACTTTCAGGACCCACCTTGTACTAGTTTTACTGTAATACCTTCCATACCATAGTGTTATATTGAATCTTTACCAACGTAAGGCCGTGTTTACTTCAGATTTGTTAGCTCTTTCGGGACCAAACTTTTACTATTTTTCCTGTAATTCCTTCCATTCCATAGAGTTTAATTGAATCTTTACCAACTTAAGGCAATGTTTACTTCAGCTTTGTTAGCTCTTTCAGGAATAAACCTTTTACTAGTTTTGCTGTAATTCCTTCCATTTCATAGAGTTTAGTTGAATCTTTCCCAACGTAAGGCGATGTTTACTTCAGCTTTGTTAGCTCCTTCGGGACCAATCTTTTAATAGTTTTGCTGTAATTCCTTCCATTCCATAGCGTTTATTTGATTCTTTACCATCATAAGGCAATGTTTACTTCAGCTTTGTTAGCTCTTTCAGGACCCACCTTGTACTAGTTTTGCTGTAATACCTTCCATAACATAGCATTATATTGAATCTTTACCAACATAACTCAATGTTTACTTCAGTTTTGTTAGCTCTTTCGGGACCAAACTTGTACTAGTTTTGCTGTAATACCTTCCATATCATAACGTTTAATTGAATCTTTACCAACTTAAGGCAATGTTTACTTCAGCTTTGTTATCTCTTTCGCGACCACTTTTGTACTAGTTTTGCTGAAATTCCTTCCATTCCATAGCGTTTAATTGAATTTATACCATCTTAAGGCAATCTTTACTTCCGCTTTGTTATCTCTTTCGCGACCACTTTTGTACTAGTTTTGCTGAAATTCCTTCCATTTCATAGCGTTTAATTGAATTTATACCAACTTAAGGCAATGTTTACTTCAGGTTTGGTTGGTTTTCAAGATCCACCTTGTACTAGTTTTGCTGTACTTCCTTTAATTCCATAGCGTTATATTGAACCTTTACCAACTTAAAGCAATATTTACTTCAGCTTTGTTAGCTCTTTCAGGACCAAACTTGTACTAGTTTTACTGTCATACCTTCCATACCATTGCGTTATATTGAATATAGACAATGTTAATTCAATGTTTACTTTAGCTTTGTTAGCTCTTTCAGGACCAATCTGGTACAGGTTTTACTGTCATACCTTCCATACCATTCCGTTATACTGAATATTCACAATGTTAATGCAATGTTTACTTCAGCTTTGTTAGCTCTTTCAGGACCCACATTGTACTACTTTTGCTGTAATACTTTCTATACCATAGCATTATATTGAATCGTTACCAATTTAAGGTAATGATTACTTCAGCTTCCATTCCATAGCGGTATATTGTATCTTTTCCAACTTAAGGCAATTTTTATTTAAGCTTTCTCAGCTCCTTCAAGACCAAACTTGTACTAGTTTTGCTGTAATACCTTCCATTACATAACGTTATATTGAATCTTTACCAAATTAAGGCAATGTTTACTTCAGCTTTGTTATTATTACTGTAATACCTTCCATTTCAGAGCAAATAATTGATTCTTTACCAACTTAAGGTAATGTTTACTTCAGCTTTGTTAGCTCTTTCAGGACCCACGTTGTACTAGTTTTACTATAATACCTTCAATACCATAGTGTTATATTGAATCTTTACCAACTTAAGGCAATGTTTACTTCAGCTTTGTTATCTCTTTCAAGACCCTCCTTGTACTAGTTTTACTGTAATTCCTTCCACTTCAGAGCGTTTAATTGAATCTTTACCAACTTAAGGCAATGTTTCTTTCAGCTTTGTTATCTCTTTCAGGACCCTCCTTGTACTAGTTTTACTGTAATTCCTTCCACTTCAGAGCGATTAATTGATTCTTTACCAACATAAGGCAATGTTTACTTCAACTTTGTTATCTCTTCCAGGACCTACCTTGTACTAGTTTTACTGTAGTACCTTCCATTCCATAGCGTTTAACTGAATCTTTACCAAAATAAGGTAATGTTTACTTCACATTGGTTAGCACTTTCAGGACCCACCTTGTACTAGTTTTACTGTAATAATTTCTCATCCATAGCGTTATATTGAAACTTTACCAACTTAAGGCAATGTTTACTTCAACTTTGATACCTCTTTCAGGACCCACCTTGTACTAGTTTTACTGTAATACCTTCCATTCCATAGCGTTTAATTGAATCTTTACCAACTTAAGGCAATGTTTACTTCAGCCTTGTTAGCTCTTTCAGGACCGGCTTGTACTACTTTTTCTGTACCACTTTCCATACCATAGCGTTTAATTGAATGTTTACCAACTTAAGGCAATGTTTACTTCAGCCTTGTTAGCTCTTACAGGACCCACCTTGTACTAGTGTTATTGTAATACCTTCCATACGATAGTGTTATATTGAATCTTTTCCAACTTTAGGCAATGTTTACTTCAGCCTTGTTAGCTCTTTCAGGACCCACCGTGTACTAGTTTTACTGTAATACCTTCCATTTCAGAGCGATTAATTGATTCTTTAGCAACTTAAGGTAATGTTTACTTCAGCTTTGTTTGCTCTTTCAGGACCCACGTTGTACTAGTTTTGCTGTAATTCCTTCCATACCATAGTGTTATATTGAATATTTATCAACTTAAGGCAATGTTTACTTCAGCTTTGTTAGCTCTTTCGGGTCCATTCTTTACTAGTTTTGCTGTATTTCCTTCCATTCCATAGCGTTTAATTGAATCTTTACCAACTTTAGGCAATGTTTACTCCAACTTTGTTTTCTCTTTCAGGACCCTCCTTGTACTAGTATTAATGTAATTCCTTCCATTTCAGAGCGAATATTTGATTCTTTACCAACTTAAGGCAATGTGTACTTCAACTTTGTTGTCTCTTTCAGGACCTACCTTGTACTAGTTTTACTGTAATACCTTCCATTCCATAGCGTTTAATTGAATCTTTACCAAATTAAGGCAATGTTTACTTCAGCTTTGTTAGCTCCTTCAGGAATAACCTTGTACTACTTTTGCTGTAATTCCTTCCATTCCACAGCGTTATATTGAATTTTACCAACTTAAGGCGATGTTTTCTTCAGCTTTCATAGCTCTTTCGGAACCATTCTTTACTAGTTTGCTGTAATTCCTCCAATTCCATAGCGTTTAATTGAATCTCTACCAACTTAAGGCAAAGTTTACTCCAACTTTGTTAGCTCTTTCAGGACCCAACTTGTACTAGTTTTACTGTAATACCTTCCATTCCATAGAGTTTATTTGAATCTTTACCAACTTAAGGCAATGTTTACTTCAGCCTTGTTAGCTCTTACAGGACCCACCTTGTACTAGTTTTATTGTAATACCTTTCATACGATAGTGTTATATTGAATCTTTTCCAACTTTAGGCAATGTTTACTTCAGCCTTGTTAGCTCTTTCAGGACCCACCGTGTACTAGTTTTACTGTAATACCTTCCATTTCAGAGCGATTAATTGATTCTTTACCAACCTAAGGTAATGTTTACTTCAACTTTGTTATCTCTTTCAGGACCCAACTTGTACCAGTTTTACTGTAATACCTTCATTCCATAGCGTTTAATTGAATCTTTACGAACCTAAGGCAATATTTACTTCAGCCTTGTTAGCTGTTTCAGGACCCACCTTGTATTAGTTTTACTGTAATACTTTCCATACCATAGTGTTATATTGAATCTTTACCAACTTATGGCTAGGTTTACTTCAGCTTTGTTATCTCTTTCAGGATCCTCCTTGTACTAGTTTTACTGTAATTCCTTCCACTTCAGAGCGATTAATTGATTCTTTACCAACATAAGGCAATGTTTACTTCAACTTTGTTATCTCTTCCAAGACCCACCTTGTACTAGTTTTACTGTAATACCTTCCATTCCATAGCGTTTAACTGAATCTTTACCAAATTAAGGTAATGTTTACTTCACATTGGTTAGCACTTTCAGGAACCACCTTGTACTAGTTTTACTGTAATAATTTCTATTCCATAGCGTTATACTGACACTTTACCAACTTAAGGCAATATTTACTTCAACTTTGATACCTCTTTCAGGACCCACCTTGTACTATTTTTACTGTAATACCTTCCATACCATAGTGTTATATTGAATCTTTACCAACTTAAGGTAATGTTTATTTCAACTTTGTTATCTCTTTGATGACCCACCTTTTACTAGTTTTACTGTAATACCTTCTATTCCATAGCGTTTAATTGAATCTTTACCAACTTGAGGCAATGTTTACTTCAGATTTGTTATGTCTTTCAGGACCCACCTTGTACTAGTTTACTGTAATACCTTCCATACCATAGTGTTATATTGAATCTTTACCAACGTAAGGCCGTATTTACTTCAGCTTTGTTAGCTCTTTCAGGACCAATCTTGTACTATTTTTCCTGTAATTCCTTCCATTCCATAGAGTTTAATTGAATCTTTACCAACTTAATGTAATGTTTACTTCAGCCTTGTTAGCTCTTTCAGGACCAAACTTGTACTAGTTTTCCTATAATACCTTCAATTCCATAGCGTTTAAATGAATCTTTACCAACTTGAGGTAATGTTTACTTCAGATTTGTTATGTCTTTCAGGACCCACCTTGTACTAGTTTACTTTAATACCTTCCATACCATAGTGTTATATTGAATCTTTACCAACGTATGGCCGTGTTTACTTCACCTTTGTTAGCTCTTTCGGGACCAATCTTGTACTATTTTTCCTGTAATTCCTTCCATTCCATAGAGTTTAATTGAATCTTTACCAACTTAAGGCAATGTTTACTTCAGCTTTGTTAGCTCTTTCAGGAATAAACCTTATACTAGTTTTGCTGTAATTCCTTCCATTTCATAGAGTTTAGTTGAATCTTTACCAACGTAAGGCGATGTTTACTTCAGCTTTGTTAGCTCCTTCGGGACCAATCTTTTAATAGTTTTGCTGTAATTCCTTTCATTAAATAGCGTTTAATTCATTCTTTACCATCATAAGGCAATGTTTACTTCAGCTTTGTTAGCTCTTTCAGGACCCACCTTGTACTAGTTTTGCTGTATTACCTTCCATAACATAGCATTATATTGAATCTTTACCAACATAACTCAATGTTTACTTCAGTTTTGTTAGCTCTTTCGGAACCATTCTTTACTAGTTTGCTGTAATTCCTCCCATTCCATAGCGTTTAATTGAATCTCTACCAACTTAAGGCAAAGTTTACTCCAACTTTGTTAGCTCTTTCAGGACCCAACTTGTACTAGTTTTACTGTAATATCTTCCATTCCATAGAGTTTATTTGAATCTTTCCCAACTTTAGGGAATGTTTACTTCAGCCTTGTTAGCTCCTTCAGGACCCACCTTGTACTAGTTTTATTGTATTACCTTCCATACGATAGTGTTATATTGAATCTTTTCCAACTTTAGGCAATGTTTACTTCAGCCTTGTTAGCTCTTTCAGGACCCACCATGTACTAGTTTTACTGTAATACCTTCCATTTCAGAGCGATTAATTGATTCTTTACCAACTTAAGGTAATGTTTACTTCAACTTTGTTATCTCTTTCAGGACCCAACTTGTACTAGTTTTACTGTAATACCTTCCATTCCATAGCGTTTATTTGAATCTTTACGAACTTAAGGCAATGTTTACTTCAGCCTTGTTAGCTGTTTCAGGACCCACCTTGTATTAGTTTTACTGTAATACCTTCCATACCATAGTGTTATATTGAATCTTTACCAACCTAATCAAGGTTAACTTCAGCTTTGTTATCTCTTTCAGGATCCTCCTTGTACTAGTTTTACTGTAATTCCTTCCACTTCAGTGCGATTAATTGATTCTTTACCAACATAAGGCAATGTTTACTTCAACTTTGTTATCTCTTCCAGGACCCACCTTGTACTAGTTTTACTGTATTACCTTCCATTCCATAGCGTTTAACTGAATCTTTACCAAATTAAGGTAATGTTTACTTCACATTGGTTAGCACTTTCAGGACCCACCTTGTACTAGTTTTACTGTAATAATTTCTATTCCATAGCGTTATATTGAAACTTTACCAACTTAAGGCAATATTTACTTCAACTTTGATACCTCTTTCAGGACCAACCTTGTACTATTTTTACTGTAATACCTTCCATTCCATAGCGTTTAATTGAATCTTTACAAACTTAAGGCAATGTTTACTTCAGCCTTGTTAGCTCTTTCAGGACCCGCCTTTTACTAGTTTTACTGTAATACTTTCCATACCATAGTGTTATATTGTATCTTTACCAACATTAGGTAATGTTTATTTAAACTTTGTTATCTCTTTGAGGACCCACCTTATACTAGTTTTACTGTAATACCTTCTATTCCATAGCGTTTAATTGAATCTTTACCAACTTAAGTTAATGTTTACTTCAGCCTTGTTAGCTCTTTCAGGACCAAACTTGTACTAGTTTTCCTATAATACCTTCTATTCCATAGCGTTTAATTGAATCTTTACCAACTTGAGGCAATGTTTACTTCAGATTTGTTATGTCTATCAGGACCCACCTTGTACTAGATTACTGTAATACCTTCCATACCATAGTGTTATATTGAATCTTTACCAACGTAATGCCGTGTTTACTTTAGCTTTGTTAGCTCTTTCGGGACCAAACTTGTAATATTTTTCCTGTAATTTCTTCCATTCCATAGAGTTTAATTGAATCTTTACCAACTTAAGGCAATGTTTACTTCAGCTTTGTTAGCTCTTTCAGGAATAAACCTTTTACTAGTATTGCTGTAATTCCTTCCATTTCATAGAGTTTAGTTGAATCTTTACCAACGTAAGGCGATGTTTACTTCAGCTTTGTTAGCTCCTTCGGGACCAATCTTTTAATAGTTTTGCTGTAATTCCTTCAATTCCATAGCGTTTAATTGATTCTTTACCATCATAAGGCAATGTTTACTTCAGCTTTGTTAGCTCTTTCAGGACCCACCTTGTACTAGTTTTGCTGTAATACCTTCCATAACATAGCATTAATTGAATTTTTACCAACATAACTCAATGTTTACTTCAGTTTTGTTAGCTCTTTCGGGACCAAACCTGTACTAGTTTTGTTGTAATACCTTCCATATCATAACGTTTAATTGAATCTTTACCATCTTAAGGCAATGTTTACTTCAGCTTTGTTATCTCTTTCGCGACCACTTTTGTACCAGTTTTGCTGAAATTCCTTCCATTCCATAGCGTTTAATTGAATTTATACCAACTTAAGGCAATGTTTACTTCAGCTTTGTTATCTCTTTCGCGACCACTTTTGTACTAGTTTTGCTGAAATTCCTTCCATTCCATAGCGTTTAATTGAATTTATACCAACTTAAGGCAATCTTTACTTCCGCTTTGTTATCTCTTTCGCGACCACTTTTGTACTAGTTTTGCTGAAATTCCTTCCATTTCATAGCGTTTAATTGAATTTATACCAACTTAAGGCAATGATTAATTCAGCTTCGTTAGGTTTTCAAGATCCACCTTGTACTAGTTTTGCTGTACTTTCTTTAATTCCATAGCGTTATATTGAACCTTTACCAACTTAAAGCAATATTTACTTCAGCTTTGTTAGCTCTTTCAGGACCAAACTTGTACGAGTTTTACTGTCATACCTTCCATACCATTGCGTTATATTGAATATACACAATTTTAATTCAATGTTTACTTTACCTTTGTTATCTCTTTCAGGACCAATCTGGTACACGTTTTACTGTCATACCTTCCATACCATTCCGTTATACTGAATATTCACAATGTTAATTCAATGTTTACTTCAGCTTTGTTAGCTTTTTCAGGACCCACCTTGTACTGGTTTTACTGTAATACTTTCCATACCATAGTGTTATATTGAATCTTTACCAACTTAAGTCAATATTTACGTCAACTTTTTATCTCTTTCAGGACCCACTTTGTACTAGTTTTACTGTAATACTTTCCATTCCATAGAGTTTAATTGAATCTTTCCCAACTTAAGGCAATGTTTACTTCAGCCTTGTTAGCTCTTACAGGACCCACCTTGTACTAGTTTTACTTTAATAATTTCCATTCCATAGCGTTATATTGAATCTTTACCAACATAACTCAATGTTTACTTCAGTTTTGTAAGCTCTTTCAGGACTAACCTTGTACTAATTTTATTGTAATACCTTCCATTTCAGAGCGTTTAATTGAATCTTTACCAACTTAAGGCAATGTCTACTTCAGCCTTGTTAGCTCTTACAGGACCCACCTTGTACTAGTTTTATTGAAATACCTTCCATACGATAGTGTTATATTGAATCTTTTCCAACTTTAGGCAATGTTTACTTCAGCCTTGTTAGCTCTTTCAGGACCCTCCGTGTACTAGTTTTACTGTAATATCTTCCATTTCAGAGCGATTAATTAATTCTTTACCAACTTAAGGCAATCTTTACTTCAGCTTTGTTATCTCTTTCAGGACCCACCTTGTATTAGTTTTACTGTAATACCTTCCATACCATAGTGTTATATTGAATCTTTACCAACTTAAGGCAATGTTTACTTCCGCTTTGTTATCTTTTTCAGGACCCTCCTTGTACTAGTTTTACTGTAATTCCTTCCACTTCAGAGCGATTAATTGATTCTTTACCAACATAAGGCAATGTTTACTTCAACTTTCTTATCTCTTCCAGGACCTACCTTGTACTAGTTTTACTGTAATACCTTCCATTCCATAGCGTTTAACTGAGTCTTTGCCAAAATAAGGTAATGTTTACTTCACATTGGTTAGCACTTTCAGGACCCACCTTGTACTAGTTTTACTGTAATAATTTCTCATCCATAGCGTTATATTGTAACTTTACCAACTTAAGGCAATGTTTACTTCAACTTTGATACCTCTTTCAGGGCCACCTTGTACTAGTTTTACTGTAATACTTAGCTCTTTCAGGACCAAATTTGTACTAGTTTTACTGTAATACCTTCCATTCCATAGCGTTTAATTGAATCTTTACCAACTTAAGGCAATGTTTACTTCAACTTTGTTAGCTCTTTCAGGACCCGCCTTGTACTAGTTTTACTGTACCACTTTCCATACCATAGTGTTATATTGAATCTTTACCAACATAACGTAATGTTTACTTCAACTTTGTTAGCTCTTTCAGGACCCGCCTTGTACTAGTTTTACTGTACCACTTTCCATACCATAGTGTTATATTAAATCTTTACCAACATAAGGCAATGTTTACTTCAACTTTGTTAGCTCTTTCAGGACCCGCCTTGTACTAGTTTTACTGTACCACATTCCATACCATAGTGTTATATTGAATCTTTACCAACATAAGGCAATGTTTACTTCAACTTTGTTAGCTCTTTCAGGACCCGCCTTGTACTAGTTTTACTGTACCACTTTCCATACCATAGTGTTATATTGATCTTTACCAACTTAAGGCAATGTTTACTTCAACTTTGTTAGCTCTTTCAGGACCCGCCTTGTACTAGTTTTACTGTACCACTTTCCATACCATAGTGTTATATTGAATCTTTACCAACATAAGGCAATGTTTACTTCAACTTTGTTATCTCTTTCAGGACCCATCTTATACTAGTTTTACTGTAATACCTTCTATTTCATAGCGTTTGATAGCGTTTAATTGAATCTTTACCAACTTAGGGTAATGTTTACTTCAGCCTTGTTAGCTCTTTCAGGACCCACCTTGTACTAGTTTTACTTTAATAATTTCCATTCCATAGCGTTATATTGAATCTTTACCAACATAACTCAATGTTTACTTCAGTTTTGTAAGCTCTTTCAGGACCAAACATGTACAAGTTTTACTGTCATACCTTCCATACCATTGCGTTATATTGAGTATTCACAAACTTAATTCAATGTTTTCTTCAGCTTTGTTAGCTCTTTCAGGTCCAACCTTGTACAAATTTTACTGTCATACCTTCCATACCATTGCGTTATATTGAATATTCACAAACTTAATTCAATGTTTACTTCAGTTTTGTTAGCTCTTTCAGGACCAACCATGTACAAGTTTTACTGTCATACCTTCCATACCATTGCGTTATATTGAGTATTCACAAACTTAATTCAATGTTTACTTCAGCTTTGTTAGCTCTTTCAGAACCAACCTTGTACAAATTTTACTGTCATACCTTCCATTCCATAGCGGTATATTGTATCTTTACCAATTTAAGGCAATTTTATTTCAGCTTTGATAGCTCTTTCAGGACAAATCTTGTACTAGTTTTGCTGTAATACCTTCAATAACATAGCGGTGTATTAAATCTTACCAACTTAAGGCAATGTTTACTTCAGCTTTGTCATCTTCTTCAGGACCAAACTTGTACTAGTTTTACTGTAATACCTTATATTTCATGACGTTTAGTTGATTCTTTACCAACTTTAGACAATGTTTACTTCAGCTTTGTTATCTCTTTCGGGACCAATTTTGTACTAGTTTTGCTTAAATTCCTTCCATTCCATAGCGTTTAATTTAATCTATACCAACGTAAGGCAATGTTTACTTTAGCTTTTCAGGACCCAACACTCACTAGTTTTTCTGTAATACCTTCCATACCATAGCGGTATATAGAATCTTTACCAACTTAAGGCAATATTTACTTCAACTTTGTTAGGTCTTTCAGGACCAACCTTGTACTAGTTTCGCTGTAATTCCTTCCATTCCATAGCGTTATATGGATTATTCAGAACATTAATTCAATGTTAACTTTAGCTTTGTTAGCTCTTTCAGGACCAAAACATGTACAAGTGTTACTGTCATACCTTCCATACCATTGCGTTATATTGAGTATTCACAAACTTAATTCAATGTTTACTTCACCTTTGTTACCTCTTTCAGGACCAACCTTGTACAAGTTGACAGTCATACCTTCCATACCATTGCGTTATATTGAATATTCACAACATTAATTCAATGTTTACTTTAGCTTTGTTAGCTCTTTCAGGACCAAAACATGTACAAGTGTTACTGTCATAAATTCCATACCATTGCATTATATTGAATATTCACAAACGTAATTCAATGTTTACTTCAGCTTTGTTAGCTCTTTGAGGACCCACCTTATACTAGTTTTGCTGTACTTCCTTCCATTCCATAGCGTTATATTGAATCTTTACCAACTTAAGGCAATGTTTACTTCAGATTTGTTAGCTCTTAAGGGATTCATCTTGTACTAAGTTTTACTGTAATACCTTCCGTAAAATAGCGTTTAATTGAATCTTTACCAACTTAAGGCAATGTTTACTTCAACTTTGTTAGCTCTTTCAGGACCAACCTTGTACTAGTTTTACTGTAATACCTTCCACACAAGAGTGTTAAATTGAATCTTTATCAACTTAAGGCAACGTTTACTTCAGATTTGTTAGCTCTTTCGGGTCCATTCTTTACTAGTTTGCTGTAATTCCTTCCATTCCATAGCGTTTATTTGAATCTTTATAAACTTAAGGCAATGTTTACTCCAACTTTGTTAGCTCTTTCAGGACGAAAACTTGTACTAATTTTACTGTAATACCTTCCATTTCAGAGCGATTAATTGATTCTTTACCAACTTAAGGTAATGTTAACTTCAACTTTGTTAGCTCTTTCAGGACCAACTTTGTACTAGTTTTACTGTAATACCTTCCATTCCATAGCGTTTAATTGAATCTTTACCAACTTAAGGCAATGTTTACTTCAACTTTGTTAGCTCTTTCAGGACCAACCTTGTACTAGTTTTACTGTAATACCTTCCACACAAGAGTGTTAAATTGAATCTTTATCAACTTAAGGCAACGTTTACTTCAGATTTGTTAGCTCTTTCGGGTCCATTCTTTACTAGTTTGCTGTAATTCCTTACATTCCATAGCGTTTAATTGAATCTTTATAAACTTAAGGCAATGTTTACTCCAACTTTGTTAGCTCTTTCAGGACGAAAACTTGTACTAATTTTACTGTAATACCTTCCATTTCAGAGCGATTAATTGATTCTTTACCAACTTAAGGTAATGTTAACTTCAGCTTTGTTAGCTCTTTCAGGACCCACGTTGTTCTAGTTTTACTGTATACCTTCTACTCCATAGCGTTTAATTGAATCTTTACCAAATTAGGGCAATGTTTACTTCACCTTTGTTAGCTCTTTCAGGACCCACCTTGTACTAATTTTGCTGTAATACCTTCCATTCCATAGAGTTATATTGAATCTTTACACAACCTAAGGCAATGTTAACTTCAGCTTTGTTAGCTCTTTCGGGACCCAACTTGTACTAGTTTTACTGTAATACCTTCAATTTGATAGCATTTAATTGATTCTTTACCAACGTAAGGCGATGTTAACTTCAGCTTTCTTAGCTCTTTCGGGACCCAACTTGTACTAGTTTTACTGTAATACCTTCCATTTGATAGCGTTTAATTGATTATTTACCAACTTAAGGCAATGTTAACTTCAGCTTTGTTAGCTCTTTCAGGTCCCACCTTGTACTAGTTTTACTGTAATACCTTCTACTCCATAGAGTTTAATTGAATCTTTACCAAATTAAGGCAATGTTTACTTCACCTTTGTTAGCTCTTTCAGGACTCACCTTGTACTAGTTTTGCTGTAATACCTTCCATTCCATAGAGTTATATTGAATCTTTACACAACCTAAGGCAATGTTAACTTCAGCTTTGTTAGCTCTTTCGGGACCCAACTTGTACTAGTTTTACTGTAATACCTTCCATTTGATAGCGTTTAATTGATTCTTTACCAACGTAAGGCGATGTTAACTTCAGCTTTGTTAGCTCTTTCAGGACCCACCTTGTACTAGTTTTACTGTAATACCTTCTACTCAATAGCGTTTAATTGAATATTTACCAAATTAAGGCAATGTTTACTTCACCTTTGTTAGCTCTTTCAGGTCCCACCTTGTACTAGTTTTGCTGTAATACCTTTCATACCATACCGTTATATTGAATCTTTTCCAACTTAAGGCAATGTTTACTTCAGCTATGTTAGCTCTTTCAGGAATAAACCTTATACTAGTTTTGCTGTAATTCCTTCCTTACCATAGCGTTTAATTGATTCTTTACCATCTTAAGGCAATGTTTACTTCAGCTTTGTTAGCTCTTTCAGGACCCAACTTTTACTAGTTTTGCTGGAATACCTTTCATACCATAGCGTTTTATTGAATCTTTACCAACATAACTCAATGTTTACTTCAGCTTTGTTAGCTCTTTCAGGAATAAACCGTATACTAGTTTTGCTGTAATTCCTTCCATTCCATTTTAAATCTTTCAATTGATTTTTTACCAACTTAAGGCAATGTTTACTTCAACCTTGTTAGCTCTTTCGGGACCAAACTTGTACTAGTTTTGCTGTAATACCTTCCATACCATAACGTTTAATTGAATCTTTACCAACTTAAGGCAATGTTTACTTCAGCTTTGTTATCTCTTTCAGTACCCACCTTGTACTAGTTTTACTGTAATACCTTATATTTCATGACGTTTAGTTGATTCTTTTCCAACTTTAGGCAATGTTTACTTCAGCTTTGTTATCTATTTCGGGACCAATTTTGTACTAGTTTTGCTTAAATACCTTCCATTCCATAGCGTTTAATTTAATCTATACCGACGTAAGGCAATGTTTACTTTAGCTTTGTTACCTCTTTCAGGACCAACCTTGTACAAATTTACAGTCATACCTTCCATACCATTGCGTTATATTGAATATTCACAAAATAATTCAATGTTTACATTAGCTTTGTTAGCTCTTTCAGGACCAAAACATGTACAAGTGTTACTGTCATAAATTCCATACCGTTGCATTGTATTGAATATTCACAAACTTAATTCAATGTTTTACTTCAGCTTTGTTAGCTCTTTCAGGACCAATTTTGTACTAGTTTTGCTTAAATTCCTTCCATTCCATAGCGTTTAATTTAATCTATACCAACGTAAGGCAATGTTTACTTTAGCTTTTCAGGACCCAACACTCACTAGTTTTTCTGTAATACTTTCCATACCATAGCGGTATATAGAATCTTTACCAACTTAAGGCAATATTTACTTCAACTTTGTTAGGTCTTTCAGGACCAACCTTGTACTAGTTTCGCTGTAATTCCTTCCATTCCATAGCGTTATATGGATTATTCACAACATTAATTCAATGTTTACTTTAGCTTTGTTAGCTCTTTCAGGACCAAAACATGTACAAGTGTTACTGTCATACCTTCCATACCATTGCGTTATATTGAGTATTCACAAACTTAATTCAATGTTTACTTCACCTTTGTTACCTCTTTCAGGACCAACCTTGTACAAGTTGACAGTCATACCTTCCATACCATTGCGTTATATTGAATATTCACAACATTAATTCAATATTTACTTTAGCTTTGTTAGCTCTTTCAGGACCAAAACATGTACAAGTGTTACTGTCATAAATTCCATACCATTGCATTATATTGAATATTCACAAACGTAATTCAATGTTTACTTCAGCTTTGTTAGCTCTTTGAGGACCCACCTTGTACTAGTTTTGCTGTACTTCCTTCCATTCCATAGCGTTATATTGAATCTTTACCAACTTAAGGCAATGTTTACTTCAGATTTGTTAGCTCTTAAGGGATTCATCTTGTACTAAGTTTTACTGTAATACCTTCCGTAAAATAGCGTTTAATTGAATCTTTACCAACTTAAGGCAATGTTTACTTCAACTTTGTTAGCTCTTTCAGGACCAACTTTGTACTAGTTTTACTGTAATACCTTCCATTCCATAGCGTTTAATTGAATCTTTACCAACTTAAGGCAATGTTTACTTCAACTTTGTTAGCTCTTTCAGGACCAACCTTGTACTAGTTTTACTGTAATACCTTCCACACAAGAGTGTTAAATTGAATCTTTATCAACTTAAGGCAACGTTTACTTCAGATTTGTTAGCTCTTTCGGGTCCATTCTTTACTAGTTTGCTGTAATTCCTTCCATTCCATAGCGTTTATTTGAATCTTTATAAACTTAAGGCAATGTTTACTCCAACTTTGTTAGCTCTTTCAGGACGAAAACTTGTACTAATTTTACTGTAATACCTTCCATTTCAGAGCGATTAATTGATTCTTTACCAACTTAAGGTAATGTTAACTTCAACTTTGTTAGCTCTTTCAGGACCAACTTTGTACTAGTTTTACTGTAATACCTTCCATTCCATAGCGTTTAATTGAATCTTTACCAACTTAAGGCAATGTTTACTTCAACTTTGTTAGCTCTTTCAGGACCAACCTTGTACTAGTTTTACTGTAATACCTTCCACACAAGAGTGTTAAATTGAATCTTTATCAACTTAAGGCAACGTTTACTTCAGATTTGTTAGCTCTTTCGGGTCCATTCTTTACTAGTTTGCTGTAATTCCTTCCATTCCATAGCGTTTAATTGAATCTTTATAAACTTAAGGCAATGTTTACTACAACTTTGTTAGCTCTTTCAGGACGAAAACTTGTACTAATTTTACTGTAATACCTTCAATTTCAGAGTGATTAATTGATTCTTTACCAACTTAAGGTAATGTTAACTTCAGCTTTGTTAGCTCTTTCAGGACCCACGTTGTTCTAGTTTTACTGTATACCTTCTACTCCATAGCGTTTAATTGAATCTTTACCAAATTAAGGCAATGTTTACTTCACCTTTGTTAGCTCTTTCAGGACCCACCTTGTACTAATTTTGCTGTAATACCTTCCATTCCATAGAGTTATATTGAATCTTTACACAACCTAAGGCAATGTTAACTTCAGCTTTGTTAGCTCTTTCGGGACCCAACTTGTACTAGTTTTACTGTAATACCTTCAATTTGATAGCATTTAATTGATTCTTTACCAACGTAAGGCGATGTTAACTTCAGCTTTCTTAGCTCTTTCGGGACCCAACTTGTACTAGTTTTACTGTAATACCTTCCATTTGATAGCGTTTAATTGATTCTTTACCAACTTAAGGCAATGTTAACTTCAGCTTTGTTAGCTCTTTCAGGTCCCACCTTGTACTAGTTTTACTGTAATACCTTCTACTCCATAGAGTTTAATTGAATCTTTACCAAATTAAGGCAATGTTTACTTCACCTTTGTTAGCTCTTTCAGGACTCACCTTGTACTAGTTTTGCTGTAATACCTTCCATTCCATAGAGTTATATTGAATCTTTACACAACCTAAGGCAATGTTAACTTCAGCTTTGTTAGCTCTTTCGGGACCCAACTTGTACTAGTTTTACTGTAATACCTTCCATTTGATAGCGTTTAATTGATTCTTTACCAACGTAAGGCGATGTTAACTTCAGCTTTGTTAGCTCTTTCAGGACCCACCTTGTACTAGTTTTACTGTAATACCTTCTACTCAATAGCGTTTAATTGAATATTTACCAAATTAAGGCAATGTTTACTTCACCTTTGTTAGCTCTTTCAGGACCCACCTTGTACTAGTTTTACTGTAATACCTTTCATACCATACCGTTATATTGAATCTTTTCCAACTTAAGGCAATGTTTACTTCAGCTATGTTAGCTCTTTCAGGAATAAACCTTATACTAGTTTTGCTGTAATTCCTTCCTTACCATAGCGTTTAATTGATTCTTTACCATCTTAAGGCAATGTTTACTTCAGCTTTGTTAGCTCTTTCAGGACCCAACTTTTACTAGTTTTGCTGGAATACCTTTCATACCATAGCGTTTTATTGAATCTTTACCAACATAACTCAATGTTTACTTCAGCTTTGTTAGCTCTTTCAGGAATAAACCGTATACTAGTTTTGCTGTAATTCCTTCCATTCCATTTTAAATCTTTCAATTGATTTTTTACCAACTTAAGGCAATGTTTACTTCAACCTTGTTAGCTCTTTCGGGACCAAACTTGTACTAGTTTTGCTGTAATACCTTCCATACCATAACGTTTAATTGAATCTTTACCAACTTAAGGCAATGTTTACTTCAGCTTTGTTATCTCTTTCAGTACCCACCTTGTACTAGTTTTACTGTAATACCTTATATTTCATGACGTTTAGTTGATTCTTTTCCAACTTTAGGCAATGTTTACTTCAGCTTTGTTATCTATTTCGGGACCAATTTGTACTAGTTTTGCTTAAATACCTTCCATTCCATAGCGTTTAATTTAATCTATACCGACGTAAGGCAATGTTTACTTTAGCTTTGTTACCTCTTTCAGGACCAACCTTGTACAAATTTACAGTCATACCTTCCATACCATTGCGTTATATTGAATATTCACAAAATAATTCAATGTTTACATTAGCTTTGTTAGCTCTTTCAGGACCAAAACATGTACAAGTGTTACTGTCATAAATTCCATACCGTTGCATTGTATTGAATATTCACAAACTTAATTCAATGTTTTACTTCAGCTTTGTTAGCTCTTTCAGGACCAATTTTGTACTAGTTTTGCTTAAATTCCTTCCATTCCATAGCGTTTAATTTAATCTATACCAACGTAAGGCAATGTTTACTTTAGCTTTTCAGGACCCAACACTCACTAGTTTTTCTGTAATACTTTCCATACCATAGCGGTATATAGAATCTTTACCAACTTAAGGCAATATTTACTTCAACTTTGTTAGGTCTTTCAGGACCAACCTTGTACTAGTTTCGCTGTAATTCCTTCCATTCCATAGCGTTATATGGATTATTCACAACATTAATTCAATGTTTACTTTAGCTTTGTTAGCTCTTTCAGGACCAAAACATGTACAAGTGTTACTGTCATACCTTCCATACCATTGCGTTATATTGAGTATTCACAAACTTAATTCAATGTTTACTTTAGCTTTGTTAGCTCTTTCAGGACCAACCTTGTACAAGTTGACAGTCATACCTTCCATACCATTGCGTTATATTGAATATTCACAACATTAATTCAATGTTTCCTTTAGCTTTGTTAGCTCTTTCAGGACCAAAACATGTACAAGTGTTACTGTCATAAATTCCATACCATTGCATTATATTGAATATTCACAAACGTAATTCAATGTTTACTTCAGCTTTGTTAGCTCTTTGAGGACCCACCTTGTACTAGTTTTGCTGTACTTCCTTCCATTCCATAGCGTTATATTGAATCTTTACCAACTTAAGGCAATGTTTACTTCAGATTTGTTAGCTCTTAAGGGATTCATCTTGTACTAAGTTTTACTGTAATACCTTCCGTAAAATAGCGTTTAATTGAATCTTTACCAACTTAAGGCAATGTTTATTTCAACTTTGTTAGCTCTTTCAGGACCAACTTTGTACTAGTTTTACTGTAATACCTTCCATTCCATAGCGTTTAATTGAATCTTTACCAACTTAAGGCAATGTTTACTTCAGCTTTGTTATCTCTTTCAGTACCCACCTTGTACTAGTTTTACTGTAATACCTTCCACACAAGAGTGTTAAATTGAATCTTTATCAACTTAAGGCAACGTTTACTTCAGATTTGTTAGCTCTTTCGGGTCCATTCTTTACTAGTTTGCTGTAATTCCTTCCATTCCATAGCGTTTAATTGAATCTTTATAAACTTAAGGCAATGTTTACTCCAACTTTGTTAGCTCTTTCAGGACGAAAACTTGTACTAATTTTACTGTAATACCTTCCATTTCAGAGCGATTAATTGATTCTTTACCAACTTAAGGTAATGTTAACTTCAGCTTTGTTAGCTCTTTCAGGACCCACGTTGTTCTAGTTTTACTGTATACCTTCTACTCCATAGCGTTTAATTGAATCTTTACCAAATTAAGGCAATGTTTACTTCACCTTTGTTAGCTCTTTCAGGACCCACCTTGTACTAATTTTGCTGTAATACCTTCCATTCCATAGAGTTATATTGAATCTTTACACAACCTAAGGCAATGTTAACTTCAGCTTTGTTAGCTCTTTCGGGACCCAACTTGTACTAGTTTTACTGTAATACCTTCAATTTGATAGCATTTAATTGATTCTTTACCAACGTAAGGCGATGTTAACTTCAGCTTTCTTAGCTCTTTCGGGACCCAACTTGTACTAGTTTTACTGTAATACCTTCCATTTGATAGCGTTTAATTGATTCTTTACCAACTTAAGGCAATGTTAACTTCAGCTTTGTTAGCTCTTTCAGGTCCCACCTTGTACTAGTTTTACTGTAATACCTTCTACTCCATAGAGTTTAATTGAATCTTTACCAAATTAAGGCAATGTTTACTTCACCTTTGTTAGCTCTTTCAGGACTCACCTTGTACTAGTTTTGCTGTAATACCTTCCATTTTATAGAGTTATATTGAATCTTTACACAACCTAAGGCAATGTTAACTTCAGCTTTGTTAGCTTTTTCGGGACCCAACTTGTACTAGTTTTACTGTAATACGTTCCATTTGATAGCGTTTAATTGATTCTTTACCAACGTAAGGCGATGTTAACTTCAGCTTTGTTAGCTCTTTCAGGACCCACCTTGTACTAGTTTTACTGTAATACCTTCTACTCAATAGCGTTTAATTGAATCTTTACCAAATTAAGGCAATGTTTACTTCACCTTTGTTAGCTCTTTCAGGACCCACCTTGTACTAGTTTTGCTGTAATACCTTTCATACCATACCGTTATATTGAATCTTTTCCAACTTAAGGCAATGTTTACTTCAGCTATGTTAGCTCTTTCAGGAATAAAACTTATACTAGTTTTGCTGTAATTCCTTCCTTACCATAGCGTTTAATTGATTCTTTACCATCTTAAGGCAATGTTTACTTCAGCTTTGTTAGCTCTTTCAGGACCCAACTTTTACTAGTTTTGCTGGAATACCTTTCATACCATAGCGTTTTATTGAATCTTTACCAACATAACTCAATGTTTACTTCAGCTTTGTTAGCTCTTTCAGGAATAAACCGTATACTAGTTTTGCTGTAATTCCTTCCATTCCATTTTAAATCTTTCAATTGATTTTTTACCAACTTAAGGCAATGTTTACTTCAACCTTGTTAGCTCTTTCGGGACCAAACTTGTACTAGTTTTGCTGTAATACGTTCCATACCATAACGTTTAATTGAATCTTTACCAACTTAAGGCAATGTTTACTTCAGCTTTGTTATCTCTTTCAGTACCCACCTTGTACTAGTTTTACTGTAATACCTTATATTTCATGACGTTTAGTTGATTCTTTTCCAACTTTAGGCAATGTTTACTTCAGCTTTGTTATCTATTTCGGGACCAATTTTGTACTAGTTTTGCTTAAATACCTTCCATTCCATAGAGTTTAATTTAATCTATACCGACGTAAGGCAATGTTTACTTTAGCTTTGTTACCTCTTTCAGGACCAACCTTGTACAAATTTACAGTCATACCTTCCATACCATTGCGTTATATTGAATATTCACAAAATAATTCAATGTTTACATTAGCTTTGTTAGCTCTTTCAGGACCAAAACATGTACAAGTGTTACTGTCATAAATTCCATACCGTTGCATTATATTGAATATTCACAAACTTAATTCAATGTTTTACTTCAGCTTTGTTAGCTCTTTCAGGACCCACATTGTACTTGTTTTGCTGTAATACCTTCCATACCATAGCGGTATATTGTATCTTTACCCACTTAAGGCAATGTTTATTTCAGCTTTGATAGCTCTTTCAGGACAAATCTTGTACTAGTTTTGCTGTAATACTTTCCATACCGCTGCGTTATATTGAATCTTTACCAATTTAAGGTAATGATTACTTCAGCTTTGTTAGCTCTTTCAGGACCCACCTTGTACTAGTTTTGCTGTAATACCTTCCATTTCAGAGCGATTAATTGATTCTTTACCAACTTAAGGTAATGTTTACTTCAGTTTTGTTAGCTCTTTCAGGACCAAACCTGTACTAGTTCTCCTGTAATACCCTCCATACCATAGCGTTTAATTGAATCTTTATCAACTTAAGGTAATGATTACTTCAGCTTTGTTAGCTCTTTCAGGACCCACCTTGTACTAGTTTTGCTGTAATACCTTCCATTTCAGAGCGATTAATTGATTCTTTACCAATTTAAGGTAATGATTACTTCAGCTTTGTTAGCTCTTTCAGGACCCACCTTGTACTAGTTTTACCGTAATACCTTCCATTTCAGAGCGATTAATTGATTCTTTACCAACTTAAGGTAATGTTTACTTCAGTTTTGTTAGCTCTTTCAGGACCCACCTTGTACTAGTTTTGCTGTAATACCTTCCATTTCAGAGCGATTAATTGATTCTTTACCAATTTAAGGTAATGATTACTTCAGCTTTGTTAGCTCTTTCAGGACCCACCTTGTACTAGTTTTACCGTAATACCTTCCATTTCAGAGCGATTAATTGATTCTTTACCAACTTAAGGTAATGTTTACTTCAGTTTTGTTAGCTCTTTCAGGACCAAACCTGTACTAGTTCTCCTGTAATACCCTCCATACCATAGCGTTTAATTGAATCTTTATCAACTTAAGGCAACGTTTACTTCAGCTTTGTTAGCTCTTTCGGGTCCATTCTTCACTAGTTTGCTGTAATTCCTTCCATTCCATAGCGTTTAATTGAATCTTTATAAACTTAAGGCAATGTTTACTCCAACTTTGTTAGCTCTTTCAGGACCCAACTTGTACTAGTTTTACTGCAGTACCTTCCACTTCAGTGCGATTAATTGATTCTTTACCAACTTGAGGCAATGTTTACTTCAACTTTGTTATCTCTTTTAGGACCCAACCTGTACTAGTTTTTTTGTAATACCTTCCATTTCATAGCGTTTAACTGATTCTTTACCAACATAAGGCCGTGTTTCGTTCGGCTTTGTTAGCTCCTTCAGGACCCACCTTGTACTAGTTTTGCTATAATACCTTCCATACCATAGCGGTATATTGTATCTTTACCAACTTAAGGCAATGTTTATTTCAGCTTTGATAGCTCTTCAGGACAAATCTTGTACTAGTTTTGCTGTAATACATTCCATACCATGGTGGTGAAATAAATCTTTACCAACTTAAGGCAATATTTACTTCAGCTTTGTCAGCTCCTTCAGGACCAATCTAGTACTAGTTTTGCTGTAATACTTTTCTTACCACTGCGTTATATTGAATCTTTACCAATTTAAGGTAATGATTACTTCAGCTTTGTTAGCTCTTTCGGGACCCAACCTGTACTAGTTTTACTGTAATACCTTCCATTTCAGAACGATTAATTGATTCTTTACCAACTTAAGATAATGTTTACTTCAGTTTTGTTAGCTCCTTCAGGACCAAACCTGTACTAGTTCTCGTGTAATACCCTCCATACCATAGCGTTTAAATGAATATTTATCAACTTAAGGCAATGTTTACTTCAACTTTCTTAGCTATTTCAGGACTCACCTTGTATTAGTTTTACTGTAATACCTTCCACACAATAGTGTTATATTGAATCTTTATCAACTTAAGGCAACGTTTACTTTAGCTTTGTTAGCTCTTTCGGGTCCATTCTTTACTAGTTTGCTGTAATTCCTTCCATTCCATAGCGTTTAATTAAATCTTTATAAACCTAAGGCAATGTTTACTCCAACTTTGTTAGCTCTTTCAGGACCCAACTTGTACTAGTTTTACTGTCATACCTTCCATTTCAGAGCGATTAATTGATTCTTTACCAACTTAAGGCAATGTTTACTTCAACTTTGGTAGCTCTTTCAGGACCAAACCTGTACTAGTTTTGCTGTACTTCCTTCCATTCCATAGCGTTATATTGAATCTTTACCAACTTGGGGCAATGTTTACTTCAGCTTTGTTAGCTCTTTCAGGACCCACATTGTACCTTTTTTGCTGTAATACCTTCCATACCATAGCGGTATATTGTATCTTTACCAACTTAAGGCAATGTTTAATTCAGCTTTGTTAGCTCTTTCAGGACCCAACTTGTACTAGTTTTACAGTAATACCTTCCATTTCAGAGCGTTTAATTGATTCTTTACCAACTTAAGGTAATGTTTACTTCAGTTTTGATAGCTCTTTCAGGACCAAACCTGTACTAGTTTTGCTGTAATACTTTCCATACCACTGCGTTATATTGAATTTTTACCAATTTAAGGTAATGATTACTTCAAATTAGTTAGCTCTTTCAGGAACAACCATGTACTAGTTTTGCTGTAATTCCTTCCTTTCCATAGCGTTATATTGAATCTTTACCAACTTAAGGCAATGTTTACTTCAGATTTGTTAGCTCTTTCAAGACCAAACTTGTACTAGTTTTGCTGTAATTCCTTCCATAACATAGTGGTATATTGAATCTTTACCAACTTAAGGCAATGTTTATTTCAGCTTTGATAGCTCTTTCAGGACCAATCTTGTACTAGTTTTGCTGTAATTCCACAGCGTTATATTGAATCTTTACCAACTTAAGGCAATGTTTACTTCAACTTTGTTAGCTCTTTCAGGACCAAACCAGTACTAGTTTTGCTGTAATACCTTTCATTTAATAGTGTTATATTGAATCGTTACCAACTTAAGGAAATGTTTACTTCAGCTTTGTTAGCTCTTTCAGGACCCACCTTGTACTAGTTTTGCTGTAATACCTTCCATAACATAGCGGTATATTGAATCTTTACCAACTTGAGGCAATGTTTACTTCAACTTTGATAGCTCTTTCAGGACCGACCTTGTACTAGTTTTTCTGTAATACCTTCCATTCGATAGCGTTTAATTGAATCATTACCAACTTAAGGCAATGTTTACTTCAGGTTTGTTAGCTCTTACGGGATTCATCTTGTACTAAGTTTTACTGTAATACCTTCCGTAACATAGCGTTATATTGAATCTTTACCAACTTAAGGCAATGTTTACTTCAACTTTGTTAGATCTTTCAGGAACAACCTTGTACTAGTTTTGTTGTAATTCCTTCCATTCCATAGCTATATATTTAATCTTTACCAACGTAGGCAATGTTTACTTCAGATTTGGTAGCTCTTTCAGGACCAATCTTGTACTAGTTTTGCTGTAATTCCTTCCATTCCATATCGTTTAATTGAATCTTTACCAACTTAAGGCAATGTTTACTTCAACTTTTTAGCTCTTTCAGGGCCAATCTTGTACTAGTTTTGCTGTAATTCCTTCCATTCCATAGCGTTATATTGAGTCTTTAACAACTTAAGGCAATGTTTACTTCAGCTTTGTCAGCTCTTTCAGGACCCACTTTGTACTAGTTTTGTTGTAATACCTTCCATACCATAGCGGTATATTGAATATTCACTAAGTTAATTCAATATTTACTACAGCTTTGTTAGCTCTTTCAGGACCCTCCTTGTACCAGTTTTGCTGTAATAACTTCCATACCTTAGCGTTATATTGAATCTTTACCAACTTAAGGCAATGTTACTTCAGCTTTGTTAGCTGTTTCAGGACCAAGCTTCTACTAATTTCGTTGTAATTCCATCCATTCCATAGCGTTATATGGAATATTCACAAACCAAATTCAATGTTTACTTCAGCTTTGTTAGCTCTTTCAGGACAACCTTGTACTAGTATCGCTGTAATTCCTTCCATTCCATAGCGTTATATGGAATATTTACCAAATTAAGGCAATGTTTACTTAAGCTTTATTAGCTCTTTCGGGTCCAATCTTGTACTAGCTTTGCTGTAATTCCTTCAATTCCATAGCTTTAATTGAGTCTTTATCAACTTAAGGCAATGTTTACTTCATCTTTATTATCTCTTTCAGGACCAACCTTGTACTAGTTTTCCTGTAATTCCTTTAAAACCATAGCGTTTAATTTATTATTTACCAACTTAAGGCAATGTTTACTTCAGCTTTGTTAGCTCTTCCAGGACCCACCTTGTACTAGTTTTACTGTATTACCTTCCATTTCATAGCCTTAAATTGATTCTTTACCAACTTAAGGCAATGTTTACATTAACTTTTTAATTCTTTCATGACCCAACTTGTACTAGTTTTACTGAAATACCTTTCATTTCATAGCTTTTAATGGATTATATACCATCTTAAGGCAATGTTTACTTCAGCGTTGTTATCTCTTTCAGGACCCAACTTGTACTAGTTTTACTGCAATACCTTCCATTCCATAGCGTTTAATTGAATCTTTACCAACTTAAGATAATGTTTACTTCAGCTTTTTTAGCTCTTTCAGAACCCACCTTGTACTAGTTTTGCTGTAATACCTTCCATTCCATAGCGTTTAATTGAATCTTTATCAACTTAAGGCAATGTTTACTTCAGATTTGTTAACTCTTTCAGGATCCACCTTGTACTAGTTTTCCTGTAATACCTTCCATACCATAGCGTTTAATTGAATCTTTATCAACTTAAGGCAATGTTTACTTCGGCTTTGTTAGCTATTTCAGGACCCACCTTGTACTAGTTTTGCTGTAATACCTTCCATTCTATAGCTTTTAATTGATTCTTTACCAACTTGAGGCAATGTTTAGTTCAGCTTTGTAAATCTTTCCGCATTCATCTTGTAATAGTTTTACTGTAATACCTTCCATTTCAGAGCGTTTAATTGATTCTTTACCAACTTGAGGCAATGTTTACTTCAGCATTGTTAGCTCTTTCTGGACCAAACTTGTACTAGTTTCGCTGTAATTCCTGTAAAACTAGTACTAGGTAGGTCCTGAAAGAGATAACAAAGTTGAAGTAAACATTTCCTTAAGTTGGTAAAGATTCAATTAAACGCTTTGGAATTGAAGGAATTACAGCATATCTAGTAGAAGATTGGACCCGAAAGAGCTAACGAAGCTGAAGTAAACATTGCCTTAAGTTGGTAAAGATTCAATTAAACGCTATGGAATTGAAGGAATTACAGCAAATCTAGTAGAAGATTGGACCCAAAGGGCTAACGAAGCTGAAGTAAACATCTCCTTAAGTTAGGAAAGATTCAATTAAACGCTATGGAATTGAAGGTATTACAGCAAATCTAGTAGAAGATTGGACCCGAAAGAGCTAACGAAGGTGAAGTAAACATTGCCTTAAGTTGGTAAAGAATCAATTAAACTCTATGAAATGGAGGGTATTACAGTAAAACTAGTACAAGGTGTGTTCTGAAAGAGATAACAAAGCTGAAGTAAACATTGCCTTAATTTGGTAAAGATTCAATTAAACGCTATGAAATGGAAGGTATTACAGTAAAACTAGTACAAGATTGGTCCCGAAAGAGCTAACAAGGCTGAAGTGAACATTGCCTTAAGTTGGTAAAGAATCAATTAAACGCTATGAAATGGAAGGTATTACAGTAAAACTAGTACAAGATTGGACCCGAAAGAGATAACAAAGCCGAAGTAAACATTGCCTTAAGTTGGTAAAGATTCAATTAAACGCTATTGGATGGATGGAATTACAGCAAAAATAGTACAAGATTGGTCCCGAAAGAGCTAACAAGGCTGAAGTGAACATTGCCTTAAGTTGGTAAAGAATCAATTAAACGCTATGAAATGGAAGGTATTACAGCAAATCTAGTACAAGATTGGACCCGAAAGAGATAACAAAGCCGAAGTAAACATTGCTTTAAGTTGGTAAAGATTCAATTAAACGCTATGGGATGGATGGAATTACAGCAAAAGTAGTACAAGATTGGTCCCGAAAGAGCTAACAAGGCTGAAGTGAACATTGCCTTAAGTTGGTAAAGAATCAATTAAACGTTATGAAATGGAAGGTATTACAGTAAAACTAGTACAAGATTGGACCCGAAAGAGATAACAAAGCCGAAGTAAACATTGCCTGAAGTTGGTAAAGAATCAATTAAACTCTATGAAATGGAAGGTATTACAGTAAAATTAGTACAAGGTAGGTTCTGAAAGAGATAACAAAGCTGAAGTAAACATTGCCTTAATTTGGTAAAGATTCAATTAAACGCTATGGAATTGAAGGGATTACAGCAAAACTAGAACAGGTTTGGACTCGAAAGTGCTAACGAAGTTGAAATAAATATTGCCATAAGTTGGTAAAGAATCAATTAAACTCTATGAAATGGAAGGTATTACAGTAAAACTAGTACAAGGTAGGTTCTGAAAGAGATAACAAAGCTGAAGTAAACATTGCCTTAATTTGGTAAAGATTCAATTAAACGCTATGGAATTGAAGGGATTACAGCAAAACTAGAACAGGTTTGGACTCGAAAGTGCTAACGAAGTTGAAATAAATATTGCCATAAGTTGGTAAAGAATCAATTAAACGCTATGAAATGGAAGGTATTACAGCAAAACTAGTACAAGATTGGTCCCGAAAGAGCTAACGAAGGTGAAGTAAACATTGCCATAAGTTGGTAAAGAATCAATTAAACGCTATGAAATGGAAGGTATTACAGCAAATCTAGTACAAGATTGGACCCGAAAGAGATAACAAAGCCGAAGTAAACATTGCCTTAAGTTGGTAAAGATTCAATTAAACGCTATGGGATGGATGGAATTACAGCAAAAATAGTACAAGATTGGTCCCGAAAGAGCTAACAAGGCTGAAGTGAACATTGCCTTAAGTTGGTGAAGATTCAATTAAACGCTATGGGATGGATGGAATTACAGCAAAAATAGTACAAGATTGGTCCCGAAAGAGCTAACAAGGCTGAAGTGAACATTGCCTTAAGTTGGTAAAGATTCAATTAAACGCTATGGGATGGATGGAATTACAGCAAAAATAGTACAAGTTTGGTCCCGAAAGAGCTAACAAGGCTGAAGTGAACATTGCCTTAAGTTGGTAAAGATTCAATTAAACGCTATGGGATGGATTTAATTACAGCAAAAATAGTACAAGATTGGTCCCGAAAGAGCTAACAAGGCTGAGGTGAACATTGCCTTAAGTTGGTAAAGAATTAATTAAACGCTTTGGAATTGAAGGAATTACAGCAAAACTAGAACAAGATTGGACCCGAAAGCGCTAACGAAGCTGGAGTAAACATTGCCTTAAGTTGGTAAAGAATCTATTATACGCTATGAAATTGAAGGTATTACAGTAAAACTAGTACAAGGTGGGTCCTGAAAGAGATAACAAAGCAGAAGTAAACATTGCTTTAAGATGGTAAATTATCCATTAAAAGCTATGAAATGAAAGGTATTACAGTAAAACTAGTACAAGGTGGGTCATAAAGAATTAACAAAGTTAATGTAAACATTGCCTTAAGTTGGTAAAGAATCAATTTAACGCTATGAAATGGAAGGTAATACAGTAGAACTAGTACAAGGTGGGTCCTGGAAGAGCTAACAAAGCTGAAGTAAACATTGCCTTAAGTTTTTTAAATAATCAATTAAACGCTATGGAATTGAAGGAATTACAGAAAAACTAGTACAGGGTTGGTCCTGAAAGAGATAATAAAGATGAAGTAAACATTGCCTTAAGTTGGTAAATATTCTATTAAACGCTATGGAATTGAAGGAATTACAGCAAAACTAGTACAAGATTGGACCCGAAAGAGCTAACGAAGCTGAAGTAAACATTGCCTCAAGTTGGTAAAGAATCAATTAAACGCTATGACATGGAAGGTATTACAGTAAAACTAGTACAAGGTGGGTCCTGAAAGAGATAACAAAGCTGAAGTAAACATTGCCTTAAGTTGGTAAAGATTCAATTAAACGCTATGGATTGGAAGGTATTACAGCAAAACTAGTAAAGATTGGTTCCCAAAGATTTGTCAAAACTGAAGTAAACATTGGTTTAAGTTGATAAAAAGTCAATAGAACGCTATGGAATGTAAAGTATTACATCAAAACTAGTACAAGATGAATCCCGAAAGAGTTAACAAAGCTGAAGTAAACATTGAAGACGACGCTGAGACAAAATTTTCAGTTTGGGCTAAATCACTTACAAAAGAATAGCTTCTATTATAATTGCCCCATCAGATACGTCAAGTTCATCATTACAATCCACATCCAAAAAATCAGACACGTTTCCATCATTCAGTAGAAATAGAAACTCTTCTTATTTGTCAAATCTTGTAAATGCATGATTAAATTATGAAATAAATTCTTACAGGTTGTAGAAAATTGTTGAAAACAATAGTAACTAGTAAATTACACGAACAATTGTCACTAAAATGAATAACTTGTTAAATATTGCCTTCTATGTATGACCCACAAACATAACCTAACAACAGCCCACTGATGCCAAATGGAGTCAAATTTAGAAAAACACATTACTTGAAAATAAAATTCTGTTTTGTCAATGTGAAATGCTAGTTAGATTATATAAACATCATTTCGGATAATTAAACACTAAAGTATAAAGAAAACATAATTACTTATTTAGTAAAATAGTAAACTCGACTATTCTCATGGCCCAAACACCATGTGGTAAAAGTAAACAAGAGCTGACCATTTCAGAAGCCATACCTAATCAGAGAGTCACATTATTTGTTGGCAACATAACAGTATAAAACTACCATAATGGAATGGTATGATACCAAATGGAATCATTGGACATTTTAGTGTTATTTTATGGAGGATAAAGTTGATGACGCCAAATGGCATCATTAGGTCTGAAAGGGCTAATATTATCTAAAGGGAACTGAATCTAAGTTAGTTGAAATTATAACTAAAATTATTTACATTTAACATCACACTTTATAAGAAAATGTACCTTTTGAAAATATTTTAGTAATAAAGGCTTTCATATCAGCAAATTTTGACTTACGATTTATACAGTATATATATATATATATATATATATATATATATATATATATATATATATATATGAATTTGTAAATATTTTCTAGGAAACTACTCTAAGGATTATACAAACAACAAATTGGTTTATAGGGGTTTTTAACCTCAAGGATCCGAAGAGCTGAAAAATCGTCATCATCAGTTTTTGATAAATTGTAGATATATATATATTTGTAATTTTTTTTTGTTGAAAATTACTCCAAGGATTTATAAACTTGGAATAAACTCAATAAACTTGGAATATATGAGGTTTTTAACCTCAATAATTGAATGAGGTAACCTAAAGTTACTGAAAAAACGTCATGATCAATTTTCGAAAATACATATACATATATGTATATATATATATATATATATATATATATATATATATATATATATATATATATATATATATAAAGAACAAAAGTCTAAATACAAATACAAGAATTATAATTGAATTTACAATTCAAAGCTTTTCGTTGGCTAACAGTACCAACATCATAAGGAATATTAAACAATTGAATTGAACGACCCTTCTCTGACTGTCTGAATTCATGGATTGTTCGGTTATTCTATCTTCATTATTGTCTATTACGCTCATGACTTTTTCACTTTAGTCATTTACCGGGCGGCGCAATTTCATACAATAGGTTTACGACAGGTTTACTCTGATCGGTGATCTTGAGAAGTACTTAAGTTGATGCGTGTGTTGGACTATAACTAGCGCACTGTAAGATCCGCTGTGTACAAAGCTCTTGTTGTAGAATGTTAGGAGCGATGTAAAGACAACCCGCTTCGCACTTGCACTCAGAGAGTTATCCCGCAATACACAAACTACATAATATGATGTATAGTGCTGTATAATGCATTTGGCTTTGCATGTACTATCACTTCTGAAAACATGTTATATATTGAGAATTTTCGATACATAAACAAACAGCTTCTGCGTCCTATATGTCTACACGTATTTCAAGAATGTTTGTTATTTCATACCAAAGCGAATTTATCTAATGGCGACCGTCTCATGCAAGTCATTCTTTTGACAGTCTTTGTGACAGAACAGTGTTTTGACAGTCAGTCAGAGAGGAGGTTTTGTGGCCCTTTAGGTTTTGCAGCGTCTGTCATGTGACACTGGTTACCGGTAGGAATTTGGGATCAGGGCGTTTGGTTAGGGCTGGATCTCAGGAGGGGTTTCTGCATGACAGGACGTTTTGTATGGCAGGATGTTTGTATGAAATTATTTATACTGACCCTCTAACTCCCGCCACACCTACTGCTATCTCTCAAGGCCTAGTGCACGGTTATGTGGTCTGCACTATACATATTCATGGACTTATATTAAGGATGTATATGAACAAAACTGTTTTCTCCTTCGTTTGAGATTAATGGTCTATGTTTTAAATTCAAATCTTAATCAGTATTGCATATGTTACCTACTATTTAATTATTTAAAAATTCTATAAACAAAGTTATAATACACACAACAAATACATAGCAACTACGTTATTCATGTTACAAGCAAAGTTTAATTCAACTAATAACAACTCTGCAGAATGTCACAAGACAGCATTAATAACTAGAGTGTTTCTATGTGAATCCTTTTGTTCTTTACATCACAGTTTTTATTACGTATTTTAAGACGCCAGCATCATATTTTATTATAACATTCTACTTTAATAAGAAACAAGTTATTTTCAATTTATTCTATGAAATATAAAACTCTGTTTTAAAATAAATTGGGAGTCAGTTACCAGATATCCTAGCAACAGATTTCTCCCGTCGTTATGGCAACGCTTTCTAGCTTTATAAAACCTAATTAAATACAACCGGCGAGTTTATTGGATAATATTGACTGAGATTTTTTTACGATTTCCAATCGGAGTCCCACGACTCGTTGCCACGCCTGATACAATATATTTGCTCGTCACCTTGTAAGAGTACAGCCATGTTAGTAACGTTTACGAACAAGTGACTTGCGGAATTACTATTTATGATGACGTCATAACCAGACAAGTATTATTATATTTATGTTGGCTTACACTGTTTACAGGATGTGACCATGTGTAGCTTGCATGTAATGCTTTATGGAGCCAAATCCTTTAGTACAATGTACATAACTATGCACGATATGGGTTGCTGTTGATAACACATTGCTGAAAGCCTGTTACGCCTTACTTGTTATGTATACTTCCTGCTCTGTACCGTTTGTTTTTGATAAGTGATGTAGAATTATCAGGAAAAGCGCCCCTAAAGTCATGTTAATATCCTTTAGAGAGGAAAACAATAGAAACAAAAATATTTTAAAACCAATTCCTACTTAAGTCAAAGACTTCTAAAGTAACTTTATTTTAGTTACTTTTTATTAGATAATTACAATTAATATAAATAAAGTGACATATTATTGAAAGAAAAGGAGAAAACACGGGATTCGCATTCTCAAAGCATCTTCCTATTTTACCCATTTCCCGTTGAGAGATTTAACCGACACACAGTTGCATTTCGATCTGTGCCCTACTGTATTGAAACATAAGAACGTGGTTATTTACCTTGTGGCTAATGGACTTTACAATTCGTCATTCGCCCCAACTGGATGCAGTTATAAACCGTAAGTTCCGACCAAATGTGACAATCCAGCCCCTGATTGACATTGAATTGTCTTTGAATTCAGCCAATGACAATGACTGAATACATTGTCATGGAAAACTTAATACTTGTTCAATTAAATCAGATGAAGCCTGACCTAGAGAAAGAAAGAGAGGGAGACAGACAGACAGAGAGAGACCAAGAGAGAGAGAGAGGGGGGGGAGAGAGCGAAAGCGACCATGTATGTTGCCGAAGACAGAAAAATATTAAACAAAACGAGACTAAAGGCTAACTAGGCAATCTTCGTCAGTGTCTAAGTTCGGCGCTGGAAAGCGTTGTTGAATTATTAAATGAACAAACCCAATAAAAATCATACACACTCTTCTTACATTATAGAACACTTTTATATAAAATCTCTCCCAAGGTCAACAACGCATCCTAGCGGCAAAACTAGACACGTGAAGATCGGTTAGTCCACCGGATAATATTACATCTAAGCACTTTTTATATAAATTTACTTTATGTATAAGTGTTGCAAATTGTAATTTTACAAAGTTCAAAGCGTAAGTAACCCTTCATTTTATTCCACTGATTTGTTATTCTCTTTCTGATATACCAGCATCAGGACGTCTCTATACAAGATTTAGGTTCCTGCCTATAACAATTATATAACACAAAGAAACGCATATATGAGAGTCGAGAGGTCACTAACCTAACGTAGTCTGTTCGAGTGCTTCTCTAGAGGAACATCATGGTCTCCACAAACGGAATTTCATGCGACCGGAATTATACGGGTTAATTAAATTGCCGGAAATCTAAATGTACAGTTGTGTCAATTCCCTTATCTTGGAATTACCCTCCGAGAACAGTGAGCCGCTATTGGACAAAACAAAGAGAAGGGTTTGTAATTTACAGAATGCAATTCTCTAATCTGACTCCCTTACAGACACTATGGTTGCGGAAAACTATATAATTACATTAAATAACATATTATTAGGTTCTGGTTCCAAAATATTAAAATAGATTACTGTATTCTAAATATTAGTTACAATAGGACACAGCAATAGTTACAGTGATGAAAGCGCCTAGCATATTCTGTAATGCACGCGTAAAAATATCAGCTGATCAAATTATAAATTATGAGAGATCAGCTGTTTATTGACATGCACACTAAATATCAGCGGTTTTTACGGTTGTTATATTGAATAATGATTAGAACTCCGAAAAGAACAGGCGAGGGCAGCGGGAGGGCCAATAACCCTGAAAAAACGAAGGGGAGGCCAAAACCGAGCTGAGCCTGTCAAAGTCCAGGGCTTGGATGTTGTGAGGAGGGAGGTGCAACAGGGAAGCAATCAACCAAGAGCACCAAACCCCAGCATGTTCAAAAGGCCTAGGAGTGAGACGTCCAATCCCTCTCCAGTGGAGGGAGGAAAGAAGAAAGTGAAGCTGGGACAAGGGGGGATGCTGGAGTGTCTTCGGGCACATACGGCGATACCCCCAGACAAAAGCTAGCAATTGTCCCAGTTAGTTACCCTGAGAGACAACTCTCGGAAGAGATGGCGTTGGAGCTGAAGGAGCTGTTCTTCTCGGAACTGCGGTCTGCTGAGGCGGAGAGTGGGGTTAGAGGATTCAGGACAGCATACTTAGAGAGGGGGGCTCTAAACGTCGTATGCTCCTCACGGGAGAGCCTGGAGTGGGTCCTTCGGGTCCTGCCAAGCTTCACCCTGAGTGAGGGGGTAAAGTTAAGGGCAGGGCCACCCAGGGAGATCTTTTGCATTGCAAAGGTTTCAATGTGGGTGCCCAAACCCTACAATGACAAGGAGCCGGAAGAGATCCTGAAGGTGATCAAAACCCAGAACCCTGGAGTAGTACAGGATACTTGGAAGATGATTGCTAGGAAAAGGGATGATGCAGGTCTTACCCTGATCTTGTAAATAGGAGAGGGCTCCCTCAGGGCACTGCGGAACAACAACCTGAGGGTGAACGTGGGGCTGAGACAGGCCACGTTCAAGGTGCTCTCTAGTCCTGGGGCTGCTCTGCGAACCCAGGCAACTGCGAAGTAAGCAGAAAAATGATCAAGATCCTCCAAGTGAACCTACAGCATAACAGGGCGGCTAGTGCTGTCGTGTGTAGGATGCTGGACAGAGGAGAGGTGGACTTGGTTCTCATCCAGGAACCATGGATTTCTGGAGGACGAATATGCGGGCTGGCGACTTCTCGAGGTAAGTTGTTGTATGATAAGGACTCCGGTGTTCCCAGGACGTGTATCCTGGTTAGGAAGGGGTTAAGTGCTTTTGTACTAACGAACTTCTGCTGCAGGGACTTGATAGCAGTGATGGTGGAGCTGCGGGCGGAGGGGAGAATGAAGAGGCTGAACCTGGCCACGGCATATCTTCCCTTTGACTACGCGGGGGCTCTACCAACACAAGAGCTGAGGAGGCTGGTCGAGCACTGCGGGGCTGTGGATGAGGAGCTGCTGGTGGGGATGGATGCTAACTCCCATCACACTTCGTGGGGAAGTACAGGTACCAACACTAGAGGTGAGGAACTTTTAGCTTATCTTAGCTCTAAGAATTTACTAGTCTTAATCAAGGGGAAGAGCCGACGTTTGTCACTAGGGCCAGACAGGAGGTCCTGGACATTACGGTGGCATCGAACCAGATGGCTAGGTATGTACTAAATTGGTATGTGTCGGATGAACCATCTTCTTCTGACCACAGACATATTAGGTATGATATCTCCCTAAATCCAGCCATGCTTCGGCCAACCATGGATCCTAGAAGAACAGACTGGGACACCTACAGGAGGGACCTGGGTGTTCGGATTGAGGAGGCTGGATTGGAGTATGGTGGGAGGAGAGAGCTAGAAGACTCTGCCACATTGGTTGGCGAGGCTATAGTAGAATCCTTTACTGATAACTGCCCTCTCAGTGAGGGGAGAAAAGTAGGGGATCCGTCATGGTGGAACAAGAAGCTAGCCAAACTTCGGAAGACCACCAGGAGACTCTTTAATAGAGCAAAAAAGAACGGGGAGTGGGACCTGTATAGGAAAACACTAACCGAATACAACAGGGCAGTTAGAGAAGCACGCAGGAAGTCCTGAAAGGAGTTTTGTCATGAGATTGACAAAACTCTGGAAGGGGCACGACTTTATAAAGTGCTCTCTAAGGACCCAGTTAACCCGGTGGGGGTGCTAAGAACCCCACTGGGAAATATAACAAAAACGGCAGGGGAAACTGTGGAAGAATTAATCAGAACACATTTCCCTTCCAGTACTCTGAGGAAACTTGGGGGACCAGACACTGAGCCAGTTGCCAAACTCTCCACAAGACGTGGTAAGAGGGAGGACTGGGAAATGGCAAGGAGGATAGTAACTCCACAAAGGGTAAGATGGGCTATTGGCACATTTAAACCCTACAAATCTCCAAGTCCAGATGGGATCTATCCGTGCTGCTGCAGCAGGGAATGGATATGCTGGTGCTGGTACTTACTAAATTATACAGGCTAAGCATTGCTCTAGGGCATGTGCCGGCAGCCTGGAAATCTAGTAAGGTGGTCTTTATACCTAAGCCCACCGCTGACCAATCGGAAAGGAAAGGATACAGACCTATTACACTCATGTCCTTTGTTCTTAAGGGACTTGAAAAACTGGTTGATAGGCATATTAGGGGAGGGGAGTGCTTTGGCTATAAAACCACTGCATTAGAACCAGTATGCTTATCAACCGGGGAAATCCTGCGAGGGAGCTCTCCATCAAGTGATTGGTAGGATTGAGCAAATGATCGCTAAGAAAGGTTGTGCCATAGGTGCCTTCCTCGACATTGAAGGGGCTTTCAATAACCCCTCAGTGGAGACGATGGTACGTGGTGCAAGACGTCATGGAGTGGATGCGACCACTTATGGTTGAATAAGTTCCATGTTAACAAACAGAAGCATTTCTGTAGAGGTGGCAGGGGAGGTCAGAAGGGCGGAGACAAGTCTGGGCTGCGCACGGGGGGGGGGGTTCTCTCTCCTCTGTTGTGGTGCCTAGTGGTTGACAACCTTATTGAACTCCTGAATGAACAGGGGTACTTCTGTCTAGGATATGCGGACGACATAGTTGTTCTGATCCTGGGCAGATTCCCTGATACAGTCCTTGAGGTAATCAGAAATCCTCTACGACTGATTGAAGAGTGGTGTAAAAAGGAGAACCTTAGGGTAAATCCAAAAAAGACTGCTCTCATTAACTTCACCAGACAGCGAAAAGATCTGACGACTAGGATGCCCCGCTTGTTTGGTGAATACCTTGAGTTTGTGGGGGAGGTGAAGTACCTGGGAGTTACCCTGGACAGGAAACTCACCTGGAACTCACATCTTGAGAGGACAGTTAACAGGGCAAAAAGGGCACTGATGACTGTGAGAAGAATGGTGGGTAGGAAATGGGGACTGAAACCATCAATGATGCACTGGATGTATCTGAGGGTGATAAGACCTATGATTACCTATGGAGCTCTGGTGTGGTGGACAAAGGCCAACCAGGCATAGACAAGAGCTAAACTGAGCTCTATCCAGAGATTGGCCTGTCTGTGCACACTGGGAGCGATGTCAACTACACCAGGTGCAGCAATGGAAGTAATGCTTAACCTCCCTCCCCTTGAGCTTGTCCTTAGGTTAGAGGCGAGGCTGGCGGCATGGAGATTGCGCAACTCGAGCAACTGGGCTAACCTCCCAGATGTTTCGGGACATATGAGTATCGAGTGCGTGGTCAAAGAACCCGTCTTGGAAATGGGCAGCGACCACATTACTCGAACGTTTACACCTGACCAGGCCCACCAAACTGTGATGGAATGGTCAGGGACATTAACATCTAGAGCTCAGATCTGGTACACAGATGGCTCTAAGATGGACTTCGGCACTGGAACGGGGGTGTATTGTAAAAACCCAAGGATAAAACTAGTTTTTTCCTTGGGGATGCATACCTCTGTCTTTCAGGCCGAAGTATATGCTATAAATGCCTGTCTGGGAGAGATAGCGAGAAGGGAAACACACGGGACCCGGATTGCTATTTTCTCCGACAGTCAGGCAGCAATTAAGGCACTAAACGGACACGTGGTCACCTCGGCCATTGTCAGGGAGTGCCTAAATAACCTACAAGCCCTGGCAAGGCACAATCAAATCAAGATAGGTTGGGTGCCAGGGCATAGGGGAATACTTGGAAATGAAGCCGCAGAAAACACTAGTCAGGAAACTCCTAAACCTGGTAAGAGGGAAGGGGTTGTTTGACTAGATCAGGGAGGTAAGTACAATATACCTTAAGGTAGCAGTGCTTCGGGCAATTCAAATCCGCTCCCAAGAAAAAAAATCCCTAAATTAGTTTTTTTTTCAAGTATTGAACATTATCCCGTTAGCAGCTACCAGGTACTATCAGGTTTTACTAGGTACTACCAGGTATAACATGGTACGGTGACTGCTCTTGTGGCGGCACGATATTCCACCGGGCGGTAAGGGTTGCCCGCATTTCATATAACATTTGCACCTCTTACCCAAACACCTAGACGCGATCAGTCCGTCATTGTATCCGAATAACACAGTCTCCCTACACTGGTCTCATCAGTCCCAAACCCAATTCGCAAGTACGTTAAAACTCGCTTTATTCTTCTTTTTATGCTAAACATATTACAAAACAATCAAAACATTTTTAAAACCTGTAGCAATAAAAAAGTCATATTCAGGTAAGAATCTACAACTAAAAAAAGACAAAGCAATAAATTTAACTAAATCGTCAACCAGGCTAAAAGCAATGGATAAAGATTTTATCAGTAGAAAGGCCAGGTATATATTGGACAAAACAATTACCGCTGACACCAGTGGCGTAGCCAGGACTATGTTTGGGGAGGTCTAGAGAGCCAGGGTATGGACAACTCCCGGGGAAATTTCCCGGGGAACATTTAAATCTATATTTTATGCTTTTTGGTACTTAATATTAAGATATAGTTGCTATTGCTAGTTTGCTATGTTTTATGGATTAATAATTGTGTGCTAAAAGTAGCAGAGTTGGGGGTAAGTGCCCCTTGTGCCCCTCCCTAGCTACGTCTCTGGCTCACACTCTACGCCGAATCTGGTCTCGATGGGAATAAATTAAAAAATAATACAGAAAATGAATAAAAAATATAAGAGAAAACACCTGAAGCTAAAACAGAGCTACAAGTAAATGGAAGTTCAATAGATTTTACTTCGTCCAAGACGATTCTATATGTTATCATTATACAATTGTCTTTTATATAATTATTTCTTAACCTGTGCAAGCATATAATGCTGGAGAAGGAATCAAAGATCTGAAAAAAGTAAATCAAACAAAACATTAGATAACTTTAAGCAATCACTTTACTCTAAGCATGCAGACATGGAGAAATAAATATTACCAGCTTAATTTATAGCAAAACCAACTTAATAAAAACAACTCAAGTCAATTGGAAATAACTGTTTTCAAGGTTAAACTAGAGGTAGGTAATCATAATAAAACATTTTATCCATCTTCATTATTGTCGTTATAGGTTTCAAAAATCTACAGTAACGTAAAACTGTGCATTGCCCAATAAAGTGTTGAGGATATAATACCCTACAAGAAACCTCTTGCATATATTTAATATTTAACCTGTGCAAGAATGTAATGCTGGAAAAGAAACCTAGGATCTGAAACAAGAGTAAATAAAACAAAACATTAGTTAAGTTCAAGCAATCACTTTAACTTATGCAAGCACGTAACCTACAGCATCACACCATTAAGTGTTTAGGCTATTATACCCTACTAGACACATCTTGAATATAATTAAACATTAACCCGTGCAAGAATGTAATGCTGGAGAAGGAATCCAAGATCTGAAACAAGGGTAAATCAAATATAACATTAGTTAACTTCAAACAATCACTTTAACTTATGCAAGCAGACGTTGAGAAATAAATATTAAAGCTCAATGTAGAGCAAAAACCAAGTTCATTAACAAAACTTATGTAAATTGGAAATAACTGTTTTCCAACATTGAGTGTTCAGGATATTATACCCTACTAGAAACCCCTTGCCTATAGTTATTCCTTATTTTAGTGCAAGCATATAATGCTGGAGAAGGAATGTAAGATCTGTAACAAAAGTAAATCAAACAAAACAATAGTTTACTTCAAGCAATTACGTTAATTTAAGCAAGCCGACATTGATAAATAAATATTACCAGCTGAATTTAGTGCAAAACCAATTTAATAAACACAACTTAATTAAATGTTTCTACATTTTATACCGTACTAATAATTATGGAATATAGTAGTTTAAGAGACAGATTTTATATCCATTTTAAGAAATTTTTAAACTTATGGTCTTTCTAAAAAAGACCATCAACAATATCAATGTCTATTTTTGCAGTAAACACTAAATACAAGATCTACTGAAATTCTTCTACATGTGACTTTAATAACTTGAAAAGGACTCAAATTAGTTAGAAACCTGGTCCTAACTCGTTTATTATTCTTTAATTGTTGTTAAACACGGATGTCTTTTTTTACACCTTTTAATACAAGTGATAAAACGGTTAATAAAGCAATAAATTATGATCTTGTCCCTTTTAAATCCACGGGGTAGCGTGTCTACTTCTATGCTGTGACGTAAATATATTTATTCCGAGCAGAGAACCTGTACGAACTTACCACAGTCCTATCTAAATTCGTCTAACCTTTCTCACTGTTCGTTTTACAAGAGGGTTTAATGCGTAACTATCTCCCCTGTACCCTCTACCAGGTGGTGGGGGGTTACTCCACCTTCCTTAATCCCACTGATATCTACAAACCACGTAGGCAAGCCTGCTGTATAGGAACAAATCTATGACCAACGTATAAACTTCGTCAAGGACATTGCTATACCGGCGGTCCATGGAGCGTGTGGTCGTCCGACTCGACACTGATCTTCACTCTTATATATCTCTCCCAATCCAACCTTGTTACTCCCTCAACTCCGTCACACGCCTAGATCGTAGATTCGTGTTCTACGTCCGAAACTCACACAGTAACAATAGTGTAGTTCTGGGGGAAAAAATAAACTATCAAAGTATCAAACAATATTTTTTTAATGATTACATCTTTTTTAACTTAGATAGAAAAAACTTAGCAAATATCTCTCAAATGTTAAAGAATATGGCGTCACTGCAATGAAAATTGTAATATATCACAACAGCTAAAAAAAGGAAGTAAAATACAACGTATGTAAATAGAAGATAACCTATATTCAAAAGTCCTTACTTAAACAAATGTTTCACTCTACTAAGTTGCCAAGACAACACATTGAAATATTTTTTGTACATAAACGTTATTTATTTGTAAATAAATAATAATAATAAATCACATAAACAGTAAAATTTTAAAGTCAATTAAATTTCCTACTTTAGCTTACCAAAAAAAAACGTTTTGTTTTAGTTACTTTTTATTAAATACTTACAATTAATAAAAAGAAAGTAACATTACTTAAGCGATAAAACGACTGTTCTACCACATAACCTATAAAATAAAATCAGCTGTTTTGTAAAATCATATGTTTTCACTTATTTAAAGTCAAATGGGACGAAATAAATATATTGCATATCTTGCCTCTTTTGTGAAAAGTTTTGCTCCCATATAAAACTAAATTGAATAATTGAATTAATATTTGAAATATTGTATGAACGTCAATTGCCATCCAATACAAGTTTAAAAAATGTATTTGAACCTGAGAGGATGAATAAAATGTATTTTACTACTAACTGAAAATTTGAACAAGATATATAATATACCTATATTAACTTTGTAACATTGTTTTCTTGTAATCATTATCACTTTCACTATATATACTTAAACAAGAATCTTATTTGGTATTTATGCGAGTTAACTTCCAAAGATTGATAGTATCTCCATTATCGGGCATCACTGACCTGAGGTTGTAGTAGACTGCGAGCTGTGTGAAGTTTCCGTTGTCACAAAGGGTAGTGTACCGTTATTGTTCTATTTTCGGATTCGCTGCACTGAGGGAGTCTTTTAAGTTTGTCTTGGGGTTAATTTTGTCTATTATGTTGAATAATTAATCGGTTTTTTATTTTATTTGTATTTGTTCGTTTATGATATTATTCTTATATTTATAAATTTGTAGTTGTTCCCAGATTGTATTTTGAGGCCTTTTTGTACTTTTTTTTAATTGTGGGTACGTTTTCTAATGTGGGGAATGTGTGTTTGTTTTTTATGGCGTGTGTAGCTAAGTTTGAGGTTTGATGTATATATATATATATATATATATATATATATATATATATATATATATATATATATATTTATTTATTTATTTATTTATTTATTTATATATGATGAATAGTTATCAGGAGTACATCCGTTTATCCTGCAGTGCATAAAATGGCAGTTCCGACGTTTCGCTAGAATCTCATCTAGTCAACTCGCTCATCAACTGTTGTTGGGCTCACCTCGTCAATGCTAGATGAGATTCTAGCGAAACGTTGGAACCGCGATTTTATGCACTGCAGAATGAACGAATGTACTCCTGATAATAACTGTTACGTACTTTTATTTAAATTAAATATAATTTAAAAAACAGTGTAAATGCTTCAGAGAGGGACTCCTTATCGGTCAACCTTTGTCCCTTGCAAGGTTCGGTACGAGCCAGTTCCTTTCAAGACGTCGGTTAAACGACATCTCTCCCGTCACTCTCGACGTGACGTAGTTTCACACAGCTCCTTTCAAGACGTCGATCAGACGACATCCCTCCCGTCACGCTCTACGTGACGTAGTTTCTCGTGAATTCTAAGCAAGGCTCGGTTTAGATCACATATTTTTCCCGTTACGCTCTACGTGACGTAGATATTTCTTTCTTTGTTTCTCCCGTCGTGTGGCGAAGATACTATTAGCATAAATAGTGACTATTTTGAATTATATGTGATTTCTTTTAAGTTAGTTAGGTAAGTGATAAGTGCGTGAAAGGGTGCACCCAAACAACTCCGTCATCCGACAGGAAGGACAAGTGGTGGTACTTTGGCCATTTAATTATTTAAGGTCCTCCGGAAAACTATGCCGTTAAATGGCAAAATATTTAACATTAACTATTTATCATATTTTTCTATCCGTGAAGAAATACCTATCAGCATATATATATATATATATATAAATATAAAATACGTTTTCTTGTTTAATAATTTAAAAACAACACAGGTTATTCAAATACAAGAATATTTATTATTTTATATCCAAAGCTTTTCGTTGGCAAACAGTACCAACATCATCAGGAATGAAAAATTCATTCCTGATGATGTTGGTACTGTTTGCCAACGAAAAGCTTTGGATATAAAATAATAAATATTCTTGTATTTGAATAACCTGTGTTGTTTTTAAAATATATATATATATATATATATATATATATATATATATATATATTTATATATATATATATATATATATATATATATATATATATATATATATATATATATATATATATATAAGGAAAGTGTGAACAAATAGAAGTAATTGAAATGAATTAAAGCAACATTTAAGCAAACTACCATTGAAATTTAAGCAGTAAATTAAATTTATTAAAGCATATGATTATTTGTATCTCTTTAAGCTAAACTAAATTCTATGTGATTATCTTTCATTTAAAAAAAAAATTCCAAGATGTTACATACAAAAAAGTTTTAAAAAGATAATCTAGCTCTGAATATAAACATAAAATTATTACAATCAAATATTTTATGATTATTTAAATAAAATGAACCCCGTCTCAACTCTAAAGACATTTTGTCGTACCTCCTACATTATTATCTGGAGGAGAAAGCCGGCTGAAACAAAATTTTAAGTAAATACAACAGAACAACTGAATCGTTATAATAAATATTTTCAATTGAGGTAAAATATATGCAATTACTTTTAACATTTCAAATAATTTGAAAAAAAATCTCGTGACACTGTATGTTTATATATTCACTAGAATACTTTTGTTAAATGTGTGATCTATGATTGGATCTCGAAGGAACCATACGGTATTGAGCAAGTACAGGTTTCCTTTGTATTATTTCCCTATACCTGCCACAGGATTCCACAGCGTACATCCTCTTTCCAGTGGTATAGTACCTACTAACTGAATTCCTCATATCTTCTGGTGTTAGGACCTATCAGGCTCCCATGACCTGTGTCAGCTCCAGGGCAAAATCTCCGTGTGCCCTGAGTCAATAGAGGAGCAAATGTTTTTGTTGTGTCCAAAGTGTTAACTTGTGCATTACCGAACCGAGACAATAACGTCTAGATAAAGTAGCGAAAGCCTTAACCGAACAGATAAAACTTTACTGAGGGGTTAAAGAGAGAATGAAACATGGAAATATTTAAAATGATGAAGAACAATAAACGTATTGGCAAAAATCCCACCACAAAAATAATCAAGAATAACTAACATTAAAATTTGGCTAATATTATACCCTCATGTATACTTCGATGACCATGTCATCATCATCGTCAGAGGGTTCTATTACAATCTAGAATACAATCATATTAAAATTAGATTGTAAATTATTGTGTTGTAGATTGTAATTTTGTAATAGAGCCATCTGACGATGATGTCCATAACTGAACATCCATAAAGGCGTTGAACAGAAATCTATAGAAAATTATTTCATAAATAATAAATAATACAATTATTATATAGTTATTCATATATTTTAATATATTAAACAATAATGAAATAATTTACACTAATTACAACTTATACTGCTGTATTATGTAAAAATCTAATTATGTGCGTGCTTGAGGAAATGCATGCGAGAGAGAGAGTGTGTGTGTGTGTTACTCAACCACGTAAAAACTACTAGACCCATTGAGCTGAAATTTTACATGGACATTCTTAGGGTCCCTGGTTAATACTTGGGCCTATTTTTATTTCGAAATTCTATCAGGGCAATGCCCCACTGGCCTTGAAATCTTCCTTATTACTCAATTATCTATGCTCCATTACATACTTGGCTTAATCAGCTGATAGTAAATGTGTTAGTAATCACCTGTAAAAGTCACTTTTAAACGCAACTAAACAGGTGATAGTAAATGTTTGTTGTTATTCATCTCTCACGGTTAGTTATACTTTATAAATATCATCTTACAAGCAGACGTTTTTCCTTCTCTTGGTTTTCAAGACAATATTCGGTAAGTTTGTAAACTGTAGTTTAATATATTTATTGGGCTTTAATTTCAGTAAATTAAATTAATCCTAAATACAAACACAAAATAAATCAATACAAATGTACGTCAACCCCGTACAAAGGACAGGGTAATCTGCTAGTTATCAATAAGTATTATTAAATATTTATAATAAATTATTATTTTTTATTGATGAATAATATCAAATAATTATTACATAAATAACTAATAATTTATTACTATAGTAATGAATTTAATGATGCATAGACTACTTATAAGGATTTTAAAAGAAAGGGAGGTACATTCGTTGATACTAAGAGCTTCTAGTTTTTGCGATACGTTTACCCGGATATAAATGTTGCGCGTACAAGATTTGACGCACCTTTCCGTCACCAAAGTACAGTTGCTGTGTGTTTCGATTTATTCACACCGCCCTGTTCACAGCTACACACGTACAGTTCCGTAATTTACGGCCAAAACACCACCACGGCTGTTCTAATAAATTACCGATCCCCGCCACTCCATGCATAACTTACCGAGGGTAAATTTATCATAAATCTCCATAAATGTAGATTTAATGTATTCCGTGTGTAAAACATTTGGCCCATGGTTTTTGTCGATTTAATAAATCTTATATAAAGCAAAGGGAATATGTCGAATTGACCAGATGTGTATAAGCACAGGTGAAGGATCACAGAGAAGAAGAGGTTACTGCAATTACTAAGATACGTATCTAGGGTTTGAATATGATGTTACAAAGTGTATTTTTCAATTTGGAAAAAATATGTTTAAATTGTTAATTTAAATAGAAAGGTTTAAAAATTGTATAACTCTTAATTGGAGAAATAACATTATATATTTAAAGGTAGTTCTTATTCATTTTTTGTCTTTTGTCTCACACTTGGTACCCTCAATATAGGCCTAAAATACAGCATGTACGACATTTTAAGAAGATATATGTATATATATACATTTGTGTGTGTGTTTTTTTTCTGTCTGTGTACATATACCTACCTACCTACACACACACACATACATACATCTTTTTGCGCTCAATGCGGTGGTTGATCTGTTCTCTAGAAATAATGGGTACCTAGGTGCCTCAAGATATCTAATCAGGGGCATCCTCAGATGTTATAGGTAATGATTCCAGGTGTTGCTATTACTGAGCGTTCTCCATTTATTTTATTGAAGAATCAATTTACATAAGAAAAATGTATATTGTTCATTACTACAACTTTATACTTTTACTTTGGTGCATTTATCTTAAAAATTACTGCAAAACTGTACGAGGATGGCGCTAAAGTGTTTAGTGGAACAGATGTAAGTAGCACAGTCAACAACGATCCCCGGCGCAAAAGTACAAAGTTCACTAATTAGAAGTGAACTAAACACATTAAATTAGGTTCGAAGACAAAGAAATGTTTCTCTTCATAGAAGTTAGTTCACATAAACATAGGCAAAATTCAGGAGCAGGACTTGGGAGGCTTTACAAAGATCTCTAGGTCCCTAATGCTGCACAACAAACGTCTTTGCTATCAATTCTTTCAGTCAGATTGTTAGTTTACTGAGGAAGCCGATATCGACACCGAAACTAGTGTGTGGGGAGTCTTTTAGTAAACCCTTTCAACATTTATAGTTGTGCAATGCTGTTTAGTTTAAAAAAATAGGAAAACATAAACTGGATTGTTACAAAATCAGCAGTAATTGTAACCACCCATTGAGATACGCCCATACTCTCCCGTGTTGGACGGAGTTGCTTTAGTTATTTTTACCAGAAATTAATTTTCAATACTTTGATAAGAAATGTTTTTGTTATATAAACGCATTATAAACACTTCATAAGTTTGTTGTTATTCGACGATACGCAGTTCTACTACATTGAGGAGATGAGATCGAGGATAACTGAATATCGATTAACAGGTTTTGCTGCCCATCATTTTCATCGTGATATTAAACTCAACATTGATAATATATATCTATTTGCGAAATCAAAACAAGGAGGTCCAATTGATTTAGTTTGGCAGAATTGTATTTCAAATACATGTAAGTTCATTTTCATAAATTTATTTTATAAATTCTAAATATTTATTACTATTGAAATCTTTGTTAATTTGTTTAAATTTGCTCAATTTGTTTCCTAATTTTCCCACGTAAGTAAAAATAATATGCTTTGCTTTCTTCCTTATTAGGAAAGCATCGTACACACTCCCAACCTCGTTAAAAACAAATGCAACAACCTTACTGCCTGCAACAATTAATTGTGTGAAAGAAAAAACCTTTATAACATAAAAGTTATAATAATAAAGGACATGTTTCTCATAACATGTTGATCACGTCGCTCTGTATCTACGTCCTATGATGAGACGAAATAATTTAAATCGAACGTAATATCAAATTTTGTAAAATATGGTTAAACATTTGGTTTTGTTCACATATAACTTTGTGTGTTGTGTGTGAGTGTTGTGTTTGCGCGCGTGCTGTTGAGTGTGTGTGTGTGTGTGTGTGTGTGTGTGTGTGTGTGTTTGTAAAAATGTGTATGTGTGTTTTTTTTGTTTTTTTCTAAGAATAATTTGGGATTTGACCTTTGATCTCACGAATCTTGCTAATGCTGTTTCAACTTTTCAAAACGTTTACATTTTCTTTTGGCTTCTTATTCTTTCATTTTTTTCTAACACGTGTTGTTCATTAATGGTAATGCCCAAACAGGCATTTATTTGTTGTCGCTTTTCGTTCCAATGCTCACAGTAGAACAATATACCTATCTCTCGCTTCATCGCTTACGCTTTCGCAGAACTCACGTTGAGCTGTGTCACGTAATTTGAATCTATGAAAGAATTCACCAAAACATCAGTGTCCAGAGAGCGCTTGTGTGAAATAGTACTTGCACTGCACTATCAAATACCTTTTTAAATGCAGAAACTATTCGTAGCGCGATACCTCTCTGTACTGAAACTACGTTTTTCGTTAGCTGTGCGTTTTCCACTGCGGGAGCTCAAACGGGTGCTGCATATAGGGGTTGTGAATGCACCACCGAAGATATCAGAATACACTTTGATCCCCCAATATTACGTATCAGTCTGCACAGATTTCCACAGGACAATCTTGTCAGCTCGTAGGATTTAACTATGTGGGTTGAAAAATTTTATTTCTGTCTAGGGTAACCCCCAGTTTTTTCATTTCATCTTCCCACTGGATTTGTGAGTCACTTATTTGCAACACTGGCTTCACAAATACTCGTCTTTTCGTTACTAAGATTTCTGTTTTTTCTATAACCATCTTTAAGCCACGACTTTCAAGCCAATTTTGTACCCGATTTAAGGCATCATTTGCCACCTCTTCTAGTGGAACTGCTGTAGGTGCCGTGTAAACAATTATGGCATCATCTGTATACCCACTATTTCTGTGTCTTCCATTAGTAGAAGACTGTCATAGATCTCGTTCCATAAACGAGGACCGATTTTTAACCTCATGGCGCTCCCCTTCCATATTGAAGAAAAGTGTATGAGTTCCACAGTTGAATACCACTGTTATTTCGCTAAGGTAGTCGTCAAACATTAACCAGATATTCTGGTTTAGTTTTCTTCTGTAGTGCGTCAAGAATATCACTCCAGCTAGCTGAATTGAAGGCATTCTTTACATCAATGGCGATCAAAACGCAAAATCCTATTTTCCCTCTCGTCTTTACGTTGCTTTTACTGGCTAATTCAATAACCAGTTTTACTGCATCAGTTGTGAACTTTCCTTACCGGAAACCAAACTGCCTGTTTAATAGACCATCTGATCCTTCCTTATTTTCTAATCTTTTTAAAATTATTTCCTCCAGTAATTATAATATCTCCAGATACACTTCTGACACCTTTCTCAGGATTTAATTTGGTGTTCCATCTGGACCGAGACCTTTATTCATTTTTAAGCTTTCTTATTACCTTTTTAAGTTCAGTGAGGTTGAAACCTTTATTTTCTGGTAACTGAGTTATATGTACTCTATTCCTTATGTTTTTTCCTGCTTAGGGAATAGAGTTTTAGTTATTTCCTGGACCCACACTGGATTATTTAGGCCAGGTATATTATCTTGCGTCCACAATTTTTTAGTTACAATTTGGTACAAAGGTTAAACCCACGGGTCTCTCTCTCTATTTTTGCAATCAGACATTTCTAGGATCCTTTTTGTTCTTCTTTATTTCTTTCTGCAGCTCTTTCTTTGCCTCTTTATATTTATCTTGGTGTTAAGGATTTCCTTTTGTTCTGGTTTTCTTTCTACGTGCGGTCAGGCAATCTCTCCTTTGTGAGTATGTGTGTGTGTGTGTGTGTGTGTGTGTGTGTGTGTGTGTGTGTGTGTGTGTGTGAGAGAGAGATAGAGAAAGAGTGTGTATTGGTTAGCCAGTGTATCTCAAGATGAAATTACATATAAACAAGAATAAAAAGATCAAAGATTGATCAAATAAAGTTAGATCAATACAGATGACAATGCAAAACTTTTCAAAAGCACTAATAGTCTACAGACAAGAGTTACGTGAAGGTCATGATAACAAGGCAAAGTCAAATGTAAAGATAAAAGATACGGGCTATCTCCAAAACGTTGAATTGCATTGTTACAAGGAATCGTGAATTGGCGAATTTTGTGCAACTACGAAAGTGATTGACGAAATCATTAAATGCAACTATTCTGTATACTTATAGCAATACATCAGACTGTGTGAAAAGTGTAATTGTAGCGGATTTTGTTAATATCCGCCTTCCAACGCTAGGTCTTTGGATAATGTGGCAATAAGGAAAGAAGCCGCAGCTTCTTTGTTTCCTATGCAAAGGAAACACACCTCAATGACAGCCCGAACGGAGGGTGTAGTGTAAGCAAAGCGCTACGACAGTTAAATATTTCGTAACACAGGTTACTTTTTAAAAAACACTTTATTTAGGCCTATGGCCTATTACAACATACAAGAACTATTAGTAACCTGATAGTTTTTGAAATAGTGTTGTTAAATGCTTTAAATGTTCCGTTAACGAGTCTGAGAATATTATAATATCATCCATGTAAACTAAAACATTTGGCATTGAGGCAAATATTATGTTCATTGCACGTTGAAAGGTTGGTGGTGCATTTTTCAATCCAAAGGGCATTCTTAAAAATTCAAAATGACCTTGCTCAGTAGAAAATGCTGTTTTCGGAATGGATGAATGCTCCATTTCAATTTGATGGAAGCCTGAGGCTAAGTCTAATGCACTAAAATATGTTGCTCGTCCTATTTTACCAAAAAGGTCTTCTATATTTGGCATCGGAAATTTATCATCAATAGTTTTGTCATTTAGTTTGCGATAATCTATGACCATTCTTATTTTTCTCTTTCCTGAGGCGTCTAGTTTTTTCGGGACTACCCATATTGGTGAATTATATGGTGAATTAGATTGCTGAATAATTTTGTTTTGCAATAGTTTTTCTATTTCGGTTTCCACATCTTTCCGAAATGCTATAGGATATCTATAGTTTTTAGAATAAATAGGGTTTTCGTCTTTTGTCCTAATTTCGTGTTTCAGTATGGTAGTTGCAGATAATTTATCGCTTTCTTGCTTAACAATGTTAGGATAATTACTTATTAATTTAATAATTTTAATTTTTTCTTCTTTATTCATGTGATGTGTTCTTATTAATTTTTGAATTGTTGCTATATCAAGAGATTTAGACTTGGGACTATAGGTCGCGGGTTTAAAATCTTGTACAGCGTCAATGTTATATACCTCAAAAGGGGTGGCACTATAGGTGACATTTTTATTGGCATATACAATACAATTTGCTTCAAAATTGTTACATTTAACAATTGATTCTCTTATTTCCACGTCATTGTCTTTATATTCCTCTAAGTACGCAGTGTCATAATTCTGTTTAGTAGGTAACTTCACTATGTTAATTCCTTTTTTTAATTCTATGTCTCTTGTCAATCCAAGTATTTGGATATGTTTATTTTCATCATATTCTAGAATTTTATTTTGAAAATTTATTTTTGCTTTAATTTCCTGGAGTGTTTCATGTCCTATTAAAATGTCGTATTTGTCAGAGAAATTGAATAGATATAATTTAATTAATTTTTTAATTCCAAATACGTTTTCTAAGTCAAAATAAATATATTCAGATCCACTTTTTATTCCTGCGGGAGTTTTTACTATAAATGTTTCCTGATAACGGAGTATTTCGCCTAATATCTCAGGATTTACATAATTTTTTTCGGATCCTGTGTCAATTAGCCATTTTCTTTGTTTATAATCTGAAAAATAAGGGAGATTTCTATTTATTGAATTTAGTTCCAATTGCAAGGTGGATCCTTGGGTGGAGGCTTCTTTGACTCTAAAAAATTATTTAATTGATTAGATAAAGATTTTACTTGATTTTTTAAGTCTGTAAGCTCATCAGAAGAGTTTTCAATTTCAGTCATTTCTTGCATAGGTTTTGGGTTAGAGCGAATTGTTCTCATAGAAACAGTTTGGTTAGTTGGTTGATACCTTTGATTAGTTGGTTGTTGATACTTATTGGTCCATTGTTTTTGAAATTGTTGTGGCCTAGGAAATTGTTGGTAATTTTGTGTTCGTTGATTTTGGTAATAGTTGTTGTGAGGCCTTGCGAAGTGTTGATAATTTGGAGGTCTATATTGTTCGTAATTTTGAGGTCGAAGTTGGGGAGATTTATATTTTTGATGATTTTTAAACGATTGGGAATTTGTTGTTTCATTTGTTGAAAGCTTTAGTCTATTTAGTATTATACTGCAATCGTTTATCAATCTGATTCTTGCTTCGTCTAAGGATTTTATTTGGAATAATTGTAAATATTCTCCTAGTTGATTTGGTACTCCTAGACATAAAGTTCGTACTAGCGTTAAGTCGAGCTGTGACGTAAGTTGTTCTAAAGAGGTGTCTTTGAAACCGTCTAATTTATATTTTGTTAACACTGTTACTCGTTTTTCGTATAATCTGTTTAGAAAGTCAAGTGGGTGTTCCCTATTAGTCATTCGCATAGTTGTGATATCTAATATTATATCTTGAGCTGCCCTACTATCAGCAAAATTTTTTTTTAGAGTTTCCAGTAATTCACTAATATTACAGCAGTTGTTATTATACGCTACATGTTCTGCTGGGCCTTCTAATTTAGACATACAAGCCTTATATAGGATCCAGTGATTACTAGAATATTCTGCTATGTTTTCAGTACAGTAACTTCCTACTAAGTCTTTAACAGTTTCTATAAAATGCACAAGTTTACAGGGGGAACCATCATAAGTGGGAATAAATTTTAAATATTCATTAGGAATAGGTTTCGATACAGGAGACATAATGGAACTGTACTCACTCTTGTTAGTTGGAGGTGAAGGTTGGCTGCTTATGTGGCTACTTGTCTGGCTGCTTTTCTGGCTGCTTGTTGTTGGAAGGTCTTCGGCTGTCTGGTGGTATACAAAAATTCTCTGGGCTACTGGCCGAGATGCTGTCTTCTTGGTTAACCCTGGTGGTAGGTGTAGTTCTTGAAATTTCCGTTGAATCTTGATTTGTTGTTCCCGACAATTAACTGTTGAAACAGACGTTCACGTTTGTCAGCACAAAAGGTGATGTGCGAAAATTCCGGATACTGATCGAAAGAATTATTCGCAACGCGAACTCGTCGGGTCCCTGTTCGGGCGCCAGTTAAATATTTCGTAACACAGGTTACTTTTTAAAAAACACTTTATTTAGGCCTATGGCCTATTACAACATACAAGAACTTATTAAGAAGATTTTACAGAATTTTGTATATACTAACCGAATCCTAAACCAACATAGCATCTGTCTTGAATGAGTGATCGAATCTATCTATATTTCAACTAGTAAAAGCTGACACTTATATATCTTTACAAATGCTTTCCAAATATGTTTGTCAAGCGGATCGTTATACTAATCTTATCCTTAGGGGTAGGTTGTTTACAATAACAGCTTACATAACTCCTCCTTCCCCAAGTTTTAACCGTCCCGGTTAAAAGGCATTACTGGACCTTCAAGTTCTGTGTCCTTTACTTCAATAAATTTTTGTTTACCTTTATAATTCTTGTTTTTATGCTGCTTACAATAGTAATAACTAATTATTGAAATAATACTAATTATAATAACTAAAACAATGGTTATTGTTACAACATATTTGCTAAAATTATTTATTTCTAGAATTTCAAGAGGTTCTGATTTAATATTTGCTGAATGAATTATTTCAAACTGGATATTGCTTGTAACTTCTTTAAATGGTTCTTCCAATATAATGGTAGGAAAACTTTCAAAAAACATTATATTATTCGTTTTATTTTCTAATCTTTCTCCATTTTCTAAAAGTAAAAGTTGAGTTTTTTGAAATTTTATGGATTTACTTTCATTTGTACATTTATTTGTTATGAGGCCTTTTGGTTTTTCAAATATTAAATATTGATTTATAATTGGTATATATTTTATAAAAGGCTCTGGTTTCTTAATAATTATTCTTTTGCATTGCTCTGATGATTTTGAATTAACTAAATTATTTATACATTTATTATTTATAATGTCTATTGTTTCACAATAATAATTATTATAAACTAATTTACACTTATTACTAGTGTACAATTCCATATGCTTCAGTATAAAGGAAGGATAGGTGTGGGTTGTACTAGTTATTCCATCTTTAGTGACTGGATATGATAATAGAAAGAAGGTTTCTAGCGTAATAGATAACTTGGGTATTTGTATAAAGTAGGTAATCATATCTTTTGCAATGACACAATGAACTTTACTAAGTTCCCATATTATGTCTAATTTATTTGAAATAAGTTTCTCTTTTGTATTATTCAAAATATAATTGAGCTCTTTTTTATTCAAGATATTAGAGTGTAGCACATTGGTTTTACAAAATTCTAAGCTTGTAGTAATATCGTTAATTCGGTTTATTATTAGCATGAGTGTGTTGTATGTTAAAAAATATTGTTCAAATATTTCCACATTATTTAACATAGAGTTTGCTTCACTGAGAACTATTTTAGTTTTGTTGTTATTTTGATTTATTATACTCATATCATTATTAAATTGATCAATGATTTTTTTATTTACAGTTACTTGAGACTCAATATTATGTTCTATGTGATACTCATTGCTCTGAACTTGTTGGATAATTTTATCATATTTCTCTTTATCATCAGCGTCCATATTACCAGTTATCCAAGATATTGCTGATCCTAATCCATTAATTAACCCTCTGCGTTGCCTTGAAGGGGTGCTTGCTTTTAAATGATCGAATTTGGATTTGGCGTAATCATATTGTAGTTTTATACTGTTTAACAGATGTGTACTTAATGAAGAGTTCATGTATAATTTGAGATTGTTTTTGATTTGTTTAAGTTCATATCCAATAATGTTGATATTTATAAAATGCATGTAGGTGTATGTAGAGTTGGTCATCATCGCATCTTGCGTTTGGATTGGGATAATCCCTGCTGTCTTTGTAAGAACTGTTTCTTTATAGGCTAGCGTTACAGTTGTTAGTACTGCTACCAGGTACATTAATGCTGGAGTCATTTTCTGTAACAGATCGTTTTATTATGCGAGGTCTTTTAATCCGATTAGGGTGTATTTTAATTTGTCTTTTTGTTTTATTTAAAGTTGCAGTTAAACCTTTTCCTTTTGTTGCGCGTATATATTTAGGTTTTTCTTTTCTATGCAACGTAGACTTTAAATATATTTCTTTAGGGATATAAGTTGTTTCTTCACGAGACGTATTTAATTTATTGGTGCGGTCAGTTTTTTCTTTTTCAATTCTTCTTTTTATTATTTCATGAATAATTTTCAGTTGTTCGTGATATTTAGCATTAAGTTCATTTAATATAAAATTAGGGTTTTTAAAATCGAAAAATGGTGTTTTTATTTTGCCATAGGTCATTTCGTTTGGAGTTAGATTATGGGCTGAGTTTAGCGTGTTGTTAAATGCAATAGTGGCTAATTCCACTTTTTCCTTTAGGGCGATTTTCTCTTTTGTTGATTCATTGATAATATTAAGGAGTTCTATTAATGTCGAATGAGTTCGTTCAACTTGTCCTTGAGGATTAGAACGACAAGTTTTTTTGGGTTAGGTCGAATACCTTCTTCACTTATTACATGTCCTAAAAATAATAATTCCTTTTTAAAAAATTCTGTCTTGTCCAATTCAATTTTCAGGTTATGTTCTGATAGTTTTTGAAATAGTGTTGTTAAATGCTTTAAATGTTCCGTTAACGAGTCTGAGAATATTATAATATCATCCATGTAAACTAAAACATTTGGCATTGAGGCAAATATTATGTTCATTGCACGTTGAAAGGTTGGTGGTGCATTTTTCAATCCAAAGGGCATTCTTAAAAATTCAAAATGACCTTGCTCAGTAGAAAATGCTGTTTTCGGAATGGATGAATGCTCCATTTCAATTTGATGGAAGCCTGAGGCTAAGTCTAATGCACTAAAATATGTTGCTCGTCCTATTTTACCAAAAAGGTCTTCTATATTTGGCATCGGAAATTTATCATCAATAGTTTTGTCATTTAGTTTGCGATAATCTATGACCATTCTTATTTTTCTCTTTCCTGAGGCGTCTAGTTTTTTCGGGACTACCCATATTGGTGAATTATATGGTGAATTAGATTGCTGAATAATTTTATTTTGCAATAGTTTTTCTATTTCGGTTTCCACATCTTTCCGAAATGCTATAGGATATCTATAGTTTTTAGAATAAATAGGGTTTTCGTCTTTTGTCCTAATTTCGTGTTTCAGTATGGTAGTTGCAGATAATTTATCGCTTTCTTGCTTAACAATGTTAGGATAATTACTTATTAATTTAATAATTTTAATTTTTTCTTCTTTATTCATGTGATGTGTTCTTATTAATTTTTGAATTGTTGCTATATCAAGAGATTTAGACTTGGGACTATAGGTCGCGGGTTTAAAATCTTGTACAGCGTCAATGTTATATACCTCAAAAGGGGTGGCACTATAGGTGACATTTTTATTGGCATATACAATACAATTTGCTTCAAAATTGTTACATTTAACAATTGATTCTCTTATTTCCACGTCATTGTCTTTATATTCCTCTAAGTACGCAGTGTCATAATTCTGTTTAGTAGGTAACTTCACTATGTTAATTCCTTTTTTTAATTCTATGTCTCTTGTCAATCCAAGTATTTGGATATGTTTATTTTCATCATATTCTAGAATTTTATTTTGAAAATTTATTTTTGCTTTAATTTCCTGGAGTGTTTCATGTCCTATTAAAATGTCGTATTTGTCAGAGAAATTGAATAGATATAATTTAATTAATTTTTTAATTCCAAATACGTTTTCTAAGTCAAAATAAATATATTCAGATCCACTTTTTATTCCTGCGGGAGTTTTTACTATAAATGTTTCCTGATAACGGAGTATTTCGCCTAATATCTCAGGATTTACATAATTTTTTTCGGATCCTGTGTCAATTAGCCATTTTCTTTGTTTATAATCTGAAAAATAAGGGAGATTTCTATTTATTGAATTTAGTTCCAATTGCAAGGTGGATCCTTGGGTGGAGGCTTCTTTGACTCTAAAAAATTATTTAATTGATTAGATAAAGATTTTACTTGATTTTTTAAGTCTGTAAGCTCATCAGAAGAGTTTTCAATTTCAGTCATTTCTTGCATAGGTTTTGGGTTAGAGCGAATTGTTCTCATAGAAACAGTTTGGTTAGTTGGTTGATACCTTTGATTAGTTGGTTGTTGATACTTATTGGTCCATTGTTTTTGAAATTGTTGTGGCCTAGGAAATTGTTGGTAATTTTGTGTTCGTTGATTTTGGTAATAGTTGTTGTGAGGCCTTGCGAAGTGTTGATAATTTGGAGGTCTATATTGTTCGTAATTTTGAGGTCGAAGTTGGGGAGATTTATATTTTTGATGATTTTTAAACGATTGGGAATTTGTTGTTTCATTTGTTGAAAGCTTTAGTCTATTTAGTATTATACTGCAATCGTTTATCAATCTGATTCTTGCTTCGTCTAAGGATTTTATTTGGAATAATTGTAAATATTCTCCTAGTTGATTTGGTACTCCTAGACATAAAGTTCGTACTAGCGTTAAGTCGAGCTGTGACGTAAGTTGTTCTAAAGAGGTGTCTTTGAAACCGTCTAATTTATATTTTGTTAACACTGTTACTCGTTTTTCGTATAATCTGTTTAGAAAGTCAAGTGGGTGTTCCCTATTAGTCATTCGCATAGTTGTGATATCTAATATTATATCTTGAGCTGCCCTACTATCAGCAAAATTTTTTTTTAGAGTTTCCAGTAATTCACTAATATTACAGCAGTTGTTATTATACGCTACATGTTCTGCTGGGCCTTCTAATTTAGACATACAAGCCTTATATAGGATCCAGTGATTACTAGAATATTCTGCTATGTTTTCAGTACAGTAACTTCCTACTAAGTCTTTAACAGTTTCTATAAAATGCACAAGTTTACAGGGGGAACCATCATAAGTGGGAATAAATTTTAAATATTCATTAGGAATAGGTTTCGATACAGGAGACATAATGGAACTGTACTCACTCTTGTTAGTTGGAGGTGAAGGTTGGCTGCTTATGTGGCTACTTGTCTGGCTGCTTTTCTGGCTGCTTGTTGTTGGAAGGTCTTCGGCTGTCTGGTGGTATACAAAAATTCTCTGGGCTACTGGCCGAGATGCTGTCTTCTTGGTTAACCCTGGTGGTAGGTGTAGTTCTTGAAATTTCCGTTGAATCTTGATTTGTTGTTCCCGACAATTAACTGTTGAAACAGACGTTCACGTTTGTCAGCACAAAAGGTGATGTGCGAAAATTCCGGATACTGATCGAAAGAATTATTCGCAACGCGAACTCGTCGGGTCCCTGTTCGGGCGCCAGTTAAATATTTCGTAACACAGGTTACTTTTTAAAAAACACTTTATTTAGGCCTATGGCCTATTACAACATACAAGAACTTATTAAGAAGATTTTACAGAATTTTGTATATACTAACCGAATCCTAAACCAACATAGCATCTGTCTTGAATGAGTGATCGAATCTATCTATATTTCAACTAGTAAAAGCTGACACTTATATATCTTTACAAATGCTTTCCAAATATGTTTGTCAAGCGGATCGTTATACTAATCTTATCCTTAGGGGTAGGTTGTTTACAATAACAGCTTACATAACTAACGGACCTTATATTTTCGAGGAGGAATAAGATAACGAAAACCACCCCATTACTGTGACATATGTAGTGTTCACACATCAAGTGTCTGGTTCCTAAGACAGACGATATTGTATAACTACATATAGTCCAGACGATAAGTATGCAATCCATGAATAGGACTACAATAGTCTCGATTATCCGAGCACCGACTAACTGAGTTCCAGGTTAAATGAAGTAGTAAAAAAAACGTACATTCATATACAAACATGTATGAGTATTCATTTTGGCTCTCTGCATGCTCCTAAATCAACGATGTATCCATATATCTAACGCACGTTTTTTTTTTCATTTTGTACTTTTAATTTATGTTTGTACGTTATTTTTTCATAGCGATATACATTAGAAAATACAGTAGATGCCTGTAAGAAACTGACCGAGAAATAGAAAATCTTTGTGTTTACACGTTGGATCTGGCAAGAGTATCTAAACTCCGGACTAACATTTCTGAGTAGAGCATTGACTTACCTCCAAGACCCAACGTGCTTAGAATATCAGTCCAATGACTACTAGAGCACGCGATAAAAGATACTGTCCAATAAAAGGAAAGTCATTGTGTTCACACGTTGGATCTGGCAGGAGTCTAAACTCCGGACTAACATTTCTGAGTAGAGCATTGACTTACCTCCAAGACCCAACGTGCTTAGAATATCCGTCCAATGACTACTACAGCACGCGATAAAAGATACTGTCCAATAAAAGGAAAGTCATTGTTTTCACACGTTCCATGGGGCAAGGGTTCCTGGAACTCTGGACTAACTCATCTGAGTAGACCATTGACTTACTTCCAGGAGCCAATGTGTTTAGAAAAATCTGTCCAATGACTACTGGAGGTCGCGGTCAAAGAAATGAGGAAACATATATATTGATAAAGTCAATGGATGAATGGTTAATCGCGCTAAGGAATAAAAATCGTCACCGTCGCAGCGCTAGACAGCTATAACATCCGGTTGGCGGAATCCCTAGAATAGCCTCTAATTACGGTCAGTTGATGGGATGTAGTTATAAGGGAATGTAGTAAGAAGAATTCCTTCCTCAAGAATTGCAAGTGCAGGACGTACCAAACGGCTTACAAGGTGTGGCTCTCATAGACGGCTTTAGCTATTTCCTCATAGAATGTTTACGGAAGTGACATCACACGTCTGTCTGCGATAAATGATAACACTTTGCTCGTGAAAAAGATAAATTCGTAAACAACTTCAGTTCACTATTCGAGTTGCGTTTTGAAGTAGTTCGGAGTAGCTAAATGTGACGTGCATTGGACGAAAACATGTGAGTAATGATGCATTTCATTTTAAACTGAATACTTACTTACTCTTTTTATATTATTCTAAACATTTTTTCTAGCTTTACTAAAATATATTTTTTATTGAATATAACTCAGGGCACGTAAATTGTTTGTATAAAGTATATATATATATATATATATATATATATATATATATATATATATATATATATATATATATATACATATAATAAATAAATATATATATATATATTTAATAAATACAATTTATAAGTACATACTTATAATAATACTTTAATAATATAATAATACTTTTATAATATATACTTTTTAATAAATAATATCTATAAAGTAACATAACATATGCGTTAAAATAACTGTTCTACCAACCTATACCATAAAATTAGCTCTTTTATTAAATCATATGTTATCACATATTTTATGCCAAATGGGACAAAATTACTATATTGCATACATTGCCCCTTTTGTAAAAAGCTATTCTCACATATAAAACTAAAATTCATTAATTTAATAATATTTGAAAAACTGTAATAACATCAAGTGACATCCAGTACAAGTATAAAAATGTATTTGAACTTGAATGGATGAGTAAAACGTATTTATTAAGGATTAAAAATTTTAACAAGATATATAACAATTATTAACTAATACAAATCATTTAAAAAAGAGAAGATATAAAATACTAGTTTCTACATTTATTTCAGTTTGAAGACATTTTCAATGGTGTTGAATATTGATTTTAAAAATATCAACCACCCAACTAATCACTTTTCCACCTAGCCAGTGCTAGTGAAGTAACTTTAACAGGAAGAACTGTAAGCTTTGCACTAGTCTGCGTTTAGAATTGCCAGCTTGTAGTGTTTAAAACGTAAATACCATAATGTTATCCAAAGACAAGTTTTACTAATACAGGAAACACACATCCATATATATAATTCCGTAAGCCCAATTTTGAGAGAAAACTTGTGGGAGCTTAGAAGGTCGTATAGAGCTGGGAGATGGCTCAAATTTGAGATATTGACACGAAGAAGCGGGGAAAAATAAAGGGTTTTCTCAATTTACAACTCTTATAGGGTTTTGTGGAACTTAAAATTACCAAAAATCTCCGTAATAAATACATTGCAATGAAAAACAGCTGAGTATGATTATCAAATATTTTAGCTGAGAAACAGCTGTACAAGTATTATATTAAAAATAGCTGAGCACAAATATTTTAATAGTATTAAAGGTTAATTAGAAATACGGTAACTTGTAATTAGGTTTAGTTAATGCAGTACGTCTTATCGTACTATAAATGTTTGACAAATAATCACTGGTTCTGGGAAAAAATCATATTTTTACCAATAATTAAATTAATACCAACAGATCCTAACATGCAATTTCAAATAAAAAGGAGCCAAATTCCTTCAAGACTTACATTTTCAATAACTATAAGTAAGGCTTCAATCGACTAAACCTGTTCTTACACATGATCAACTTTACATAACACTAAGTCGAGAAAAATCTCATGATGGATTAAAGATATATATTGATAATACGATTGGTCAGAAAAATCTAACAAAACCACATTCTCAAAAAATATAGTTTATGAGGAAATTTTGTTATGTAAAATTTGAATTATATTAAATTAATTTCTTTTTAAGAATTAATTACCATACAAACGTTTAAAATTTATTTCAGTATGAATATGGGCATTTGCCCCTAAAATCCCCTAGTAAATGTATAAAGCTATACCCGCTTCTGTGTATTTACCTCCAGCTAAGGATAAGGAGACGAGAGCTGGAGTTAAATTGAACTACAGTATTCAGAAACCAATTTTGCCAAACAAATTTATCGAGCGCAGATAAAGCACACCGTAGCTAATTACCTTTATTTTTGTTACGTAAACTCTTAGGAAATGATCTAACTTAACCATCTAATTAAAAACTTATCTTATACTTGGGCTTGTGTGTGTGTGTGTGTGTGTGTGTGTGTGTATGGAGTAGCAAGCTTATTCAATTAGGATACTGTAAATTTTATGCAACCATATATATATATATACGTATTAGAGAGAGAGAGAGAGAGAGAGAGAGAGAGAGAGAGAGAGAGAGATGATATAAATGACATAAACCCAGATTTATCGCATTCACCTCTCTCCTATTCGACTCTTACGGTCCCTTCCTACGAATGATTAGTTATGGTAAAAATAAATATCACATAAAAGTATAGCCTTGAGTTAACAAGTGGGTAAAGTCTCAGATGTTTACCACCAGTCCCCAGTCCCCTATTTTCATTCATTTTTATTTTTAAAAAAAGAATCCAAAGTGGGATGTACTGACTTTACGGTTTGCCTAATTTGCTAATTTTGTCAATGTTTAACATAGTCTGATTGGAAATCAATCTTTTTCTAAATCGTTCAGTTATAATAATCCTCTCGACGTTAGACTGTAATATGTTGAACCTGTAGTCGTGTGGATATCGTTAAAAATATCTTGATTCTTTTTGCAACATAATAGGTATTGACATTATACAACGAGGCGAGTAAGTTTGTACATGTCACTATCAGCGGTGCAGCGAACGTAGCGCCCTCCATTGACAACGCACTTACATTTCTGGAAGCGTTATGTTTATTTTTGTAAAACGTCTATGCGCGCGTGATTAAACACAACGTGTGTGTGTCTGTGTGAGCGTGTGCGTGTGTGTGTGTTTGTGTGTGTGTGTATGTGTGTGTGTGTGTGTGTGTGTGTGTGTGTGTGTGTGTGTGTGTGTGTGTGTGTGTGTGTGTGTGTGTGTGTGTGCGTGCGTGTGCGTGTGTGTGTGTGTTTGTGCGTGTGCGTGTTTAGTTTTGAATGAAGATTGTTTATAAAAAAGGTTATAACGCGAGGATTAAAACCAATGTAACTATTGAAAATAAATTCAAGTACAGGAATATTGTTTTATTGTAATGTACCTGCCTTATGACCAAAAGACGTCTGAATAGATACATCATATTTATTGTTATTTTGTATTTAATTTATTACTAATACCTAGTACTAATAACATTTGAGTGGTATGGAGTTCATTTAGTTATCTTCTCTTTAAACAATATAAAATTCCGTTATTTAAAAAATATTAGTGGTTTTAATCTCTTGTCTTTACTTCGCGCAAAAGACTTAGACTAGTTAATAATAATGTGCTTGTGAAAACATTTAAAGCATAAATATGATGAAAATGAGGAATAGGGGAAGAAAAGCACAAAGCTATAGCTGTTATATAATTCAACATGTGAAACACTACTTCCACGATTGTTATCCCCTTCGGGTGACTAGCGTCAGTCTTATAAAAACTGAGAACTTCTGAAGGCTAAGACCAGACTCCTGAAGGCTAGGCTCTTCAGCTAGTTTGTACTCTTTCCACCGCTTTTCCAAACGTACTACTCGGGACTTGTAGAACCTTTCGAACATCACTGTCTTTCATCTTTCATAACTCTAAAATATTCTTTGTGTTTAGTCCGGTCCTAACAGTACAATCGGCCTTTTATTCGCTCTCTGGTGTCACATCCTCAAGGATATTACATCCCTTATCAGTTGGCGCGAACATTATATCTCCAATTCACACGAATATTACATTCCCAATTGGAGTTATAATATTACACCAATTGGCACAAATATTATATTCCTGATTTACACGAATATTATATTCCTAATTAGCACGAAAACTATATCTTCACTTTTCACGAATATTGTATTCCTTATTTGCTCGAATATTGTATCTAAAATTGTCACGAATATTATATCTCCAACTGGCACGAACATTATATCTCTAATTGTCACGAATATTATATCTCCAATTGGCACGAATATTATATTCCTAATTGGTGCGAATATTATATTCCTGATTGACACAAATAAACGGGTCCTTTCATAGGTGTTTCATAGGAGTCTGTTTTGATGTAATGAAACCACTATGATATGACAACAGAACATTAAGATTTATACAAACATTCCATCTTACACTCAACATTACAATTAACACACAGTTATTATTCCAAATACTCTCTTCTACTGTAAACCTTTTAATATAGTTTCCGCTTAGTCACCACGTGCTTAAAGAAAACCACTAGGTCACTTACGGTCTGAATTAACAATGAAACGCATCATTCGAAACGGGCGCCATATTCAAACAAAAAGTAAGTGGTACTATACACAAATGTTTATAAACTGAAACAAGGGTTAAAACGTATCTGGGGGGGGGGCCAAAGTATACCAATAAAATGATTACTGGTAATTGATCCTTGATCACATCTATATGCTTACCAACTTGGTCCTCCCTATATGATGGGGAGTAGGCCTACATCATTTCTGACAAACCAACCGCGTCTCTGCAGCGGAATTTCTAAACAGCTTATCAAAGTGCGAAAAGTATTTAAGCTAGTACGAGTAGTGACATTGTTACTTGTAGACGTAACGATAAGAGTGCACAACACTTGTTCTGTGTGAGGCGCTATAGGTTTGTCAGGGAAAAGGAAATGTCCTTTATACCCTCTGGCGAGGATAATCTGAGCATTTATATAAACATTATACATTGAATTAGGAAAGTTATCGGACGATGCTCAGTAATACTTTCATTCTTATACTGTGACCCTCGCCAGTTGCGTTTTACCTGGTAAAACTGTGTCCACCTAGTATATTAAGTTGAAGATAGAAAGAAATAATGCTATGATAATTTTCTGTTTCAAGCCACCCAACTCTACTACTACCGATGAATAACAAGGAAATAACTGTGAATAAAAATTTAATTAAAATGAGGACATAGGTTCGCTTATGTTTGTAGAACTACTCTCTACTGACCATTAAACGCGTTACACCAATGTGTAGAAACAGAGATATGAAGTAGGCCAAAGGAAGAGACTTTCATTCCCCCATAAAGCTACAGGTAAAATATAGATCTCGTAGGCAAGCTTTGCTTTCACTATCTACAGTGGGCTTCATAGCGTAAATGTTCTTCAAGCATATTTCGTTTCGCAAATATCCGTTGCCTATCCTTCCAAAGCACAAAAGACATGCGTTCGCGACAGATATACTAATGAATCGCTATGTGCAAAATCACTTCTTTGTACCCGCGTTGATCACAGTCTCTCGTATGCATGCTCCGACACATGGTAGTCCTTGTCGACCAGCTGATCTTGAAGCTCTCTGCTGATGTCAATAAAACAGCTGTACTCTATTGTATACGGAAAATGAATTCAATTTTCAGTTGATAGTTTTATTTTGACCTTATTAATGTTTATTGATTCGGTAATTTTGTGGTGCAATACTGTTTATTACTGTTAAAAAACTACACTGTATTTAGTAGCCCCACCGAGAATAAGCAAGTAGGCTAATACACGAAATGGGGGAGGAGGTTGTTTACGCTAGGCTACACGTATGGAACAGGCATCGCAATGTATGGTCGAAAGTAGCTTACCACCTGAGCAATAATTGGCAACCCTGAGTGAACAGGGTTCGAGCGTCAGGCTGTGAGTCAGTGGCTTGTCTCTCGCCCATGTGGTAACGCCGTATTTTGGCCAAACCACCCAATTTGGTGTAGTAGACTTAGGCCGAGATAGACTATTGAATCGAGATAGGTCGAGGATATCCGCTGTCGGCGTCCCATATGCGTTGTCCCATTACTCACA
>JBAIZL010000002.1:18601066-18796066 GCA_036971475.1 Prosapia bicincta | reverse complement strand
GAGACTTCCTCGTCGTTGTGGTATACCCCAAAATACCTTATTTTCTCAAGATATTTCCTATCACCCATACACATCCTGAGGTCTCAAAGTTCATTCTGAAACTTTTAACTGACACCGTGGAATACAGGCAAAATAACAACATAGTGAGAAAAGACTTTGTAGATTTATTGATTAATATGAAGAACAAGTCGTTGACAACCGATACTGAAGACAAAGAGGGATATCATTCGTACAAAGAAGAGAAAATACGGGACAATTCAGGTGATGGTAAGATAACAAATCTAAAAGGGTGTTAGCTTAATGGAAAGCTTTCTTGTGTGTGTGTGTGTGTGTGTGTGTGTGTGTGTGTGTGTGTGTGTGTGTGTGTGTGTGTGTGTGTGTGTGTGTGTGTGTGTGTGTGTGTGTGTGTGTGTGTGTGTGTGTGTGTGTGTGTGTGTGTGTGTGTGTGTGTGTGTGTGTGTGTGTGTGTGTGTGTGTGTGTGCGTGCGTGTGTGTGTGTGTGTGTGTGCGTGCGTGCGTGTGTGTGTGTGTGTGTGTGTGTGCGCGCGCGTGTGTGTGTGTGTGTGTGTGTGTATGTTTGTGTTTCCTATAGCTTTAGTAGGATTGAACGAACGTTGATCATCTGGTTTTAATTCTGTATATTGTAAGACGCAGACATTTGGGCTAGTTTTAATTTGTATTTTAATCCTAAATCTCTCAAATATGTACACTTCTATCTATAAATAAACTATAATATGTTTAATACGTTCCTGTTTAATACAATATCCCACTTACTATCGGATGTTTTACCACTTAGCAATATATTACGAGTAAAAAAGCTTTACGGCAAGTTTCATGCGGTTCAGCAATTACGGTGCTCTATAACGGATTAATGGATATGAAAAATAAGTTTATTACGGAACGGAATCCATCAGGGAAAAGACTTTCCTAAATCCTCTAAACACAGATGTCATCAGACTCTAGTCAGTCGCATTGGACATTTGGTATAGTAAGTACGTAACTGTATGTGCCATAGGAGCATTTATCACTACAGTGTGTAGTTGTTATCAAGTATAGAGTGGTGTATTTTTAGCCTTATAAGATGAGCGGGATAAAAAGAAATGCTTTATCAATAGATGATAAATAGAAAATTTTGAAGCTACGATGAAAATTCACATCTGAGAAGTCAAAAGCAAATCGCGACTGATTTGAACTTTCCGAGTTACACATTCAAAGAATTTTTTTAAAAGAGAAAGGAGTTGGAAGAAAACGAAGAGACAAATTTTTACTCAATTCCTACAGAGAAAGCAAACAATAATTTTATTTTAGTTACTTTTTATTTTATAATTAAAAGTAATATAAATACTTATACTGTATACATATTATATAACAAAATCACAATATTAAGTGCCAAAGTAGAATGCGAATTTCCTTGCAATTTTAAATTTCTTTCTCTATACAGTATATAAGGTTGGACTAGTATTTTTGTTTCTTACTATTTATTCACTTTTCTTATTCTAATTTACAAGAGAATGGTGATCTACAATTGCGCATTTTATCCATCTGTTGTAATGCCTAGTTATTGCAAAGAACCTTTCTCATATAATGTCATATACATCTTTAAGTAATAGTTTCTACCAATGAGAAAGTTGCCTCGGTACCAAAGTGCTGGATTTCAAACATGTAATCATTCCGTTCAAATCCAACCAAGACATTAGCTTTTCAAACTTAATTATTGAGTAAATATGTTATTAAATATTAACATCAATTGTCATCTATTACAGGTAAAAAACAGGTATTTTGAACTTGATTGGATTAATAAAAATGTATTTTATTAACGATTGAAAATTTCTGTAAGATGTATAATAAGGAGAGTGTGAGCTAATAGAAAGGATTGATTAAATACTGGGAAGTTTGAAGAATTGGGAAAAAAAGTGTTGTTACAATGTTTCCTTCAAGCGCGTCGCAATGAATGAACAATGCTAACCGAAAAGGCACGAGAATTCGCGAAAATGCTTCAAATTACTAATTTAATTGGGTTCAGTGGATTAATTGACCGATTCAAAACTTGATACGGCGTTGTATATCGTCAGATCTGTGGAGAAGCAGAGTCAGTAAATGAGGACGATGTGTCTTCGTGGAAAGAAACCGTATGCTGAAGGATTTCTCCCCGTGTGATGTTTTTACTACCTGACGAATTTAAACTTTTTTTACTCATGCCAGATAAATCGCTTGTTTATATGAAGGAAAATACTATGGTGCAAAACTAAGTAAAGAAAGACTTTCAGTAGTCGTGTGCGCTTGAAAATAACTTGGCAAAATGAAAGTAAATCGAAACTTTCTAGTTTGCAATGTGAAACATGTCCTATGAAATATACAGGGTAAACTAAAAGAAATATACAAATTAGAGCAAAAGAACATTTTGCCCATTTAAAATACAATAGGCCTGAAATATCAGCTATGACGAAGCATTGTTTAGACGAGAAATATACATTTTAGAAGTGAAAACGTAACCCCTTTGAAGAATATAATAAGGTTTAGAGAGTTAGATACGTGGAAACTTTATTTATTTATAAATAGACATAAAAATAAAATTGTTAATAATGAACTAAGAGCAACTCAAAATTCCATATTATTGAAAATTAATTTATTATTTATTATTGCCTTTGAGTTAAATTATTTAAATCATTTTGTTAATAATTAATTTTATTATTATTACAGTTTTGCCAACATTAAATATTTGTAATTATCAGATTTTGTTCATTGTAAATTTGTTAGTAGGCGTGGTTGTAAATCTGGCCACGCCCAGATCCCGCTCTAACTTTTGTATATGACAGGCCATGTTCCACTTCATTAGTTAAATGTTAGTCAGATGTTTGTAGTAGCCTCACAATTATAAAGTTTTATAATTGTGAGGTGTATATTTATTGTGTTTATAAGTTAAAATTCGTTCTTTAATCATCCTTACAACCTAAACTATCCGATTTTCGGTTTTAGGTTTGACGCTGAAGGAGATGGCGGCGCAGATGGGAATATTTTTCGCCGCTGGCTTCGAGACAGCTTCTACAACGACCACATACCTCCTCTTCGAGTTAGCCAAGAATCAGGTCATTCAGGACAAAGTGAGACAAGAAATAGACTCAGTTATTGCAAAATACGATGGCCAGTTATCGTACCAATGTCTACAGGAGATGAGCTATTTGGACAAGTGTATAAATGGTTAAGTATTTTCGATGTTGGGATTTGTATTTTAGCCAAGTGTAAACAATGTGTTTCTAATGATTTCGGTATTTTTTCAGAGACTCTCCGTAGATATCCTTCACTTCCCTTCCTCAACCGCAAGTGCCTCAAGAGCTACAAACTTCCGGAATCGGATTTCGTTATTGAAGAAGGAGTGCGTATATATATCCCAGTGTACGCCATCCACCACGACCCCGCCTACTACCCAGATCCTTACAAGTTTGACCCTGAACGGTTCAATGAGGACATGGTCAACTCGAGGCCCCAATATACCTTCCTGCCGTTTGGAGACGGCCCAAGAGTATGCATTGGTGAGTTTTGTCCTAAATATAAGCGATAAAACGTGAACAAGTTGGGTTTTTTCATACATTTATCAAAGAAACAGACATAGGCTAACTAAAATCAGCAATTCTAGAAGACTTCTGAAACTAACAACAGAATATTTCCCTCTCCTGAACAACATATAGAAATCTGCTTTTTAGAAGTAGATATTTCCCTGCGAAATTTACATAAATATATTCTCGTGTATAACCATTTCAATTTTTAATATTGAATAAGTCAAACCTTTTTATTGCAGTTAGAGTAAACACTTTTTAAGCAGAAAACGAACAACAGATGCAACACAGATTACTTTTTACTCCTTTTACAATAAACAAGCAAGTGGATTACTGTGGCATTGAGAGAAAGTGGATAAAGTAAAAAAAGACCTACCAATGACATCGATTGAAGAATCGCATTCGAAAAGTGGTAATTTGGAAATGATCCGTCTCAAGACTACGAACATTTAAAAGGCGCTATCGAACCTGGATGATTTACGAAAACTACCGGTTTGTAAACTGAAGATTACAAAATGTATAAGTCGCGCGACATAACAAGTCATTTGGCCGGCCTATGAGCAGTTCCCTACTTGACATATAGAGTGGTGTTTGTCACTGCTATACATATAGGTCACAACGACTGTATTATTCACCCCCTGTGCCTAGATCCGAAAGAGCTGTAGAATACCTGCACTAGTCGGTGCAATCCCTTCCTGCGAAACTCAAGTCCCTTGCTATGTCTCGGTAGATATAAAAGTTGCGAGAAGCGACACAAAATGACATTTCCATTTGCGATTAAAACCTACAAAATTACTGATACAGATGCTATAAAACATAATTTAGCTTCATAGTTCTGCTTAAATAATGACAAAAGACTATATCGAAGTCATTCTGGAGCTCAACTCTCTCATAATATGACAGATTTCGCTAGAAAGTAATCAGTCCAAAATGAAAGCAACCAAAACATTCGTCTGAAACCAAAACATACAAGTGACATATTCCTTAAAAACCCTATTAGTATTGAATGCGGTCTGAAAAAGACAAGTTTAAAAAGAATATATAAAGGCCTTTAAAATAACAGGCTAATGCTGGAATTGTCTTTCTTAACTAGACAAAGAGCTATTTAATTAAGAAATCTTTTTTAATTAAGAACTCTTAATTAAATATTCATTACCTTTATGGATATGCAAACAGTAATGCTTGAATCTCTTCTTTAGCTCACTTTCGTTAACATTACGTTAAAATGCCTACATTGAACCTGAGATTCTTTAAGCTACTGATACTAGTTTTCTGATAGTGAATACTTCCAGCAAATACGTTTAAAATATCCATATAAACATTGACAAAATTATTACATGAGAATCAATTACATAATTTAATAAATTTATTGAGTAAATTTAACAAATGTAATCATACATTTGCATTTACATGCATAGGCCTATTTACATATTACATTAACATTTGCATGTACCAAAACAAATGTAAATTAGTCAAATCATAATAAATTTCAGTTTAGATTTCAAGTGACCGACTGTTCGGCTACAAAATTAGCAGCATTTTCTAAATGAATTCAGTATCCAATTTAATGGAATTTCTTTGTATACACGCACATCACCTAACTCGGAATAGATGTACTATGCCAAAAACGTTCGCGGTAATCTTCTTAAGAACTTCCCAAAGTCTCGTGTCAGTCATATTAGTTGCATCTATAACAATAGTAGCTGTACTTAGATTTTAATCCAAGTGACTAAATAATCGATCAGAAAAGTAATAGTATTTTTGAAAAATATCGACTTAGGCGCTACTGATCGGTTTACAAATGCGAAAGAAACCTTTGCAGCACTGTACTCAACATTGTCCCAACGTTTAATGTCGAAGATTATTGGTGTAGTAATGCGTAATGGACGGACGTAATAACGTAATAGTTCTCCCCAACTCCGTTTGCGTAAATGCCCTTATATTCCGCTTTAATTTGGGAATGTTTGACATCATACAACTGGAGATCATCGGTGTTGTAACCCTATTCACGGCACAAATTTACATCAAATGAATTAGTCGCAGCTCGGGTGGATGCTGGCTTTCCCAAATAACCTCTACTTAAGATTTGGTGAATGACGCAGTTCGATTATGGCATGACCATCCAAAGGGTCTCGATTAAAGTGAATATTTAATTCAGATTGTATAATAATCTGAATGGGATGCAATAGGATACGTTTGTATTCGTTAATAAGCAATGTAACAGGAACATGTTTCACATGTGGCTGTGGTTGTCGTTAGCTAGTATGACGGTCCCCTCGGTTGCGATAGATGGCGCTGATGATAGTACACAGCTGACCGTTAATAAAAGCCGTTTCACATGTGGCTGTGGTTGTCGTTAGCTAGTATGACGGTCCCCTCGGTTGCGATAGATGGCGCTGATGATAGTACACAACTGACCGTTAATAAAAGCCGTTTCACATGTGGCTGTGGTTGTCGTTAGCTAGTATGACGGTCCCCTCGGTTGCGATAGATGGCGCTGATGATAGTACACAGCTGACCGTTAATAAAAGCCGTTTCACATGTGGCTGTGGTTGTCGTTAGCTAGTATGACGGTCCCTCGGTTGCGATAGATGGCGCTGATGATAGTACAAAGCTGACCGTTAATAAAAGCCGTTTCACATGTGGCTGTGGTTGTCGTTAGCTAGTATGACGGTCCCCTCGGTTGCGATAGATGGCGCTGATGATAGTACACAGCTGACCGTTAATAAAAGCCGTTTCACATGTGGCTGTGGTTGTCGTTAGCTAGTATGACGGTCCCCTCGGTTGCGATAGATGGCGCTGATGATAGTACACAGCTGACCGTTAATAAAAGCCGTTTCACATGTGGCTGTGGTTGTCGTTAGCTAGTATGACGGTCCCTCGGTTGCGATAGATGGCGCTGATGATAGTACAAAGCTGACCGTTAATAAAAGCCGTTTCACATGTGGCTGTGGTTGTCGTTAGCTAGTATGACGGTCCCCTCGGTTGCGATAGATGGCGCTGATGATAGTACACAGCTGACCGTTAATAAAAGCCGTTTCACATGTGGCTGTGGTTGTCGTTAGCTAGTATGACGGTCCCCTCGGTTGCGATAGATGGCACTGATGATAGTACACAGCTGACCGTTAATAAAAGCCGTTTCACATGTGGCTGTGGTTGTCGTTAGCTAGTATGACGGTCCCCTCGGTTGCGATAGATGGCGCTGATGATAGTACACAGCTGACCGTTAATAAAAGCCGTTTCACATGTGGCTGTGGTTGTCGTTAGCTAGTATGACGGTCCCCTCGGTTGCGATAGATGGCGCTGATGATAGTACACAGCTGACCGTTAATAAAAGCCGTTTCACATGTGGCTGTGGTTGTCGTTAGCTAGTATGACGATCCCCTCGGTTGCGATAGATGGCGCTGATGATAGTACACAATTTACCGTTAATAAAAGCCGTTTCCTCGCTGTCACGGGTATGTTACTGACGTTTAAAATAGATAAAAACAATCTTTGAAGCGGGTTATATGTCGTTTAATCAAATTCGATCGAGCTCAATTGCTGTAGAATGTTTTGAGTTTTTAAGCGTGCACAAACCAGCATAGCATTTTTATGTAGAGAGATTATAAGGTGAATATACTATATTATGAAGAAACCTATGTTTAAATATGTATACATAGCTGGTAAGGGGACTTGTAACTTTAACATAAAGTGTGGAGGGAAAGGGTTGAAAAACTTATGTAGGCAAGGGATTACTGTGTAAGGTCAATAGGAAAGTTTATTTAAAAGTGAGTATTGATTATATTTGGTAAACTTAAGATAAGAGCTCCTAACGTGGAATATAACTGGAAAATCTCAGAAAGCCACAGATCTACGTGCAAAGCGAGAGAAAGGGTGTGAATTTACAATCTACATGTGGATTTCTCAGAATAGAGTTATTCGAAGAAAGATATAAACTCCAAAACCAAGTGCGTGGGAAAGCATGAATAATTTTTGACTGTCCAAGACAATAGATGAAAGACAGACTAGGATTGTTTGAATTGAGAAAAAAATTATTTTGCGAACAAGACAGAGAGAAAGGAAGGCCATAGGAAACCATGAACATCAAGGAATCGAGGAGAGGGACTGTTACCTTCTGGTAGCTAGAGAGGGCAGTATAGTCCTACAAGTTGGACGTGGAGGAGTCTATTGCTGAGAGCCGAAGATGGGGTAAGAGATAATGTAGGAGTTAAGATCTGGGAGCCAAGGGTGCAGGTGGAGGTGGAATCATAAAGCCGTAAGGGTTACGAGTTCCAAAGGGTTAAATGCGATCTAACAATACGTAAGAAATTCCACCGTCATCTTGGAAACCAAGTGGAAAACGCGAAGCCGAGCCATTTGACAAGAACATCGAGGAATCGAAAAGAAGGACCGTTACTTTCTGGTAGCCGGAGAGGGCAGTTTAGTCCTGCAAGTTACAGGTGGAGGAGTCTATTGCTGAGAGCCGAAGGTGAAGGTGTAAAAGGTAATATAGAACTGAGTTAAGATCTGGGAGCCTAAGGTGCAGGTGGAGGTGGAAGTCGTAAGAGTTACGAGTTCCAAAAGGTTTCATTCGAACTACCAAAATGTAAGAAATTTCTCCGTCATCTTGGAAACCAAGTGGAAAACGCGAAGCCGAGCCATTTGACAAGAACATCGAGGATCAATTACTCCAATTAAGTACTATATATCTAATTATTGAATTTAAAATTACATTCTTAAAGCCAACAGATTAGATTCAAGCAACGGGCAATAACTAAACTTATAATACAAGCCGTGACACAGTAACCTCACGCCTACAGATATATTCCATTAATTGTATGTTACTGGTTGAGATAATATTTTACTTAAAATGACTGAAGAATAGTTAAATGTAACGAGTTTCTTCTTTGTTGTTTACCACTGAAATTTAAGGCAGCTGGTAAGCCATCAATTTCTATTAAAGTATATGTAAATTATTTTATGAGCTTGAACATTGTTGACTGATTGTTATTGTTTAAACTAATTAGAATATAACAAAATTTAGAGTAATTAAAGTTCAGTTAAATAAATAATTGTGAGGTTTTTTGTTATTCTAATAAATTGTAATAATCCTTCCCTAAATTTATTCTTTTGAAAATACAGATATGGTGCTCTCCAATAAATTTATTATTAATATTAATAAACCAGGTGAATTGTGAAATATATATATTAACATTCCCCAAGAGTTTTTTCATTAACAAACGTAATCTTATGAAATAATATACAAGAAGAAATATATAGCTTCTACATTGCAAGATGCGAATATATTTCGTTTCATCCCAAACCAGACAGTTTAATGGCCTCATCGCAGGCTTTTTCATTATCATTGATAGGTAACTTGAAGGCAGGTTGACAAACGAAAAACACATCCAAACGCATAGAAAACATATTTTCGATGTTTTCAAAATTGTAATAGAGGCTGATTTTTTTGTATTGACTTTATTTTTACAAACCCAAATATTAGTTATAGTTAATATTATAAATAAATATTTAATTTTGTTAATTCAGGAAAGCGAATGGGGTTCATGCAGGTGCAACTGGCCGCTATTTCAATATTAAGAAACTACGTCTGCAAACTGGCTCCAGGGATTCCAGCTGTGCTGCCGAGTGTTAAAAATTACCCACTGCCTATTCCTACAATCCCTGTCGAGTTGATCATTTCCAAGAGAAAACTATGACACACTACTGAATTGTTCTAAACGTTAATGAATAGAGTTTTTTTGTTATAAACTAGTTTTTTGTTATAAACTAGTTAAATGCCTTGTTATATGTTTCTAAGCGAATATAGCACCTTTGGTTTTACTTTATATGTATCCGTAGATTTGTTTATTCAAGGCCCTTATTTAACTTTTATCACTTCGATAATTCGACATTAGGTTCAGACAAGTAAGTCTAGTTTATATTTTCGTTTTGTTTATTGAGCTCGATAAAGATATTTATATTATCTCCTTATATTGCTAAATAAAACACACACTCACGCACACAGAAACACATATGAAATTAATGTTTACGTTACGGATTGGTAGATCTCTACACAGCGTAATATATATATATATATATATATATATATATATAGGCAATGATAACCTTATTAGGTTTTTCGCCTGGAAAAAGAAAATATATATTTATATATTAAATATGATGATATGTCTTCTTGTAATATATTTAATAAATTAAAAATATTTCAAAAACAAGATTACTTTCATTGCATATATTATTCAAAGCTTTTCGCCGATAAAATAGAACCAGCATCTTCAGAAAAATAAATATCTAACAAAATATTTTTACAAAAATTCTTGTTTGTAAAAATATTTTGTTAGATAATTATTTTCCTGAAGATGCTGGTACTATTTTATCGGCAAAAAGCTTTGAATAATATATGCAATAAAATTATTCTTGTTTTTGAAATATTTTTAATTTATTAAATATATATACACAAAATTATAACGTGGTCTGCGATGAACACCTTCCCCGAGAAACAGATTTAGTTAGTAAGTCACTGTAATTGTGTATGTGTATATTATAAACGTTTTGTACTTAACCGCTTTTTAAAGACTAACCCCCCCCCCCCCCAATAATACACCAGGACAAATTTTCGGCTATATGTTTAGCATGACATAGATTTGAAAACAATGTAAATCCGTAGAAAGCTTCATAATAAATTTATTATTTTTTTATTGTTTTTTTATATTTTGTAAATCCCAGTCTAATTTCCTGAAACACAAAATCTTCTAGTGTCCTTCTTTATCCTATATTTCCGACTTACATCAGAACACTGTCCGACTTGAACCGAAAATGATTTAAATTTAATTAACGTCTTAAAGTATGTACTATCCCGTTCATAGATCCTTGCACTGCATCTTTGCGTCATTCACCGACCTTTCCAGTAAATCCTTTGCGTCATTCACCTACCTTTCTAGTAAATCCTACGCTTAATTGACCAATATTACCAGGCATCTTTAGGTCATTCATCAACCTTAACAATGCTTCCTTTCTGTCATTCAAAGACCTTTCCAGTGCATAATTCGCTTCATTCACTGACTTTTCCAGTCCACCCCACGCTTCATTCACTGAGCTTTCCTGTACATCCTTTGTGTCCCTCACCGACCTTACCACTGCAACCTTTGCGCCATTCGCCGATTTTTCCAGTGCATCTTTACGTCATCTACAGTTGCTTTCACAGCATCCTTTGTAGCGTTCACCACTTTTCCATTCTTGTATTCACCAATATCATCTAAATGAAATCATTACTTCAGTCCTTAGTAGCCTCCAAACCATCATTTGCTTCACTTACCGACCTTACTAATGAATAATTTTACCATCCGTCCAGTGTACTGTTAGCCGTATTATTCCTTTCAACCTTCCCTTGGTCACAGATCCTTCTCACTCCACTCACAGATCATTGTTCCATTCTGTATCTTCCATTGCATCCGTATAGCAGACAAGACACCTCAAAGGCGGATATACGCTTATGTGCCTTAATGAGATGTTTGGAATTAACCCAACCATCTCATTTTAACGATTGTAACCAACTTCTGCGCATGACACCCAACAGCCGTCGAGGTTAGAATACTAAAGGAGAAAAACTAATGCATATAAATTCAAGAACATACATTGTAAGTTTTTTCAAGAGAAAAAAAACACAAAATGAAGAAATAGTTCGAAGTGGTGGAAGGAGGGACACAGCCTGGTTTGAGAAGCCAAAGTTTACCTTAAACAGAGTTCAATCAGCAGAGAAATTTGAGAAAAAGATTATTACCAATAATAAGTAAAGCTAAAGGTATTTATCAAAACACAACCAAGCGTGCATTCACGTATTCGCACATTTTTACCACGCCCGCTCTGATAAACGTAAAAGTGCACCCAAACGCGGATCGCTCAATAATTAAAAGTATTTGATTTGTTTACAAATGTTATAAATTCTAATATAAATAAAATGTATATGTATTCACAGGTAATAATGAAGATGGTAACAAATTGTATCAATTTATGGTGTAATTTAATTTGAGACACAGATCGAAGCGTGCCTTACAACTGTGTAGTTTCGTTAAATTTCACAACAGGAAATGCATAGAACAGGAAGTTGCTTTGTGAATGCGAATCCCGTGTTTTCTCGTTAAAATGTGTTTTATGACAGTTCAGAGCCAGGTAACCTGTCCCCCACGAACCCGCAGAGAGCTTTACTATTTACGATGATGTCATAACCAGACAAGTAGCTTTGTGTGTTTAATATTGTTATATTTATGTTGGCTTTATAAGTAGAAAATAGAGGTGTGCACAAAATCTAGGTCCTTTACGTCACGTGCTTTTGTACTCTTACTTCATCTTAGAAACAGTGTTTTTGAGAAAAGTCAACATAATTGTAATACTAGAGGAAACAAAATGGAGTATGATGAGATGAAAGATCCGATAGGATTAAAAGATGGGAGTGCATCTGTGCAAAGTAAAACCAACTTGTGGAACTACCTGCAAGTATGATGTAATGGGGGATTATGTTGAGGGAGCTGCGGGAGGCTACTGGAGCTAAAATCTTCCACTCATTAGCAATTGTATAACTTTAAAATAGTTCTCTCATACGACGAGTTTACAATAACCTAAGCCAAGTAAATAAATATGCTGTCAGTAAATGAAATCAATGTAACTTCGTTTGCCGAAGGCCGTATATTTGTGTCTTCCAAAAAAATACCTAGAACTTCGGTAAAGCCTTTCCGTGAGAAATCCCTGTAACAGAGAATTCAGTTCAAACGAACTTTCAAAAAATCTCGAAGAATCAGTATTTCTTTATAGTTATTACTAAAGTTTAATTGTAGTTTGTAAAAATGAAAATTGAAATTTTGTTTCTAAGACACTGTTATATCTTACAAACCTTTAATCTGATTTCCTGCATAAACATTTATATGTATGCTTATATTTATTGTCCATTGCGAAGGCTTCTCTTAAAACGTAAATGGATTTTTATATAATCCTCCCCCCTGGTAGGAGTGGTGATATAGCCCGCAAGTCCTGGAGTGGAGCTGTACTACTTGGACGAAACTAATCAGACGGATTGGATGTTCAGAAGGCTCTACTGTTCTCAAGTCTGGAAAAACAGTGGCAAATGTAGCGTCTGGTCGGACCAGGGGCAGGTCAGTAACCAGTCCAGACCTTATAGTAAGGCTTTCGGGTCCTTACAGACCATCCAGTGCCAACCACAGGTGTCTCGGGTCTGATACTGGCCACATTGGATTCTAAAATCGTGGTCTCGTATGCTTGCTAGTACAGCAAACCCTCTATAATCCGGCCCTTCACCCATCCGGCCCCTCCAGCAATCCGGCGTTTTCGTCAAAAATGAAAGATGGATTGTATATTTTTCACTGCATGTTGATATCAGTGATCGAGTGACCTTCACGCTATCAGGTTCTAGTTATGTAGCTCATTATATACAAACGACTTCGAGCCGTATGTTATTACAATAGTTATGTACAGTGACTGTTACTGTACAAGTTAAGTCCAAGTGAACAATATCACTGCAGTGTACACGGAAATACTTTTGTTTTACCGTTAATTTTAAGGTAACCGTTTATTATAAAGTACAGGTAAATACATTCATACTCGGTTTATCATTTCAAGTACAGTACATGGCTATTTTCCTAAGCTTTATTTATTTTTGGACAATACACGTAAACATTGTTTAATTTACATTGTGTTTTTCATGAACCCTCGAGTAATCCGTGGTTTTGAGTACTCCGGCAGTATCCCAGCCCCATATCTACCGGATTAGTGAGCTCTTACGTAGACAGTTTCGTATAGTGGGTCTCTTAGGTCCTGTGTTCAGCTCAGGAACTATATTGCAGTGTTTTATCACAGACACAAAGCATAGGAGTACTTACTTCGCGATTTCTTCGCTAGATAGCAGCACGGGATGGCTAGTAACCCTGAATATTGCAATAGTTTTACTATAGCCGAGATACTTTGAATGTTAGATCTTTATAAAGTTTTTGTTATTGAGACTTTTGTATTATTAATAAAAATATTATTCTGTATTGAAACAGGTATTTCTAATGCATTTCGTAAAATTTAAATTCACTTTATTAGTGTGGAATAATTTGTAAATAAAAAAACTCTTTGTTCCTCCTACGACCTACTTTGCATTGCCGTCATTCTATGGATATACTTACTTGTTCCCGTTCGACAATACGGTACAAGTTTATTTCGAGCGTTGTGCAAGTTATGTGAGATATTGCAGTGGTTATGGGCATTTTTACTATAGTTGTGTAAGTTATTGTAGTCTACTATATTTTACTCATATATATTACAATGATAAAATGTCTGAATATATTTCTGACGATAAGATTTTAGCTGATTTAGATAAATTCTTTCTTGTGTAAACTCTAAATGATCCAGAGCAACCCTTTCTTTCAAATCACAAGACACAACGGCCACCCTCATCATTAGTCTGCACCGCCATCATTAGTCCGAAGCTCTGGTCACCTTTTACCGAAAAGTTATGAATTAGACCCAAAAATAAATACTATATAAGGAAATCTTTACATACACGAACCTATCAAAATATAAGAAAAAAGAGCTGGTTCGAAGAAATATATGACTGAAAGCATCTAAAATTTTTTAAACCAAATTTGTTTGCCCGAAAACGTTAAACCAAAGGTTAAACCATAATTGTTTAAAACAACTTTTTTCTTCCACGCACATTTACAAAGCGAGCACCCAAATTAAGATGCAAATTATTACCAGAGTTTACTGGATTATGCTTGTTATTTGTTGCAACGGCAACCGTTCTTACGTAATTAACCTAACCTAAAAGGGGAACTTGAGAGATTAAGGTAGAAGTTTTGACATAGAAAGCACAGTGTCAACTACACAAGACATGGTCTCACTGTCCTCAAGCAGTATTTCTTAAACGAAACTCTACAAACGCGTATAAATATAATAAATACCTCGTATACTTTATTATTGTGACATTCCTAAATATTCGGTTTTTGACATATTCTCTCAGAAAGAGTATTATATTTTGATTTAGCCATAATTTCTACTTACTTTCTGGCCTCTACAATATAGTTACGTTAATACCATTATTTTATAGAATATTATAAATACAGTAAGGTAACTTAACTTGGCACAACTATTGTAGGGGAATTTTCAACTTGATTTTAAAGAAATATCTGTAAATATCACTAGATTTTTCATTTTAATCAACTTGTAAATAATATTTATTATTGTTTGTTTAACTTTTTTGTAAGGAATTAAAGGTAGGCCTAGTATTGCATATTACCTGGGCTAAGCAGTGTACCCGACTAGGGACAAAACTTTGCTCTGGGAACAAAAAGGTGTGGTTCACTCAAAGCTGGATGTAGGAGTGTTTGTAGAGCAACAGGAATGTTTTTCTATCAGATGTCATGTACCTGCACTGTATTTTTTGTTTTTCTTCTTGGGCTATGTCTGGTGATTTTATTTACCTAGTCGGGAACCATACAAGCCAATACCAACTACTTGCACCAAATATAAAGCTTATAGGTTTATATCTGAATGGCAAACAGATGAACAAATCTCTCTTTAAAGTAACTGTCAACTGTTATAACAATAATGCGAATATTTGTTGGAAATTGGCCATAGTGAACTATAAGGTTAAGCCATAGATTAAAACAATTAGTAGAAGTATGTGGGTACTGATTGGTCCTTTCCTTTAATTAGGAAGTTTGCTTTATATGAAAAAAAGTATTGAGTTAGTGTCCATTTCAGTTTTTTTTTATTTTTAAATAGATCAAAAACACTTTTAGATTCACGTTTTTTGGCACATTACAGTTTTAAGTACCCTATAGAATGAAAGATTTTTTAATTTCATTTTGACTGAAGATATATCTATATTTCAAAAAAAAAACTACTTAACCTTAGCGCATTAAACAAATACGAACGTGATTTTCCACCCAAAACCAAGTTTTAATTGTATTATATTGTGAAAGCTATGACCTGAATTCAGTTATTAAAATTGTAATGAAAACGTTCTCCATCGTGGTATTGACTTGTGTTTCACATTAAAAAACTATATTAAAAACTGTTCTTGAAACTGTCAAAATAGTGACGTCAGCAGAAATACATTCAAACACAGAGTTTTGAAGATACGATTCGTCAAACAATTATAAGAAATACAGCCGAGCTCGAACTAGGCAATTGTGATTAACTTACAGTAATGTATTAATTATGAGTACAAACCAAACCCAACCAATACAATTCAACCTAACCAAATCAAACTAAACCCAATACTATCTTACCTAATCGAACCCAACCCAACGTACATAATATACCTTGACCTAACCTAACCAATTAATACAACTTAATCTATCCAAACCCAATGCATCCTAACCTAACAAAATATAACCTAACCTAAATAAACGCAACCCACTCAACACAACCTAAACTATCCAAACCAAACAAACCTAACCCAATACAACGCAACCTAACCACACGTAACCCAATCCAATGCAGCCTAATCTAACCAAAGCCAACGCACCCAATAGAGCCTAGTCCATCCTAACCAAACAAGCCCAACTCAATACAACCTAACCTAACCTAACAAAACCCAACCCATCCAACACAATCTAACCAAACAAACATAACCCAATACAACCTAGTCTATCCTAACCAAACATACCCAACCAATACAACGCAACCTAAACACACGTAATCCAATCCAATACAACCTAACCTAACTAAACCAAACCCAACACATTACAGTCTAACCTAACCAAACCAAGACACCCCAACCAATACAACCTTACCCAAATAAACCCAACTCAACTCAGTACTACCTACCCTCAAAGTAGAATGTTTGAAAGGAAATTTTAGGTTAAAAGGGAAATTGCTGAAGAGTAAAACTTCTCGGACGGGGTAAATAAAGCCCAAAGTGCTACCCTAAATGCATCCTTAACGATACTCCTTCCTGTTAGTATTCCGATGTTTGCCGATAAAACCCGAAGCGTTTCCGTTGCGTTCAAGTCACGCTAACATTTACTTAAAGTCAGCAAAACTCGAATAATATGAAGCCTACAAAATTTCACATCGCTGTGTGCCCGCGGAATCTCAGGAAGCGGTTCAATGAAGTAAGGAAGTCCTGTAGGTTATAAATTATTCGCCGGATATACTCACTTCTAAACAGGCGCGCCGGAAGTAGGCAAGGCGTTGCTTCAGACACGTCACTTCCCTTATACTACTTCTGCTATATTAAATAAATTTACCGACTTTAGTCATGAAAAAAGCCAGAATTTATCGCCGAAAATTTTAATAATTCATATTTTTAATAAGGAAGTGCATGCTTTCTTGGGCCTCATTTAATTTTACCCTTTTTAACTTTATAAAGAATATATTTTCGGCGTAAATAACAGAGACCATAAATTGTAAAGCTTTTATTTAATGGAAAAAAGGAAACCGACATTTTATAATATGATTACATCATTGCTTGGAGAACTGTTATCAATACTTCGCTGTATTGAACGCGGAAGTCTTTAAACGCTATCAATTTATCTGTTTCATTTGATTGACGATATCTGACACAAATGCAAAAATAAATCACAAGAGGTTAGATAATATAAACTCCACCCAAACTTTACCTTATCATACGGGGTTTTTGTTTCCAATGTATTGTAGACGATATTAGCGTCATGGGCACCAACTATTCATATGGGTTAAATTATCTCTATGCTTAATATCAGATTCATAGCAAAGGCAGGAGTTACTCTTACAGAAGGTGGTAACACTGAGTAACAAAACAGTTGTATTAACTACTTCTGGTATCACTTGGCAAAAAAACCACTACTCTCTGATATAGGGCAACAACGGTAAAAATTAAAACAGTTAACTTTAAATCTCAATACACATTAGTTTATTAAAACAAACACAACTAATTTCGACGAAGATGTCGCCTTCAACAGTGCTTGGTTACTACTACTGAACTAAGCGTGTTAATTTTAATAAACTAAGGTGCGTTTAGATTTAGAGTAAACTCTTTTAATATTTATCGTTGGGAATTGTTCTTACTAGCTAAGCTCTAATTAACTTAATATTTACTGATATATTTCAGAAGACGCTTTTCGCACTAGATCAGTGGATTATTCAATGCTGTGAGTCACGGATAAGACTCTTGTAAGTCGACTTTCCGTGACAAGCCTCGGGAGTCTTGTCTGTGACTCACAGCATTGAACAACGCACTGAACTAGTGCGAAACGCGTCTTCTGAAAAATGTCAATAGATAGTGGTTTATTTGCCAAGTGATAACAAATGTAGTAATAGATAAAAAAATACCTTAAGAGGTACTACACTAAAACTGAAGGTTGTATTAAGTTTAAACATTAGAAATTTTCCGAAAATATAAATTTTACCACTTGCCGAGTTTTAATAACAAAATGCTCTTTGTAGTTATTTAGTAAGTATCAGACGAAATGGTGCGCCCAGAAAGAAAACAAACGATAAGTAAAGGCTACATAGTTCACGGCTTTTTAATGATTTTCTATGCTTTTTCTTGTTCTTAATGACCATTTTTTGCATACTTTTCACACGTTTTTGACAAATACTTTTTACTTCCTCATCAACGTGCCACGTCGGATAAGCGCTCTCCTTATAATATAAGTGTATACTCTCCCTATATATATATATATATATATATATATATATATATATATATATATTAACAAATCTTCAATCGTTAATAAAATACTTTTTATTCCCCCATCTAAGTTAGGAGCTCCACCAGTGACATCAGTTCGGCCGCTCTTCCAGATCTACTAAAAAGGAAACAGTAATTTTTTACATAATATTTATTTCATTGGTGGGACAAAGGTAAAGACATGGGAAAATTATGGAATCGCGTGGGCAGGGTCACTTTTTTCAAGTAGACCTGCCTAAACTGAGATAATTAGGGGACGTCTAGTCACTACTTTGTTCTAGGAAAGTAAATATAAAGGAGTAAGAGTGAAAAATATACTGCAAATTAGTATTTTTCGAAAGAAAGAAAGAAAACATTTATAACTACAATTATATTTAAGAGTTACAACTATATAGTTCTAAAAAAGTCCTGGAATAAAAAATTATATTATTACAGCTTTTTTGTTTTATTATAAATTTTTTTCAAAACACCAATGTGATTAATACCTAGATTTGTTTCTATGGTGCCAAGAAAAATGCGTACGGCGAAATATACGTAGCCTACATTGTTTCGAAATAAAAGCAATTGACGAGGGTCAGTGGGAAATTTGATAAGCGAAAATAGCGTTTTCACCAGACTTCAGTTGTCAACCCAGGTCATCTATCCCTAAACTACTTGCTAATAACTTTCAAGATTTTGTACTGTCCTTGTTGAAATGGGTCTAAAAAGAGTTTTCCGCTTTAACTGTAGTGCTGATAGACTCAATTTAATCTTCACTTTAGTGGGATTTCTGTTAGGAGACTTCTGCGACTCATATCTTGTTTAACATCTCTTTCCTACATCCAAAAATTAGATTACATTAGACCAAAGAAATCAGATGGTAAGATCACATAACATTGTTAAGTTGTAATATAGATTAAGAATAAAAATTTCTATAAACTAAAAAAAAAAATTGTAAATGCAGACAAATAATGAGGCTACAAGTTGATTCTAAATGAGTCACAATGAAAGGGCAACATATGTCTATCATTTTGCCACTCTAAATCTTGAATAAAATGTGATAGGAATCAGGTTTAATAGTTAAAGTTCTAAAAGATTTCCACTCCCGAGTAACTAAGCGACATATATGTTTAGCTCAGAGGTAAACTCATTTATGTAGCTAAATGGTTTAAAAGATCGGTGTTTGCCTAAACGTTGTACGCATTTTTCACCTGTTACAATGTTCTGACGTCATAGCTTACCCTCACCGCTTCCATCTGATCCTGTATGTAGCATTCGCAAGATTCCTCCTGTACGCATCTTTCGTGTATTCGTTTCCATTCATTATTATTAAATGAAATGTGTAAATATTTCGTCTTCTAGTGTTCTCCCCCAAATACCCTTTTTGTATCATATTCACATGCTCGTGGAATTTCGAGCCAACCTCTATCTTGCTCTCGAATTTTACAGGTCGACAACGTTCAATTTAAATAAAACTTTTACAAAACAAGCCGATTAGTAAAAACGTTAGATCCATACACACCTACAGTGTATATCACTGATAATGGCAACATTATTGCAGAAACATGTCTTGTTACAAATAAAATAGAGTCTCGTACATGCGACCGAAGTCTCCTCGGATTATGAAAACTCAGATTACACGGTAGTACTTTTCTATGCATTAGAAAAATACAAGAGTATTAATTAACCATAACACTTTAATTAAAAAAGCACTAAAAACGTTTATAGCACCTTATATGAACATTTCATGGAAACCCGACTCATTTCCTTTGCATTCTGTATTGATATAAACATTTCTTGCAAGCCCGACTCATTTCCTTTGCATTCTGTATTGATATAAACATTTCTTGCAAGCCCGACTCATTTCCTTTGCTTACAGTATTGATATAGGCTAAACATTTCTTGCAAGTCTGACTCATTTCCTTTGCATCCCGTATTGATATAAACATTTCTTGCAAGCCCGACTCATTTCCTTTGCATACCATATTGATATAAAGATATCTTAACAGCCCCACTTATTTCCTTTGCATGCTGTATTGATATAAAGATATCTTGGAAGCCCGACTCATTTCCTTTGCATCCCGTATTGATATAAACATTTCTTGCAAGCCCGACTCATTTACTTTGCATACCGTACTGATATAAAGATATCTTGACAGCTCCACTTATTTCCTTTGCATACTGTATTGATATAAAGATATCTTGGAAGCCCGACTCATTTCCTTTGCATCCCGTATTGATATAAACATTTCTTGCAAGCCCGACTCATTTACTTTGCATACCGCATTGATATAAAGATATCTTGACAGCCCTACTTATTTCCTTTACATACTGTATTAATATAAAGATATCTTGGAAGCCCGACTCATTTCCTTTGTATACTGTATTGATATAAACATTTCTTGCAAGCCCGACTCATTTACTTTGCATACCGCATTGATATAAAGATATCTTGACAGCCCCACTTATTTCCTTTACATACTGTATTGATATAAATATATCTTGGAAGCCCGACTCATTTCCTTTGCATACTGTATTGATATAAACGTTTCTTGCAAGCCCGACTCATTTACTTTGCATACCGCATTGATATAAAGATATCTTGACAGCCCCACTTATTTCCTTTACATACTGTATTGATATAAAGATATCTTGGAAGCCCGACTCATTTCCTTTGCATACTGTATTGATATAAATATTACTTTGAAGCATGTCTCATCATTTTCATTCATATAGATACAATACTTAAATAGAAATGGGTTCAAATTTAACGGAAGCTGGAAATATCGCGACACGGATTTTCGAGACTCTGCTGTAAATAAAACACTTCTAAGATTTGAGTAGTGAGTATCCATATGTAGGTGTTTTCTAATAAATTGATCTTAAAAGTTGCGCTCAGAAATACAATAGAAAGATCTATAGATGAATGAAAGGATCTAATTGCCAAGTGTTCGCACAAAGCGATGTTAATTTATGATTCAAAGGAACACATGTTGTGTACAAACTGTTGAGACATATTATCAAGGCTATCACGCGGAACTGAATCAGTGAACGAGTTTTGTTACACAATGAGGTTGTTGTTTTGTGGTGTCCTGTTAGTGTTCAGGTTTGTTGGTTTTGTAAATGGCGATTGTTTGCCAAACGGAGATCAGGTGAGTACATGTATCTCCTTTATAACAAATATATATAATAAGTTTCATGGTTATGTACATTAAGGTGTAAGTGATACGTGAATACAAGAACACAGTGTTGCAATCATATGTATATATATATATATATATATATATATATATATATATATATATATATATATATATATAAAAATGTGTGTACGTATGTATGAGCCTTCACTGATCCGATCGCCATGAAACTTTGGATAAACTGTTGAGTATACTCCTGGGAAGGTTTCTGGCATAGCCTGGGAAATCTCAAGAACGTAGTCAGGAGACGCACCAGGGTGACCCCCCCAAACCAAGAAATTTTAACAGAAAAAATATTACCCTTAAAACGGCGTTAGGCTTTTAGCAAAACAGCTTCCAGATGACATTACAATTTTTCACGACGTAATTTTTAATTACTAAAACAGCATACAATATGATTTATAAGGATACAACTGTTCAAAACCTACCCAAGGGGGTAGTTCCACCCATATACATCGATCAGGCTACGCCCTGGTAGGTCTATACAAATCTAATTTTTAAGGTCCATAGAACGAAAAAATGTCGTATGTCCGTGAGAAACAGATAAAACCTGAGTCGTGGCAGTGAAGATGTTCACCTCAACTAGCCAGTTGGTGTACATATGATTCTCTCTTAGGATGCGAAACGTCCCGGATAGGCCTCGGTTTGAATCCGTAACCCGGTAAGTGACACACATCCCAACGATTCCAACCAATACCCCATTCGAATTCAAACGTTTTCGGTGCGACTCGCCTTTCTAATGACGATCAACAAAGCACAAGGACAATCGCTAAAAGTGAGTGGACTTAATTTGGAAAATCCATGCTTCTCATATGGACAGCTATATATGGCTTGCTCACTCGTCGATATACCTTCTGATTTATTTGTGTACGCACCAGAGGGAAAACCAACAATATTGTACATCTGAGTGCACTTCAATAAATAACATTCAATCAAAAGATTGTATTGTCACACTTTTCTCGATCAACTACTGTAGGTTCTGCGATTTTAATGTTAACAAAATACCAAACTAAGTTTAGCTAATGTTAACATGACATTCATTGACTGTCAGGCGGTTCGACGTTCTCTGTGTCAGCCTGTTCGTACGTCCGTGCCTCCAACTAAAGCCTGGAAGGGGTCGAGATGACGAAGACCCGTAACTAATATTTAGACCAGCAATCCTCTATCGTTATATACTTGGTATTTGTTTTCCTTTGTTCTCTTATTTACTCCTAGGAACGTTTTAATTTATAAAGCTATGTGTGTGTGTGTGTGTGTGTGTGTGTGTGTGTGTGTGTGTGTGTGTGTGCGTGTCTCTCTCTCTCTCTCTCTCTCTCTCTCTTTCTCTATTTGTCTATCTATCTATCTATCTATCTATCTACTTCACTCACTCACTGTGTTGTGTGTGTGGGGGGGGGAGGTTGTGTCTTTCTCACTGTATCTATCTATCTGTCTATCTTTATACCTATCAATCTATCTCACTCACTCACTCACTGTCGGGGTGTGTGTGTGTTTATATACTTACACACACACACACACACTCTCTCTCTCTCTCTCTCTCTCTCTCTCTCTCTCTCTCTCTCTCTCTCTCTCTCTCTCTCTCTCTCTCTCTCTATACACACACACACTATATATATATATATATATATATATATATATATATATATATATATATACATGGTTAATGAAAACACTACCGCGAAGGTTTCTTGTAGTACATCTATCCTGCAATAGGTGACGTTTATAAATTACACAAAGAAATTCAATTCAATTGAACGCTGAAATCACTTAGGCCTGTAGTTTTAAACCCAACCATTTTAGTTATAAAACCTTTTATTTATGTTCTGCTGTACATTTCGATTGCACATTTCTATGTACATTTCGATACATTTTGAATGTAACAGACCAAATGTAGTTGGTCTTCTAGTAATTTCCTCTGGATATGATTGCTTTGCAATCGAAATGTACATCAGAAAATAAATGTTTTTGTGGCTTAAGAGGTTTTATTTATTTATAATTAAAAATTACACCACAGTTACTCCAAGTTATTACTACCAAATATTTGAGTTGGAGTATATTTAATGTTTTTACAGTGAACAATACTTTATTGTTACTTGTATCTGACATTGACTAACCTAGACATGTAAAATAAAAACCTGAATGAATTATTCAAAGATCTTCATTTGTTATTGGAGTATTCTAAAACCTAATCCCTCTTCTGAGACAGTACGTATTATATTTATTTCAGGTTGTATTAATTTGTTTAAAATTATTTCTATTAACTTGAAGGTTTCCGACATAGTACATCTATCATGCAATAGATGATGCGCGTGTATACAAAGAAATTCAGTTCAATTGAATACATACTCCAATAGCACTCGGATAAATAAATACAATCAAAACGACGCTTCGAATGTTTTCTCAATGTAATTGAAGCTGTTTTCAATAAAATTACACAATTTAAATTGATTTTTTTTTCAAAACTAGTTTCTTAGTGAAATTCCTCTTTTCTCACGTAGCAACGTGTGACGAGTAAGCTAGTATATTATAATTATAAGACTTAATATGGTTCTCGCTTCTTTAAATGTGTAAATTACACGTAAATTATTTATTTTCAACCTAAGTTACAACGGGTCTTCTATATTTAAATTTCTACTTTCCACTGTGTTTTGTAGGCTATATTAAATGTGACACCTATTAATATTAATTGTGTGTCATTATCAAATATGTTTGACTATTTTAATGAAACTTTCCACTGGCGTAGAGTCGCGACTGACGATCTAACATAACACTTAGAGAAACAAAAATTCATTGTTTGAGCTTATAAATGAGTTATTAAATGATTAATATTTGAGTTTTGTGTATGTCTTTTATTTTGTACTTAACGTTACGCTACTATTTAGGTAAAAACTTCAGACCCTTATTAATGAAATTCATATTAGGTTATCTAAGAACACGAATTTATCGTAATTTCTTACATCGATGTGACGTCAGTATATGAGTACCGTTACCCATAAGTATTTCACCAGAAAGCTAATGATGCTAAAAGCTGGTGGAAACAAGTAAATTTGTTAAATAAATAAATAGAAAATAACGTCTTGAACTAGGAAATGATGAGAAGGTTAATGACATACTGCATTAACGCCAAGCGCAGGCTTTTCGCAATGCCATTGCCGTATGATTGATTAAATCCTGTAGGCATGAATAGAGGTTAGCAAATATATTGCAAATACAGGCTCTAACAGTTGCCAAACCGATGTACATTATGCATGTTAATGTATTCACACAAGTGGAGCGCATATGGAGCAGTAGGGATATGAGAAAGTTAGCGAAAGGCTGGTAAGCACACAGATGATCTTTAATTAAGCCAGAGTTGACGACGCGACTGCTCTGTGACCACAATGGCGAGCACAATGGTTAACTGTTTCTTCGTCCAAACAATTCTGCATAACATTTGAACATCTAACACTCAGATAACATTGACATTTATGGAGAACGTAAAAATCTACTTAGTCCCTTCTCCTCCCGACCTCGCCACTTCTATAACGGCGACAGAGAGCAAGAAAATTTAATGTTGGGGACAATAACACGCAAGCTTTGTTTTTTTACAACTCCCTGGATCAGTAGAGTATCAACGTGAGTATGTAACCGTATTCTTAATACACTTTCCATACGAGGCCCTCCAATCTACCGGATCAGAAGAATTTCACGTTCTGGTCTATTATTTGTATTCTTTTTCTCCTGCCTCACATTACTATTATACTCTTCGTTTTAAACTGTATATCTCTTTTTTTGTATCTTTATACTATATTCACTGATTCATCAATGAAACATATGTGAGTGTGTGTGTTTGTATAAATATATATGATGAATAGTTATTATCTGGAGTACATCCTTTCATTCTGCAGTTCATAAAATCGCAGTTCCGACGTTTCGCTAGAATCTCATCTAGCACAGACGAGGTGAACCCAACAACAGTTGACACACTTTTCAACTGTTGTTGGGTTCACCTCGTCAATGCTAGATGAGATTCTAGCGAAACGTCGGAACTGCGATTTTATGCACTGCAGAATGAACGGATGTACTCCAGATAATAATTATTCATCATATTTTTCCATCCGTGATGGAATACGTATTCACACACACACACACACACACACACACACACACACACACACACACACACACACACACACACACATACACACACACACACACCCACACACACACACACACACACACAAACACACACACACACACACACACAAACACACACACACACACACACACACAAAAACACACACACACACAAATATATATATATATACATATATATATATATATATATATATATATATATATATATATATATATATATATATATGTAGAGAGAGAGAGAGCTTATTTAAGTACATTAAAGTGTAAGTGATAAGTGTGAATACAAGAAACAGTGTTTCAAACTTTTATATATATATATATATATATATATTGTGTGTGTGTGTGTGTGTGTGTGTGTGTGTGTGTGTGTTTTGCAACGGGGTGAGAGCCCGTCGCAAGTGGGAAATAAGTAATTTCCTGTTTTTTAGAAATAAAGCTGTTTTTAAAATAATCAAGTAGGGAATTATACAATTATTAAAGAGGGAAAAATTAAATAAAACAGTAAATAGAATAGTTAAGCCACATTAAAGAATGTTATAAAATAAATTTGTAATAACTAACTAAATTTGAACATCGAGAGTGAAGCGAAAAAATTCTAAGTGCCTAAAAAAGCTATTTTTCGAACCAAACCACGTAGAACTTTCATCGACATTTTAAAAGAACCACAATAACCTAGAATGAACATTAGAGAAAACAGAATTCAAAAAACTTAAGAAACAAAAAAGTTACAGCCGTTTAAATAAAATAGACATTTTTCAGTGTTCTAAAATTAATTATCAAACTATGCAAGCTAAAACAGATTCGTTGCCCGACTTGCCTGTACAAGGAATAAATCGAGCGATAGCAAACTTTGCAGGCGGGGTGCGGTAGGTTAAATTCACCGCTATATATACTTGGTCTCTAAGCCTTTAGAGACAGTCTGTAAAAATTTTCTAACACGAGGTGCCGCGGGACGCTATGCTGGACCGCGAGTAGAGACCGTCAGTAGGCCAGATGGACCATAACCTCAGCGCTTTCGACATCCAGGACCACCAAGGATGAAGGCTCCAGACTCAGCCTCCAGGACGCTCGAATAGAGGGAAACCACCACCGACGAACCAGGGATGGCGACTTCCGGTGTCCAAGGACCAGGGAATCCAGACGAGGGACCCCAAGGACCGGCAAGAACATCTTTGGCAAGTCATTTTCTTTATTCGAAATCAGTCACGTCAAATTTAGTTAGTTAATTTTATTAAATTCAAACAAATTTGCAAGCTTAAAACAATGACTTCACTCTTTATAAAATTTTAATAAATTGTATGCTAAGTAAATGAATTTATGTGCTCAGAATATTTAAAATAATGAATATTAAAATTACAAAAGGTTTTTGGCCATAAGCCGTTTATTTAAAGAAAATGAGAAATTTTCGAATATTATAAATTTAAAAATTAAAGGTCATAAAATATGAATTTACCAATTCCATATAGGAGATAAAATATTATTATGGGTAATTTTGAAAATAATTTTATGTTATGTCTATGTTATCAATCTATATGCAAAGTATAATTTTTTAAAGCATAAGAAACAAGAAGTAACTCAGTGAATTGTTTTGCTAATATAATTGTGTAATACTTTGAAGGATAAATTTTCTTTTTTATTTCAATAAATAGAGTTAAATATGTCATAAAAATCAAGATTATTTGCATTCCATCCTGTGTCAAATAACCAATAAAAACTGTTTAGCTTTTTCCAACTAATATAAAAATTATTATCAAATCAGTAAACAAATTTAATTAAATTTCATTAAATGGCAATAGATAAAGCCTAATGTTTTAAAGAGTTTCTCTCTACTAATTTCATGAGCTAGTCTAAAGATTAGTTGGTTTTTTTGTAATAAAAGTCCAGAGATTTATCTACTGGCAGATTGTGTTTAAGAGGACACAGGAGCCTTTTAAAATAGGTATTTTTAAACACAATCATATTTTGCACGTTCCCTTGCTGTTTCTGCAGATCATCATCAGGTGGTAAGACTCTGTGTTTTCTATGTGTATTATTCTAAATGTGTTTCTTTCCAGCTGACTATTAATTTGACATGTGTGACTATACTTAGACCATACACAATTGATAAACTTATTTAGGAGGGTTTATATGTACTTTAAATAGTAGTCAGCGGGAATAGGCTTGTTGTGGGTTTGGCCCTACGAGCAGGAAACATACACTTAACTCTGGGAGTTTAGCACGGTTTTACCAGCAGGGTGATAGGCAGAGTTTTGGTTGTTTATAAATATGTTTTCTTGTAAACAATTAAATTTTAGTATTCTGCAAGAAAGGATTTAAACAACACAACAAAACGACCGCGGTGGAGCTGCGGTGGTAAGGGACGGTAGAGGTGAGGTGGGGGGAACGTTGCAGAATTGGCGCCCGGACGGTAGGGACTTTGAACAGGTTCCCTATATCAAAATTGAATAGTTAAATAATAGAAAGAAATCGAGATTGCTTAAATAAGTGGAGTCAAAATGTTTTGAATAATGTAATTAAATTTTTAAATAATAATATAAATTGAACGAATCCAAGAGCGTACCAATAAAATAAATAAATAAATAAATTTTAATAAAGATTTAGTCGAAAGAGCGGGTAGGAACCATCTGGCCTAAACCAAATCAAAAAGAAAGAAATAAAGGAATAAATAATTAATTGAATATTAAATAGTAAATTAAAATGTCTAAACCCGAGATGGAGAAATTGATGGCCTTTTTCAAGGCAAGGGAGGAAAAAGACAAAGAAGAGCGAGAGAAAGAGAAGGCGGAAGCAAGACAAAGAGAGAAAGAAAGAGATGAAAAGGAGAAACGATTGAGAGAGGAGGAGAAACAATTGAGAGAGAAAGAGAAGGAGGAGGAGAAACAATTGAGAGAGAAAGAGAGGGCGGAAGAGAAACGATTGAGGGAGGAAGCAGAACAAAGGGCAAAGGAGAGAGAAGACAAGGAAAAACAATGGAGAGAGGAAGAGAAACAATTGAGAGAGAAAGAGAAGGCGGAAGAGAAACGATTGAGAGAGGAAGAGAGGGAGGAAGCAAAACGGAGAGAGAAGGAGAGAGAAGACAAAGAAAAACAAAAGGAGAAGGAGAGAGAGGACAGAGAAAAACAATGGAGGGAGGAAGAGAAAATGGAAAGACGACATTTATGGGAGGCTTTCCAGTCAAAATTCGAGGACTATCAAAAAGAAAATGAGACTAAGACAAGTCATATATATGAAAAGTTAAGCGAACATGAGACAGAAATAGAGAGATTAAAAACTAAAACGGAAACAAAAACGGCTAAATTAAACGAAAAGGTACAGAATATCCAAGAGGATATTAAAACAGTAAAGCAACAAGTTGCAAAAGTAAAGCAAACAGCTGGAGCAGGGATAGTAACACAAGTTTGCTTACCAAGGGTAATAGACAGGAACGGGGAGGCTACGTACCGTAGGATTGAGTTCTGGGGGAATGACAAGGAAGATCCAATGACATTCCTAGGGGAAATAGAAGATCTATTTTCTGAAATAGACAATACTATGGACGAGACTGCAAAATTAAGAATTGTAGAACGATATTTGAAAGGGGCAGCGGATGCATGGTGGAAAGCCATAAAGAACAATACAGAAACTTATTCTGAATTCAGGCAGGAATTCACGGAGCATTTCTGGAGTTATCGCCAGCAGGATCGGGTACGCAGACAAATAAATCAAGGGCGCTACCATAATAATGGACCATACTCTATGGCAGAGTATTTTATTATGATGGTAAACAGGGCGAAAAACTTAGACCCGATAATCCCAGAGAACCATCTCATTTTCATGTTAATGAAACACTTTGGGAGTAACGTTCAGCTAGCTAGTGTGGGGAACCCCACAAGTAACATCAAACAAGCGATAGTTTTCCTACAACAGCTAGACAGCGTTACTGATAACGGCAATGGTAATGGGATCGCTCAAAGAAGTCAACAGAGGCAGGTTGCTCCAAACCAACAACCTAACCCTAACCCAAGGTCCCATGGTGATACCGCAAAATACCAAGAGACCAAGTATCCTAGAAACCCTCATCCTAAATCGCCTATCCCCGGACCAAGCGACCACAAGCCAAAAAACTAAATATAAGGATCTCTGGCAACAATCAGGGAGATAAGTTAACCAGGTTAGAGATCCGAAGCAATAAGAAACCAAAAATAATTCAGAGCGAGAGACCGAAGGAAAAGCCGGTTTACCATCATAATAAGATCAGGCTAGGCGGTTTTTCCATGTCTATTAGGGACGATTTGTTAGAGGAAAGAATTGACTCGGTTGTAAAACTGGAGAATATAGACCAGTGTCCAGTGATAGAGTGCGAAATTAAAGACCATAAGTTAATTGCACAAGTTGATACAGGTGCCCAAATGTCTGTGATTAAAACAGAAAAATACATAGCCCTAAAGCAAAACGGGAATTTATTCTATGAGCTACCTATAGCTAATGTAGCGATAGTCACAGCATTAGGGTCAACCTGTAAACGGGTCAAATTACAAACGATGCTACCTCTAACATTAAACGGACACACAAAGGAATTTGTTTTCTTGATTGTGGACAATCTACGGGTTGACCTCATCTTGGGAGCAAATACTTTGTGTGCGTTAAAAGCCCGGATAAACATGGAGAGATCGTTCATGACGTATGAAATTGATGGATATCTGCTGCACCAGGAGTTTCTTGTATCGAATAATAATAAAAATAATATAAAACAAGAGATAGGATGTAATAAAATTAATAAAATAACAAACAAAAATACTAACAAAAATGTAATATGTTCCGACGTTACAAGCGGGGAACAGGAAATAAATATAATAGATTCGTCTTATATAGACGGGCAAAGTAACGACGGCAAATAACCACCTGTAGAGCCGACATTGGAGTGCCCGATAGTGAATAGCGAACAGGAGGGGCTGTTCACGGGCAAGGATCAGGAAGATGGGTCCTTGTGCAAGTTAGGCGATGACAAACTAAAAAGTAAACAAACACTAAACAAAAATATGACTAAAAATGAAATATGTTCCACCGATACAAGCGGGGAACAAAAAATAAAATTAAAACAATTGTCAACGAATAAAGTTAAGAACGAGATTACCAAAAATTTAAATAACAAGTTGTGCGAAAATTCAAGGGAGAGTGAATTATTAAAATGTAAAAGAACGGAATCAAGTAAGCTAACGGGATTAAACAAAGCAAAAAATGGGTTAACCAAGCCTATAACAAACAAATTAATTAATGACGAGGGAGGATTCAACGAATTAAATAAAAATGGCTACAAGCCGAAACAAATAAAATTCCAACAAGTTAGGGAAAGACCTAATTGTCGGGAAACAAATCCGTTAGACTTAACAAGAGTTCCAAAGCACTTTAATTCTAATCAATCTTGCTTGAAAACGAAGTCCAAATTGTTTGTTAAAAATAAATTTAAAAATAAATCTCAGCAGTATCACAATTATCAAAGTAAACCAAGTAAAAATAAATCAAAAATAAAAATAAAATACAGGAATTACGCACAATGGCGTAACACAAAACGCCGAAAGAAAACCAGAACGCGTAAAACGTATCTTAAACTAAATACGATTAAATTGGAAAATACAAATAATCATTGCATATTAAACGAACAAGAAATGTTGAAGTTACAAGAATTGATAAACAATTATTCAGACGTGTTTAATGAAAAACCAGGTAGATCCAATAAATATAAACATGCGCTCAAAATTAAGGAAGGCACAACTTTTGTGAACAGGAACTATCCTATTCCAATGAACTTCCGCAAACAGGTTCAGGAGGAAATCGACAAAATGCTCCGATATGACATAATTGAGAGGTCAAGGACGCCGTATGTTAATCCTATGGTTGTTGTCATAAAATCAGACAATACGGTTCGACTTTGTTTAGACGCTAGGAAGTTAAACGAGATAACTGTACCCGATTATGAAAGTGCACCTAGTATAGACGACATCCTAAGAAAAGGAAGGAATAAACGGTATATTTCAAAAATTGATATGACATCCAGTTTTTGGCAAGTGCCATTGACACACGATTCCAAGAAATATACCGGCTTTTTATTCGACAATAAGGTGTACAATTTTAAGGTCGTTCCATTCGGGTTACAGAATTCTCTAGCGGCCCTAGTAAGAACAGTCGATTTGACACTTGGCGTGGAGTTAAGCGACAACATATTAGCCTATGTTGACGACTTGTTATGTCTATCGGAGACGTTTGAAGAACACCTCGAGCACTTGCGTATAATATTTTCCAAATTCAGGGAGGGAAATTTAACAATAAATCCCAATAAGACATTGTTCTGCCAACAGGAAGTGAAGTTTTTAGGGTACATTTTTGACCAGAAAGGGGTAAAAACTGACCCAGATAAGCTCCAAGCGATTCGCGATTTTCCTAGTCCTAAGAATAAGAAACAGCTACAATCATTCTTAGGATTTGTGAATTATTATTCGCGATTCACCAGTCAATACGCCCGAGAAACTTCACCCCTGTTGAAGCTATTAAGAAAGGGACAACCCTGGGTTTGGGATATAGAAATGCAAGATGCATTTAGGAATGTAAAAAACCTGTTTGTGGAAGCAGTTACTTTGACACATCCGGTGGAAGGTCGGGGAACGTTTTTACAAACTGATGCGAGCGATAACGCTATAGCAAGTCAGCTATACCAGGAAGACCAACAGGGCAGGTTACAAGTAATTGGCTTTGTATCGAGAACACTGAAACAGGCGGAATTAGGGTATACAGTGTGCGAAAAGGAGCTTTTGGCAATAGTGCATGGCCTAAAGAAGTTTCTGCCATTGATAGTAGGGGCCCCATTAACTATCATTACAGACAACAAAGCACTAAAGTTTCTCTATTCATGCAACTATACCAATGCACGCATAACTAGGTGGATTCTCGCGATACAGGAATATCAGCCAAAAATGAGACACTGTCCAGGTAAAGAAAACGTTCCTTGCGACACCATAAGTCGAATGTATCAAAGTAATATAGGAAATAATAGCGGGCAAAAGGGTTTAAATGTAGTTAAAATAGGACAAATTAAGGTAGAATGCCCTACAATAATACAAAAGATGTTTAAAGAAATGAGACAAGTCCAGGAGCAAGAACCTGAACTTTCTCATATAATAAATCACATAAATCAGTTTAATTATTATAAAATATGTAACAATATATTATGTAAAATTGTAAACAATAGAACGAAGGTTGTGATGCCAAAGCAAAATATCGTTCCATTTATAGAGCATGTACACAAACAATATGCACATTTAGGTAGAAATAAAATTGTCAAAATGATAAACAAACATGTTTACATTAAAAATATACATAAACAAGTCATAGATGTCATTCGGAAATGTCGAATCTGCCAGTTTGCAAAAGTAACAAATCGATATTTGCAAGCAAGGACTAAACCCATTTTAACACAACAGCCGGGAGAGATTGTTGCTGTCGATTTTTTAGGACCTTTGCCCCGGAGCACAGGAGGTGCAGGGCACATTTTAGTTGTTGTAGATGTATTCTCGAAATTAGTAAAATTATATGCAGTTAAGCGCCCAAATACGACGAGTACAATCGCCAAACTGTCGCATTATTTTCAGACAATAGGGAAGCCTAGGCGAATACTCTCAGATTTCGGATCGGCTTTTACGTCCCGACAATGGAATTTATGGATGCGCGACAACAGTGTTGAGCATACATTAATTCCGGTCAGGCATCCACAGGTAAACCATGCCGAGAGGATAAACCGAGATCTGGGCAGGATTCTTAGGACCTATTGTCATGAAGCGCAGTCATCATGGAAGAGATATCTGCCATATATGGAACAGGTAATTAACATAACTCCCCATGAAGTAACTGGATATTCACCTATCCAGGTACACCATGGGGAAGTACCGATATATATATGGGAGAGATTTCTGCCAGATGATTGTAGAAATGCGGAACAAGCGACACAAAGACAAACATTACAAAATGTATTCGATCGTATAAGGACAGTGGGAGAAAGACGGGCTGCTATGAAAAATATAAACTGCCGAGAAACGTCGTTTCAACCGGGCGATTTAGTCCTAATCACTAGGCACAATAGATCAGATGTGTCTAAGAATGAGACAGAAAAGCTGCTGTTAAGGTACCAAGGTCCTTATAAAATTAAAAAGAAAATGGGTCGAAAAACCTATGAAATTGCAAACATGGTTACAGATAAAATCCGAGGCATCTATGACATAAAAGATATTAAAAAGTTTTATGAATGAGTAAAAAATATTTTAAAACTAAATACTATTAAGAAAGGCAGTACAAATAAATAACCGCTGTACTTTTAAATAAACCAGAATTTTCTAGGTTGAAATAATTCACAATAAAGAATTCAGATGTTTTGAATGAAATACCCAGCGAGTCGAACAAATGTAAACAAAGGGCTCAAGGTTAAGGGCAATCACTTGTGTTTGTAAACAAGGCCACAATGAAATATCCGGTGGACGGGCGGGGAACGAGTTTATAAAAACATTCCTTGCAGCAAAATAAGCCGGACGTACCAAAATAGTAGAGGGCAAAAAAGGCCTAAATGTATTTAAAACAGGACAAAGTCAATAAGATGTTCTACGGAATTTCCAAAATGTTTAACGAGAAATGTTTACGGGATAAGAAGCAAAATTAGGAACAATAACTTGATTTGTTACCGTTAATCAAATCAACTGTGTTAACAATTATAAAATATCTTGTAATGTATTCTGTAAGATTGTATATGATGTTAAAAACATTAAGAAGTTTTATGACAAGTAAAGGGATTCTAGAATGTGAACTTTACACCGATCATAATCCTAAAAATACGGAAATGCCAAATTAGAATATTGCTGCAATAATAGAACCAGTACGCGAGCGATAAGCTAAGTTAGGCAGGAATTAAATTGTCATAATGATTAATAAACTGATTTAAAGTAAAAACAAGTATAAGCAGTAGTTGAATAAGGCTAAATCTAGACATTAAGATTAGCTACTTATTTGTAAAGGGACAAATGTTTAAATCTAAAACAAACTATTTAGTAACTAAACCAACATTACAAAAGTATTATTCAGGAAGTCTTTGTGTATATTGAGCAAACATTGGCGAGCTACATCCACTGCTTAAATCAAACAAGCGGGTTAAATCAAGCAACAATCAGAGAGATAGCAGGCGAATCTTAATAACTTGTACAACAAATACACGGTCAGACCTTTGCAAAATTAAACAAGAAATTTGTGTGCATGAAATAGTGGGTCGTTAGATCAGACTATCACTGTACAATATAAAACAAGAAAACTTGTGTACTGACGATCAAGGTCGCAACAATAGAAACTTTGCATTGAATAACAGAAGCAATCGAAATTTATCAAGTGGACTTTGATAATCTACACACAAGCCAGTTTTATAAACTGTACAATCTAAAGATAGAGAATTTAAAAGGCAAGTTTCGTTCCGTTTTAATATGATAAGTAGAATTGTTGTTGTACTTTATTAGAATGTTTACAATCCAGCTCATTGACCTTGCCAGGTAGTTTGGAATGTGGAATCCACGCAATAGTTAGCCGATACGACAAGGAAAGGTTTATCGGAAAGTAAACAAATTAAACTAGATAAACTGTGCTTCCACAGCTGACACAATAATACGTAATAGTTAAGATATAAAAGGAATGTGTTTAGAAAATAGTATTGTAGGATTAGTTAGGTTTTTAATTGCAAGTCATTGTTTTTAAAGCCATAACTAGTATAAAATGAAATTGACGTGGTAAATATATAAAGGAAATGACAGCCATTAGTGTGGTGAATAATGTGTAATTTGACAAAATAAAAGTTAGTGTAAACAAAAGTGACTAATAAATTGCTAATTGACTTGTGTTCGAAGTGTTTCAGGGTGAAAACTTCTCAAGAGACAAGAGAATAATAATAAGAAAATTTTGTAATAGAATAAGATAGTTTAAGTAAGAGTAAGATAAGGAATTGGTAAAAAACATTTTAACAAAGTAAAACATTTTTAACCTCTCAAACGGGGAAATTGCAACGGGGTGAGAGACCGTCGCAAGTGGGAAATAAGTAATTTCCTGTTTTTTAGAAATAAAGCTGTTTTTAAAATAATCAAGTAGGGAATTATACAATTATTAAAGAGGGAAAAATTAAATAAAACAGTAAATAGAATAGTTAAGCCACATTAAAGAATGTTATAAAATAAATTTGTAATAACTAACTAAATTTGAACATCGAGAGTGAAGCGAAAAAATTCTAAGTGCCTAAAAAAGCTATTTTTCGAACCAAACCACGTAGAACTTTCATCGACATTTTAAAAGAACCACAATAACCTAGAATGAACATTAGAGAAAACAGAATTCAAAAAACTTAAGAAACAAAAAAGTTACAGCCGTTTAAATAAAATAGACATTTTTCAGTGTTCTAAAATTAATTATCAAACTATGCAAGCTAAAACAGATTCGTTGCCCGACTTGCCTGTACAAGGAATAAATCGAGCGATAGCAAACTTTGCAGGCGGGGTGCGGTAGGTTAAATTCACCGCTATATATACTTGGTCTCTAAGCCTTTAGAGACAGTCTGTAAAAATTTTCTAACACGAGGTGCCGCGGGACGCTATGCTGGACCGCGAGTAGAGACCGTCAGTAGGCCAGATGGACCATAACCTCAGCGCTTTCGACATCCAGGACCACCAAGGATGAAGGCTCCAGACTCAGCCTCCAGGACGCTCGAATAGAGGGAAACCACCACCGACGAACCAGGGATGGCGACTTCCGGTGTCCAAGGACCAGGGAATCCAGACGAGGGACCCCAAGGACCGGCAAGAACATCTTTGGCAAGTCATTTTCTTTATTCGAAATCAGTCACGTCAAATTTAGTTAGTTAATTTTATTAAATTCAAACAAATTTGCAAGCTTAAAACAATGATTTCACTCTTTATAAAATTTTAATAAATTGTATGCTAAGTAAATGAATTTATGTGCTCAGAATATTTAAAATAATGAATATTAAAATTACAAAAGGTTTTTGGCCATAAGCCGTTTATTTAAAGAAAATGAGAAATTTTCGAATATTATAAATTTAAAAATTAAAGGTCATAAAATATGAATTTACCAATTCCATATAGGAGATAAAATATTATTATGGGTAATTTTGAAAATAATTTTATGTTATGTCTATGTTATCAATCTATATGCAAAGTATAATTTTTTAAAGCATAAGAAACAAGAAGTAACTCAGTGAATTGTTTTGCTAATATAATTGTGTAATACTTTGAAGGATAAATTTTCTTTTTTATTTCAATAAATAGAGTTAAATATGTCATAAAAATCAAGATTATTTGCATTCCATCCTGTGTCAAATAACCAATAAAAACTGTTTAGCTTTTTCCAACTAATATAAAAATTATTATCAAATCAGTAAACAAATTTAATTAAATTTCATTAAATGGCAATAGATAAAGCCTAATGTTTTAAAGAGTTTCTCTCTACTAATTTCATGAGCTAGTCTAAAGATTAGTTGGTTTTTTTGTAATAAAAGTCCAGAGATTTATCTACTGGCAGATTGTGTTTAAGAGGACACAGGAGCCTTTTAAAATAGGTATTTTTAAACACAATCATATTTTGCACGTTCCCTTGCTGTTTCTGCAGATCATCATCAGGTGGTAAGACTCTGTGTTTTCTATGTGTATTATTCTAAATGTGTTTCTTTCCAGCTGACTATTAATTTGACATGTGTGACTATACTTAGACCATACACAATTGATAAACTTATTTAGGAGGGTTTATATGTACTTTAAATAGTAGTCAGCGGGAATAGGCTTGTTGTGGGTTTGGCCCTACGAGCAGGAAACATACACTTAACTCTGGGAGTTTAGCACGGTTTTACCAGCAGGGTGATAGGCAGAGTTTTGGTTGTTTATAAATATGTTTTCTTGTAAACAATTAAATTTTAGTATTCTGCAAGAAAGGATTTAAACAACACAACAAAACGACCGCGTTGTGCTGCGGTGGTAGGGACGGTAGGGGTGAGGTGGGGGGAACGTTGCAGTTTGTGTGTGTGTGTGTGTGTGTTTGTGTGTATGAATGTATGTATAATGTTATTTACGTATTGTAGGTTACAAATGAACCGTTAAAATCAAAGTTTTAAAAAAGCTAAAAGGTCAAACTAAATTTTTTAAAAATAAAATCTACCATGAAATAGTAGGATTTGTCACCTCGAGGACACAAAAGTGAAGAGGTTTTTTGAAAAAATGGAAAATTGCATTACAATTATATATAGCGAATATGGAATAGAAGGTTTAAAAAAAAATGGGAATGGAAGGTTCCCATTGGTTGAATTTGAGCACGAGAGAGAGATAGGGGGATAAGACACTTATAGCTTTATCTTAGCAAAAGTAGAATTCGGGGGCAGGGGCAAAACTATTAAGGACGAGCAAAGAAAGTAAACTCCAAGCGTAATTAGTAGTGGGGATCAGTTTGGTCGTGTTTGCAAGCAAGTCGTGGGTATTGTAAGATATAAAAGTCAGAAATGTTTTAGAGGTAAATTCTTTTTCAAGATAATCTCTTGTGTTAGGGCGTACAGTGGAAAGGGCCCGCCAAAAAAATAATTAGAATTTGTGTCTCAATTATTTAAGTGAGGTTTGTGTTTAAGGGCTGAGTTCAGTAAAAGAGGATCAATTAGATTCTTTTACACAGTCGTTGAGGGTGGCACGAAAATTGCATACAGCGAAATATGCGTACAAGAGGAAACAATAGCAATTGACGAGGGTAAGTCGTAAATTTGACAAGCGAAAATAGCGTACAAACCAAACTCCAGTTGTCAACCCAGGTCTTCTACCCCTAAACTATTTGCTAATAACTTTCAAGGTTTTGGAAAGGGTTCCCCACTTTGTCAGAGGTCACTTTGCTTTTAAATGTCGTGGTAAGCTCGATTTAAACGAAAGAGACTTATCAAAAAAAGCTAAAGTTTCGACTGCTATGCACATGAGACTGGAGGAGAGATAAGAAAAACATAGTACAGTATATTAAGCCGGACGAAAATTTTTTTTTAACTACAAAAATACCTAGAAACTAATGTCTTCTTTAAGATCTCTTTCCTACGTTCAAAAAAATGGATTAGATTATACCCAAGAAATCAGATGGCAAAATCAAATAAATTGGTCAAGTTGTAGTATAGATTAAAATGAAAAAATCTGTAAAATGAAAACAAAATTTTAAAAAATTTTAAAATATAAAACAACAAAAAAATTGCCGAGGCTACAAGCTGACTTTAAATACGCCAAAATGATAGCGCAACATATCTCTATAATTTTGCCAATTCAAAGCCTGGAAAAGTGTGATGGAAATTAGGTTTAATACATAAAGGATCTCCAGCCTTGAGAAACTAAGCGGCGCCTATGTTTATCTCAGAGGTAAATTCATTTATGTAGCCAATGATTTTAAAAGATTCGTGTTCGCCTGAAAGTTGTACACAAATTTCGCCTGTCACAATTTTCTAACGTCATAGCTTACCCTCATCACTGACAAAACTTGATCCTGTACGCATCTTTCGCAATATTCCTGGTGTACACACATTTCGTTGTACGCATCTTTCGTGTATTTGTTGTTGAGAAGTTGGCAAAATGACAAGATAGAAAAGATTCGCCGCTACACACAAATTACTTACCTGGCAGCAGCTGAGAAAGAATACAGCCCACTAGAGAGCAGGCGACTACAAAAACAATTTGAGCAAATTCAGTTTTGTTATAAGCTACTTAAATTTTAATATTATTTTAAAAAATCAGGACTATTAAAACCCCCAACAAATATAAGAAATAATACTAAAAAAAATCTTTGACACTAGTATATAGTTGCTCGCTATACATATATATTTGAATAGATTTTTCTGCCTTTCGTAACAATACAATTGACGCGTTTCGGAAAGACTCCAATTTAAAAACTCAAATGGACTCTTTTTTTTAAACTTATAGAGGTACAATTTACATTTTGAAAATGGAGGCGTTCTGAAATGGAAATATTGTAATGTTGGGAAAGGCAGAAAAATTTACTCCAAAAGTAAACAAATATTCCTAACAGAAATGAAGATGAGTATATTAAGATTTCCTCGTTGTACGTTTCAGAAACATGTGTGGAAAATAAAGAATAGGAAACAAAATGATTTTTTGGAGAAGAAGCTACAGACAAACGTTGAGAGACAAAGTACGAAAGGAAACAAATATGTGTAAAAGAGACACTAAATGAAGAAATAGAAAAACGAAAACGACATTTGAATTGTCTTATATAAGAATAAATGAGACACGAATACCACTTACAGCTTGGAAATGGAAAACCAATAGAAGAAGAAAGAGAGGGCGTCTTAGCATGCAAACAAACACAAATTGCCGTGGAAAAATAAATATCAATGAGGAATATGTACATGCCAAAGGGAATAGCAAAAGAGCTATGTTAAACGAGAAACAGTCTAGGCAAGACCACAGATTAGTAATCTAAGTAATTTCAACAAACATACTATCGTGAACAGAATGAGTATCGTCGATATAATAACTCAGTAAATAAAAAAATTTCGAGGGCTAAAATATCTACAACAAACCCAAGCAAACTACTAGTTTAGTTCGGTTTTTATAGTTAATAAATAATTGTTACTCATTAAGTGTTAGGCATACTCATTAAGTACTTTTATAAATTCCTTCCATTAGCACACACTCTCCTGACATATATATATATTGTACAAATTTTCAATCGTTAATAAAATACGTTTTTATTCATTCAATCAAGTTCAAATACAATTTTTTAACCTATAGTGGATGACAATTGATGGTAATACAGTTTTTTAAACATACTTATTCAATAATTAAATTATAAAATTTGTGGGGTCCAGCCGGATTCGAAATGAAAATCTTCATGTTCGAAGTCTAGCGCGTCTTGGCACTGCGCCAACTTTCCGATATCTAGAAATATATTTCTCAAAGATATATATGAGTGTTTCCCCCCATCTAGTTGTCATCGAAACGTCCATTGTACAGCCTTAAACTGTTGCCATGGCTACCACACAATGTCATAAATAATAGTGCTCTAGGGTAACTAAATAAAACTTTTCTCTGTTAACCTCAGAAGGAATTTACTTTAAAACATGTTTTTATATGACTTGTTTATAAAGTTAATCGCCAATTGTTTAATAATTAGATAAATATAAAGTAAAATAGAGAGCTCTATAAATGTTTTTGTTGCAGTGTTCCAGGAACAAGGATTGCTGTTCGGGGAACTGTACCTACGCTAGTAGCCTCTCGTGCCAGCCGGTGGAACTCTCCGATGCAGACGAGAAGGTAAATATTGAATGCTAACAAACATACACCATGACGCACACAAATACCAGCTAACCCAATGTTAATATCGACAACAAACATTGCGTCATCTATGACTAAACATGCAATCGCTCATTGTATTGTATGAGTACACTTTTAAAATAGTCGGGACATTTCAAAGAGAGCGCAGTAACGCGTAAATTACTTACCGAGGAAAGTAATTATTCTAATTTTTTACTCAACTCACATTAGTCAACTCATGCAATATAAACAAACTGACACACTATTATTGTAAACATTAATATACAATGATACAACGTTACACATTTTTTAGTTAAATTTTTCTGGCACCTAATAATGCATTAGAAAATACTTGTTTCTAATATTTCGAGGGTTTACTTTTATATTTCTCCAAATATTTCTAATTACAATGATCTAACAATTTATAAGTGCATTTACTCAAAACTGTTGAAAACAATTACTAACCTAACCTGATCGAACATAATGAATTACTCTGAAGTTGTTAAAAACACCTGATCTTACCAAACATGTGTAAATTTCCTCCGGGATAGTTTTGTGTCAAGAAACTAACCTAACATCGCTGACAAATATTAGCAGTTTATGGGTACTTCCAATTACTTCAGCTGACAAAACACAAGTACATTTATTCCGGATATGTTCAAAAAAGTAGCGTGGCCTGACCAACCAAAATTACAGCTACTCTCAAACTGTAACCTAGCCGACCATACCAGCAAGTAGTTACTCCGAAATTGTTAAACACTAACCTAACCTCAAATGATCAGACATTATTATTGTACAGACACCTCGAATTGAACCCCTTTGCACAAACAAAAGTACAGTTACTCCAGATTTGTTAAAAATCTAACCCAACCTGTTCTGACCTTAAGAAAATTACAGATTACCTAAGGGCAGGTTGCGGAAGTGTTAAAAACTAACATAAACTGGGATGCTTTTATATCATCCATACCTAGATCGCATCCAAAAGTTAATCAATAGAGGACAGATAAGACAGACACATAGTACCAAAGTTGTAAGCCCGGCTGGAACAACTTGTCCAAGACTAAACCTACGAATCTTGTCTGACTGTCTTACTAGTACACTATACTGATTATTATTATATTTTTAATTAATAGAATATCCAAAACGTAATCGATTTTTTTAAACATCCTTGCCATACTATTTACAGTGAAGTGAGTATAGGATCATGCAAATGATATAAAAAGAAGAATAAAGAAAGAGAAAAGAAGATGGAATCATTTGAAGGCTAGAGCCTTTTATTCCTAGTGTAAAACCACGGCCTACATGATTCTCGTGACGGTTGCTCTCGGGTGACTAGAGACCTTCCCGTACAAGGGCACTTTTTTCATGATTCCGTGCACTAGTATCTACGAGATTAAAGATGTTACTGGGAGGCAGATAGGTCACCATCCCACCACGAGGACGAGACTAGCGCAAAGACCTGTATTCTAGAAGTACTGTCACGACCAAGACATATTGTATAACCTATCCAGAATAGCTCAATTACAGCCGCCGCCGTCTCTCCGTCCCCATTTTCCAACTTCTTCCGTCATACGTTAATTTCTCTTAGGCTACGGACATACAGAAGGCAACTGTTGATGGCAACGCAACGCAAACTTAAGTTGCTTCACAGCATACAGAGTTGAGAGCACATATTCATAGCGAAGTGATAGCAACGCGACTAACGAGTGACACAGAAACTAGAGTTGCTCCGGTCACGACATGCTGTAAACTCGTTCCTCAGTTTCTCAGTTACCAGCAGTATTTGTTGTGTTGTGTATGCGTTTCTCTAGGTGCTCCCATATTTTAATAATTACTATTTTTATTTGAATTTTCTGTGTTTCTGTTTCTTTGAATAGTCTTTTATTATACTGCTTTAGTATGAGAGAAAAACAAAATATTACTGGTTCTGGTCGTGATTTGTGTATCAAACAACTTCAAGACAATATGAATGATTACCAACAAGTTTCACAACATATAAAATCGACACTTTAACTATAAAATTTCATTTGTTTAAAAACTAATTTTTATTTCATTACAATTTAATGTAATTTTAGGTTTTGTAGTTGTACAAAATAATAAATAAATACATAAATGAGCAATTAGGCTTAGCTGAGTGTTATTGTTAATCTCTCTCCAGCTGAAATCGCTTCTCGAAAACTATTAGTTTTAGTACCATAATAATTGCCTTCTTTCTATCTCCTCCCTTATATTTGTATGCATTTCCAATTCGTTATGTATTTATTCATTTCTGATTATTTCATGTCTATATTAACCGCAGCTTCGTCATACATAGTCCATTTCCATCGTCATTAGTTCGTTATTGTTAGCCTGGGTAACCTCCCACACCTCGGAAACGTAGAGTGTGACGCTCTGAGCAATACTTTTATAAATGTGTTTCTTTGTTTCTTTCGTGTTTGTATTTCACCGTAGAAGAGAGTTTAAGGCCCGTGTTACAGGTCTGCCTTTTGTTTATTCTTTCCCTGATTTCACCCCTACTTTCCCTTTCCGTATTAAAGATCGTCCCTAGATATTTGTACGTTTGTATCCCTTGATTTCACTGTTATTTTAAAATTTAAGGTCGTAAATCTGGTGTTTGCCTACTATTAGATATTCATATTTTGGAATGTTCATTGTTACGCCTGTTGCCTTATATTCCTCCTGCAACTTTCTTATCGTATTAATAAGATCGTGTTCGTCTTCAGCTATTGTGTTGTGGTGATCCGCAAATAATAATGTACAGCTTACCTTCTCCCACCCTTACTCCCATATTCCGCCATTTTCTACTCCATTTTTTTAGGGATCTGTCCAGATAGATTTTATATTATGTGCGTGACAAGATAGTTACGTACGGTTTACTGACACTTATTGTATTGTAGACCAAGATTTACACAAGACCAATCTACAGTCGACGACATTAACTGAGCGAGGATCATAGTACCAATATTCCTCTGTTCCTAACACACTGATGCATCGAAGTGTAAAATGGAAGTAACACTCCCCGCTTCAGGCTGATCCGTTTTACACGTTAATCGGGGTGTCGTGAGGCTATACTGTGCCAGCGCAAAGATCGATAGTACGGCCAAATGTGAAGCGCGTACTGTGTTTATAGTACTGCGAGCGAAGAACGTTCATTACAGGTAGAGGTTTGGGATAGTGTAAGGGAAGCACGAAACTTGAGTTTGTGCATAATGTTTATCAACGACTGACGGATGACTGACGGTGAATAAAGGTTGAACCTTCATATGAAGTAAAGTATTATATTGACAAAACATTCTAGGAGTAACACGATTTCATACATTTGTACTATTTTGAAATTTCGAAGACACAGTTCCTTACCGAATTTCAAGTGGGAATTTAGAGTAAAACCAAGCGCTCCTCGACCGTCAAGAACATAGAAAATGACAAGAACTTACAAACCAATTGAAAAAAAAAATAAAACCATCGGCCTTAGGTAAAGGTATGGGGATGGATTTCACAAAGAGCTCGCAGGTCATCTCAATGGTTCTCGATCTCTAAAGTAACCACACAATGAAACAAACTATGAACAATAGAGAGGCGATACATTCTGCATTTCAGATCAAAACAACATTTCCCTAACCGAATGTATTAACGAGCAGATCGAAAAGGTAGCAGCGAGCTGTGCCCTCGTTGCGCTATCAAGAACTTTTGGACACGGCCCATTGACAATACGTTCGTATTCTCTCTTTACCTAACCTAATCTATCCGAAAGCATTACCGAACAGGCCGTACAGATAGCAGTAAGCTATGCCTTCGTTGCGCTATCAAGAACTGTTGGCCACTGCGTAGTGACGATACGTCCGTACTCTCCCTTTGCCTAACCTAACCTAACTAAATGCATTACCGAGCAGACCGAACAGATAGCAGTAAGCTATGCCTTCTTTGCGCTATCAAGAACTGTTGGAGACTGCGAAGTGACGATACGTCCGTACTCTCCCTTTACCTAGCCTAACTGAATGCATTACCGAGCAGACCGAACAGATAGCAGTAAGCTATGTCATCGTTGCGCTATCGAGAACTGTTGGACACTGCGTAGTGACAATACGTTGGCACATTTCCTTTACCTAACCTAACCTATCCGTATGCATTACCGAGCAGACTAAACATATAGCAGTAAGCTATGCCTTCGTTGCGCTATCAAGAACTGTTGGACACTGTGTAGTGACGATACGCCCGTACTCTCGCTTTGCCTAACCTAACCTATCCGAAATCATTACCGAGCAGGCCATTCAGATAGCAGTAAGCTATGTCATCGTTGCGCTATCGAGAACTGTTGGACAATGCATAGTGACAATACGTTGGTACTCTTCCATTACCTAACCTAACCTATCCGTATGCATTACCGAGCAGACCGAACTGATAACAGTAAGCTATTCCTTCGTTGCGCTATCAAGAACTGTTGGACACTTCGTAGTGACAATACGTTCGCACTCTCCCTTTACCTAGCCTAACCTAACTAAATGCATTACCGAGCAGACCAAACAGATAGCAGTAAGATATGCCTTCGTTGCGCTATCAAGAGCTGTTGGACACTGTGTAGTGACGATACATCCGTACTCTCGCTTTGCCTAACCTAACCTAACTAAATGCATTACCGAGCAGACCGAACAGATAGCAGTAAGCTATGCCTTCTTTGCGCTATCAAGAGCTGTTGGACACTGTGTAGTGACGATACATCCGTACTCTCGCTTTGCCTAACCTAACCTAACTAAATGCATTACCGAGCAGACCGAACAGATAGCAGTAAGCTATGCCTTCTTTGCGCTATCAAGAGCTGTTGGACACTGTGTAGTGACGATAGGTTCGTACTCTCCCTTTGCCTAACCTAACCGTATGCATTACCGAGCAGACCGAACACATTGCAGTAAGCTATGCTTTCGTTGCGCTATCAAGAACTGTTGGACACTGTGTAGTGACGATAAGTACGTACTCTCCCTTTGCCTAACCTAACCGTATGTATTACCGAGCAGATCGAACACATTGCAGTAAGCTATGCTTAGATGCGCTATCAAAAACTGTTGGACACTGTGCAGTGACGATACGTCCGTACTCTCCATTTCCCTAATCTAACCTAACTAAATGCATTACCGTCAGATCGAACAGATAGCAGTAAGCTATGTCATCGTTGCGCTATCAAGAACTGTTGGACACTTCCCAGTGACGATACGTCCGTACTCTCCCTTTACCTAACCTAACCGAATTCATCACTGAGCAGGCTGAACAGATAGCAGGAAGCTATTATTTCGCCGCGCTATCAAGAACTGTTGAACACTGCCCAGTGACAATACGTCTGAACATTCCTTTTACCTAACCTAACCTTTTTCCAATTGAAAGGATTTGTAAGCTATATTGTTCATGAACATTGTAAACCGAAATAGACTTTTTATACAGGTTTTTAAATGTTTACAGTAATTCTTAAACTTGTGAAACGCTAAATTATATAATTAAATTAAATGGCGTTGTGTAATGCTAATGGCAAAATAGGGCTCAATGTGTTATTTTCCGAAATTACAGTTTTTTAGAACGTTCTGCGTTATTTTCTCAATTTAATGTTTTTGGAGACAAATTTGCTTTGCGCTTCGACTGACGAAAATTTTTATAATTTACTCACTTCTTTTTTGATTGAAATAGTATGCTCAAACTTACGAAATTTTCAGAAAAGCCTCCTGGACTTCAGTTCTCTCGGCGTTCTGGGTCTAAAGAATATGTCTAAAATAGAAACCAAAGCGGAAGAGGTCAGACAGATACTACTCGCCACGAAAAGCAAACTGAACGATTTGAAAGAGAGTTTGAAAAGCGTGTCGAGTGAAAAGTTGGCGACAGAGATAAAAGGAAGCATTGAGACGGTGATCGAGAAAGGAGCAAAGTACAACGCCGAGTGTCTGGCGCCAACCATGATAACTATAGCGAAAAGTGCCAGTGAAGGTAAGTCCGACTAAAGGCAGGAAGGGGTCGAGATGCCAAGGACCCATAACTAAATAAATGTTCAGCATTCCTCTGTTTTTATACACGTTTGGTATTTGCTTTCCTTAATATTCTTATTTACTACCAGGCACGTTTTAATTTATAAAATTGTGTGTGTGTGTGTGTGTGTGTGTGTGTGTGTGTGTGTGTGTGTGTGTGTGTGTGTGTGTGTGTGTGTGTGTGTGTGTGTGTGTGTGAGTGTGTGTGTGTGTGAGTGTGTGTGTGTGTGTGTGTGTGTGTGTGTGTGTGTGTGTGTGTGCGTGTGTGTGTGTGTGTGTGTGTGTGTGTGTGTGTGTGTTTGGGTGTGTGTGCGTGTGTGTGTGTGTGTGTGTGTGTGTGTGTGTGTGTGTGCGCGTGTGTGTGTGTGTGTGTGAGTGTGTGTTTGGGTGTGTGCGTGTGTGTGTGTGTGTGTGTGTGTGTGTGTGTGTGTGTGTGTGTGTGTGTGTGCGTGCGTGCGTGCGTACATGCGTGCGTGTGTGTGTGTATGTGTGTGTGTGTGTGTACGTGTGTGCGTACGTGTGTGTGTGTGTGTGTGTGTGTGAGTGTGTGTGTGTGTGTGTGTGTGTGTGTGTGTGTGTGTGCGTGCGTGCGTACATGCGTGCGTGTGTGTGTATGTGTGTGTGTGTGTGTGTACGTGTGTGCGTACGTGTGTGTGTGTGTGTGTGTGTGTGTGTGTGTGTGTGTGTGTGTGTGTGTGTGTGCGTGCGTGTGTGTGTGTGTGTGTGCGCGCGCGTGTGTGTGTGTTGTGTGTACGTGTGTGTGTGTGTGTGTGTGTGTGTGTGTGTGTGTGTGTGTGTGTGTGTGTGTGTGTGTGTGTGTGTGTGTGTGTGTGTGTTTGGGTGTGTGTGTGTGTGTGTGTGTGTGTGTGTGTGTGTGTGTGTGTGCGCGTGTGTGTGTGTGTGTGTGTGTGTGTGTGTGTGTGTGTGTGTGTGTGTGTGTGTGTGTGTGTGTGTGTGTGTGTGTGTGTGTGTGTGTGTGTGTGTGTGTGTGTGTGTGTGTGTGTGTGTGTGTGTGTGTGTGTGTGTGTGTGTGTGTGTGAACGTCAGGCGTTGTGTCAGGCGTGTGTTCAAGTCGTTCCGCGCGACCAACATCTTGCATATGGCTTACTATTAACCTAACACTCTTCATTTTACTATCGAGTGCTACATAGGGTAGTGATGAAACTGCAGTCTTATGTTACCCCTTTTGCCCTCTTCATACTCTGCACGTTAGTCCCTCCTATTCCGAGTCACTTTTTATTGCCTAACTCTACATGTTAAGTTGTTCCCTTGTCCAAAAATTTCACATGTCCATTTCACTACAAGATAGAAAAACAATTTTGGTTTTAGCACTTAAGGGGGAATGTAAAAGTATCAATTTATATTTTTTGTATTCAATATTTGTAGATTTATTTGAGGAATGTATTCAATAAAGACTAATATTTACTGTAGGTAATAATGAAATCATGTATGTAACAATAAACAGTTATTAGATCTTCACTGACTACAAATTTGTTTCACGAATTCAATTGAAATCGGTTCTTAAAAAGTATCAGATGCACCTAAGAATGTTTTTATGTTTAAAATAGGATTAAAAACATAACATTACTATCGTTGTATAGAATTATTTAATCTGAGGTTTATCAAGATGTAATACATTTAATAACTGGTCATAACTATTTAATAATAACCTTTTTCCCTAATGCATAATAAATAATATAACATAACGCATATTAGCTGATACCAGAAGGCAAAGCAATGTAAGGCAAATACTGCCTTTTGATTGGTATGTAGCTCCTCCCACCCCACCAACAACAACTGTCAAATTCGTAGAGCTTTTAGAAAAAAATATTTCGGCCTGAGACATGCAAGCCTCAAAATAAATTACATGGGTTTCTTATAAATGAAATGTTTATATAATTATAGTTATAAATTGGAGCATTTAATTCACGCTAAAATATTATAATATGTACCTGTACTTAAACATCAAATGTTTATGATTTCAACTTTATCATTTAGTAGAATTATTAATATTTAGCTGACAGGGTAGGTGTTTTATAAATTACTTTGGTAAGTAAGATCTTACCTACTTTACTCGGAAATTAAACTAAGTAATTAAACAATAACTTCCATACCTATAATATAGGTACCTATGACATATTATAATAAAATGTGCAACATATAATATGTTTTACATTAACAAATACCAAAATTATAACTTTTCTCTAAAATAATAAAATTTGACTCTACCCCATTACAAAAAAATAAATAAATATATGTATAAGTTACGTGTTATATTAAGCTTTAAAGGTGGATCTGTTCTCACCACCTATATAACATAAAAGTTGCGTAAGCAGGAAATTTCCTAGCACGCATTTTATTAGTAAAGCTCACATAACTTATATATATATATATATATATATATATATATATATATATATATATATATATATATATATACCTATGTAGAATATAATATAAAGGTAGCTAAAACTTTTTAAAAAATCCTCCAGATTTATTAAAGATAAAAACTAAGTGGTTTTGTATTTTCATTCAGCCCAAAACCTGGAGTGACAGGTTTTACAATGTTTCAATGATTCACAATGTTAACAGTTGTTGTTGATGGAGTGGGAGGAGCTACACGACCAATCAAAAGACAGTATTGGCTTCACATTGCTTCGATTTCTGCGATTAGTTGATATGCTAACATAACTATATGTAACAGCTGTTGTACAACATAACTTAAGACACAAAATCAGCTGTTGTATGAAATCATATGTTATCATTTAATTCACTTGTGGTGACTCATAGAGTAACCTGGCGAAATTATGCTGACACTAAATTGTATGTTTGCGTTCATGCAATAAGATATTTTAGGTGTCGCTATAGAAACACAAAAACAGCTCATCTTCTCAAGGCATTGTTTCTGTTTGCAGCTACTGAACTCGGAGTAAAATGCAGCTACTACGCCACAACTCAAGCGGTCACTCTTGCGCTGCAGGTATCGGCGCTGGACACGGATTTTAAAACCGGCCTGGCAAAAACGGGCGGCAAAGTGCTTCTGGACTGTACGAGAAACTCCCTCCGCTTCGGCGGACTCACTGTCAAACAGTGCGCGCAGATTGCTGTCGACGGCGTGTTCGACTACTTGGCAAACATCGAAAAACAAATGCTGGATATCCTGGACACTATGGAGAAGCTGGTATCTAACGTTGTGTACTGTAAGCAGAACGCTTTCTTATTGGCTGACAAGACAAGAAACAATGTTAAAAAAGACGTAGAACTTTGTAAGGAACTGTAAACTGATTCGATTAAATCTAAATAAAAATCATAATTAACTTGCTTCTTGTTAAACAATACAAAATATTATGAAAACAAAATAGCGGTTTTAATTGTGTAAAATGTTTTTTTTTCTTTGATATTTTATCCCGAAACATATCCAGGAGTTTCCCTCTCTTATTTGAAGGAATGCAACTACACCGACTTTGAGAGTGAAAAGGGAGGAAAATTCAGAAAAATACCGCTTCACTGTAAGAGGAAATTAGCATAAAAGGGTATCTTGTCTGCTGCTCTAAGGCGATCAAGGCTTTTGCGAGCAAGTGCTATAAATGTGACCACCATGGTAACCTCCCAGAAACAAAGAATGAGGGGACTACATTACAAGTAAGCTAAAAGGGTTTTTAATTATATTGTTTAAAGGCAAAAATCTGGATTCAGGAGCTCTTGTTATCCAACTACTAATTTAGGATATTCTCTCTCTCTCTCTCTCTCTCTCTCTCTCTCTCTCTCTCTCTCTCTGCTTTTCTCAATCATTTACTCTTCCATCCTGTAATAATTTAAACCAGTACAAATCGTTTTTATCCTTTAGGAAAGCATTGTGCAGAACTAGCAAAACACAACAACGATCACTGTACTTTAACCAAGATACACGTGGTAAGCGTACTCTGGTGTGTCTTGCATGTATTAATGTAAACTAAATATAACCTAATGTAAAATAAGGACAAAAAAGTATGTATCAAGACTACAATTTTTCTTACGACTAAAGAACGAAATTAGTTTAGTCTATTTTTTTTTCTCTATAATATATGACAGATAAAATATTATTCATTGGAATAAATTGTGTTCATTTGACCGACAAGGCCTGCATTGTGTTTCATCTCCTACATGTAAATAATACCGTATGAGTAACAGCTTCCAGCTAAGTAAAGTGACGTCTTTTTGTAAACACTCTTTAGAACAAAACAACGATGTTTTAATTAAATTTGTGTTTTAATTAATTTTTATTTAAAACATGAAGGAAATAATTTGCAAGGCAGCTTTGAGATATTAATAGCTATGAATTTGGGCTGCCCGGGTTAAAGGAACTGAGAGGAAGAAAATTAACGAAGGAAGTAATTTTTAGGTCCAGCATTGAGTGTTTGATTACCCGTGAACAGTTACGTTAATAACGGAATTACTTTATTAAATACTTTCATTTTCTTAAACTTATTTTTAAGGAAGAGGGTTAAAAGCGTACTTGTTTTTAAAAATAGAATATTCACGATAGAAGCTGTAATAAATTAACCCGAGTAAATTCAATATGTTTTGATATTGTGTATATTAAAAGATATATAAAAACTACAAAACTCAAACATAACAAAACACGGCGCTGTGTAGGCAATTTAGCATCAGTGTAACCGTGGACAAGTTACAATCGTGAACCTGAAAAGAGAGCAAAATAGAGAAAAGAATGTAAAACGATTTACTCAATTTCAAAATGTCGAAATTTGAACATTTAACCTGATCATTAAACACAAAATGTGTTTCAAAAGTTCTTTAAAACTGCTTCTCTCGCTCTCTCTCTCTCTCTCTCCCTCTCTCTCTCTCCCTCTCTCTCTCTCTCTCTCTCTCTCTCTCTCTCTGTGTCTGTGTCTGTGTCTGTGTCTGTGTCTGTGTATGTGTATGTGTATGTGTATGTGTCTGTGTCTATGTGTGTGTGTGTGTCTGTGTGTCTGTGTGTCTGTGTCTGTCTGTCTGTGTGTGTGTGTGTGTGTGTGTGTGTGTGTGTGTGTGTGTGTGTGTGCGTGCGTGTGCGCGTGTGTGTGTGTGTGTGTGTGTCTGTGTATGTGTCTGTGTGTGTGTGTGTGTGTGTGTGTGTGTGTGTGTGTGTGTATGTGTGTGTGTGTGTGTGTGTGTGTGTGTGTATGTCTGTGTGTTGTATTACTATAGGAAGCGGAGGAATGATGGTGGTTCGATAATATTTAGAGACTACATCCTTCTCTACGTTTCAATGTAAAACAACAAAAAATAACCGTCTTCACATCCGCCTTTGAAACACGACAGTAAACTGTTTTCGACCGCTACTCTCTGACTGTCAAGGCAAAGTATAAAACAAAGGCATTGGGCGAACAAAGGCTGCGTTTAATTAAGAAAAGCATGCTTCGGAGAGTCAGAGTAATAATTTAGCTGAAATTAATCACTTTATGAATGGCAATTTACTAGAGTGCCCCTTTGCCTGTTGTTAATCTTAATTAGTTAAGGGCTGGCTTTTTATAGTTCCATTTGCCGTCCGACAGGTGTCTCTCTTTTACTCCAAGTACAGTGTCCATTAAAAATACGCGAAATCGTTTACGTTAAGATCGTTGCGAACTAGCTTAATAATGAATTAATATTTGAATGAAAAAAACTATATTAAGAAATATCATCCACTATAAGTTTAAATAAATGTATTTAAACTTGAGTGGATTAATAATAAGTATTTTATTAACAATTGAACATTTAAACAAGATATAGTGTATATAGGGAGAGTGTAAACTAATAGAAGGAATTGCAAAAAGGAAAAGCACAGTCAACAGGAGTTAGGAAGTACTAAGGACAAGACATAATGATGCCTGAAACTGGAAATACGTGAAGGTTATTGCATCAGCTACGGTACACCGGACAGAGGGAGGGGTTTAAACGCTACTCACGGAACAAATTAGTCTATATATAGCACATTAACATAGATATTAGAGGATTAACACCAAACAAACCTTTAATCCCGTCACTTACGTTTATTCACAAGGTTCTACCAAGTTTAAGTAATGTCGGTTAAATGTTCCACTCACCCTGGCGTGAGACAACTTAGACTTTCCACCGGCAATTATCTTAATTTACGCCACTTTATTGGTTAGGCTGTAAAGACTATAGTTAGCTGAAACTTTCGGCTACGTCTGGTTCACTAGCTGCGGTTAGAGTTCAGTTAACGGTCAATTAAGTTCTGTAATTATCGACTAAAAACTTGTCTTTATTAAATTGCCGTGAAAGGAACTTGAAGCTTGGTGCAGTGGACATTTTGGCCTTCAACAAGCATAGGCAGCAAGATTTTATTCCCTCAAACAGTATTAAAGCTTTTAAAAGTATTTTTGCAATTTTACTAAAATCTTACAATGCTATATCCTTACCTTGAAACATTTTGTTTCTCTGCATTTTTTTTGTATGCAATTATCAAATATTACTATTATAGCCAACAAAGACTAAAGCATGTAGATAGCAAGAAAGTGCGAAAGATGGAGTCTCAGGAGGGGCTCAACCTCCCCCCCTCCCCCGAATTTCAAGCACAGATACAGTAAGTCTCCGTAAGTTTTTATAAATTTAGAAAATTTAAAGTTCGGATAGTCATTAACTAATGTAAAAGTGATTATGCTGAGATTCGATACCTTCCATATTTATAAATATTTTACTACTTTACATATTTAACTATCATTCTAACCAAGTTCAAAATATACCTAAAATCCTGTGTTTTTAAGACATAATATCCAACATTTTAAGATACCAACATCCACCGGACCCAACCCTCCCCTCCGACTCCCCGGTTGTCGGCGCACCCTCGAAATTTGTGTCTACATACCCCAGTGGTAGATAGGATAGGCTAGCTACATATTACCTTATGTAAGAATATAGAGAGAGGATCATATCACGTATAAAGTGCTGTAATACCAAAATAAATTCCAATTGCTAATTTTAAAAACGTTATAAGTATAAGATAGTTTACTATGAGTTGTAGCAAAATCCCAAGATACCATGTAACACATAATTTCACTAATTGTATCGTGGAAGAGCCACAACACTTTACTCATGTCTTTGATTTTACAATTCCTTCTAGTAGTTTACATTCTCTTTATATATACCTTGTTCAAATTCTCAACCACTTATAAAATACTTTTTATTCATCCACTCAAGTTCAAATAAATTTCTTTTAAAGTTATAGTGAATGACAATACAGTTAATAAAGTTTTTTAAAATAACAATTCATTAATTAAATTTAAGGAATTAGTTTTAGTGTTATATCTGAGAAAACCTTTTCACAAAAGGGGCAAGGTATGAATCTCATTTGTCCCATTTGGCTTAAAATATAGTAATAATATATGATTTCATGAAACAGCTGATTTAATGTTGTAGGTTATGTTGCAGAACAGCTGTTTTAACGCATAGGGTATGTTACTTTATTAGTAACTAAAACGAAAATTTTCTTTGTTTACATAAGTAAAAATTGACTTAAAAAATTCTTGTTTACATCACTTGTTTTAACTTTTTTAAAGACGAAATACATCAACTGTAAATAAATATATACAGCTAAGCATTAGCTTTTCATATTTGGTATGATACTTAGAAAAATATATCATATAACAGATGTATAAATGCAGATTCCGTCAGCTGCATCACAGCCACCGAACCTCACTACGGCAAACTTTTACATTTAATGTTTACATTACACAAGTTGCACTTGTAAAAGTTTTCTCAGCAACTCGCAACTTTGAAGAAACTTAAAACTGGATCGAACTACATAAAGCTCCTGCTCGAAACTTACTTAATGTCGAATTCATTCAACGTTTCTTTGAAGAAGGGTTTTGATGAGTCAGAGCAATTCGAACGGGAAGCAAGGGCCAAAGTAAATCTTTTGTGGAAACGGATTCATTATTTAATCATAATATTTAATAATCCCATAATACCTAAATAAAATGTTACGTAATTTATTTATTTTTTACTTTAGGCGATATTAATTATTTATTATAATAATGACTGACATTTATAACTGTTAGAGAAAAAAATTATTAGCAAATATTGCTTCTCTAAGATATGAATGTATAACATAGAGCAGTTAAAAGCAAATGAACAAACAGGATCAATTCACATGCAGAGCGGAAGCTAGTAACTGCACGACACAACACGTGGAGTTACACCCTTATTCCCTTTCCAAAATATAAATACTTTAGGAGCGGTGATCACCTAGTTAAGAAGTGGGGAGTAGAGACTGCTGACTTGGGCAAAGTAACAGAGCAACAGGTGAAAGCGTTTTATTTGAAGTCCACGAGGAAGTTATGGTGAGCCAAGGACTTTTTTCAGACTCTCTGGAAGGAGTGAATTCCTGAGTGGATTGCTTCTATATGATACCAACGCGTCGAGCTCGTAAGGCCAGCTGAAAATACTAAAGCCCAACGAGTACATGACGACTGTGACGTAGTAGGGAGTTAAGGGTTACCACTGGTTTTTCCTGACTCATCAATCTTTCGCTCTCTGAAAGGAGTGGATTCCTAAGGGGAAATTCAAACGCGTCGAACTCGTAAAGCCAACTGGAGATACTGAAGATGGAGGTGGATCACGTATGCTGGGATGATGAAAGGGAGGAGAAGGTTATGGTTCTCAGAGTGACACTGGAGAGCGTCCAGGTGCTCCTGGGCTAGGTACCATAGTGCATGATCCACAGAACACTGTTAAGAGGCTGGGCAGATACAACTGGAGATACTGAAGATGGAGGTGGATCACGTATGCTGGGATGATGAAAGGGAGGAGAAAGTTATGGTTCTCAGAATGACACTGGAGAGCATTCAGGTGTTCTTAGGCTAGGTACCATAGTGCATGATCCACAGAACACTGTTAAGAGGCTGGGCAGATACAACTGGAGATACTGAAGATGGAGGTGGATCACGTATGCTAGGATGATGAAAGGGAGGAGAAGGTTATGGTTCTCAGAATGACACTGGAGAGCGTCCAGGTGCTCTTGGGCTAGGTACCATAGTGCATGATCCACAGAACACTGTTAAGAGGCTGGGCAGATACAACTGGAACACCGTACACGTAAAAACATTCCATCCCAGAGAACTTTACATATAATCCAATGTCACAGTAAACACATCTTTTCGTTGAGCAAAAGTCATATATATTTACACCACAAAGCCTGCTTTACTTTGCACACAGCCCCGACTAAACATTTCATTTTATAAATTAAAAACGCTATTGGCAACACTGCTGCTGGCTCCACGCTTTCATAAAATTACATCCCTGAGTTTTATTACTGTCACAGATTTCAATGTACGTATCACGGAGTGTTGCATTTCGTAAGTGTTACTGGAGGCGTGTGTATTCCAATAAGATATTAGACCCACCCTTTGGTAAATACTAAAAAAGATTTTCACCCTAAATGATTTAAAAGATAATATCTTCACGTGTTTAGAAAAAAAATTATACCCTTAAAATATATCCCAAATACAGTGAAAACCTGCTAAGTCCCACCTCTATAAAATTTCTTCTTCTTTAAATCCACATTTTTCAAGCCTCCTTTGAACTCCGATAGTACTCAATTTTATCTCTACGACTCCAATATTTTACAGTAAAATTCATCATACATCAAACGGTCTTCATTTTTTATATGATATATTTCCCTTCCATAACTCGAGCATTTGATTTTTCTCACCTCTACAAGTCGGCGGTTGAATAAACCCTAAAACTCGAACACAAAACGAGCGCACCTCAATCAAAATACTGCATCGCTGCCTGCTGTAAACCTGCATACGATATTCACAATTAGGTATTGACCTTTCTGTGCACTACCCGAAAGGTGTATTGATTTAACCTAATTACAACAAACTATAGTACATGAATTGCTGTAAATACAATACATCAATAGAGTACGGTCCAAAATATTTTTATTTTATTTACGGTACTCTAGGTTCATGTTTTCGTAGTCATGAAGAACAGTTTGTATGTTTTTAACTTCGTAACTGTAATTGAAATAACTTTTCGTTAAACTAATGATTAATACAATCCAGTGCATAAATTGTTCGGTACAGTATAAGCACAGCGAATCAAAATCGGTTTTCACCATTGATTAGTAAATTATTCGGTTGGTCAAAAAATTCGACAGCTTCAATTTTTCGTCACTATCTTAGTTTTCATCTTAGGTTCACAAGTTTACACTGTGAGGCAAGCGCGTGTGTGAGTGTGTGTGTGTGTGTGTGTGTGTGTGTGTGTGTGTGTGTGTGTGTGTGTGTGTTTGTGTGTGTGTGTGTGTGTGTCTGTGTAAGTATGTGAGTGTGGGTGTGTGTATGCGTGCGCGTGTGTCTAGGTGTTCGTGCTCGCGCGTGCCTGCTCTCTCTCTCTCTCTCCCTCTCTCTCCTCTCTCTCTCTCGTTCTCTCTCTCTCGCTCTCTTTCTCTCTCTCTCTCTCTCTCTATCTTTTTCTTTCGCTCTCTCTCTTTCTGTGTGTGTGTGTGTGTGTGTGTGTGTATGTGTGTGTGTGTGTGTGTGTGTGTGTGTGTGTGTGTGTGTATGTGTGTGTGTACGGGTGCGTGTGTTACTCCCTCTCCCTACGTTCCGAAATAAAACACTTTTTGTACTCTTTATATAAGACATTAGGATATACTATAGCCTATATATCCTTGGAAAACCACTATTAAAGACTGATAAGATGACGCTTAAAGTTGGACATTGAAATACATTATTACAACATTATCATCCGAGTTATTTCGGATTAAATCTGGTATCTGCACTACATTATTACAACATTATCATCCGAGTTGTTTCGGATTAAATCTGGCATCTGCACTACATTATTACAACGTTATCATCCGAGTTGTTTCGGATTAAATCTGGCAACCGCACTACATTATTACAACATTATCATCCGAGTTGTTTCGGATTAAATCTGGCATCTGCACTACATTATTTTCTGAGGAAGCTGCCAAACTCACCTTCAGAACGAGTCAAAGCTCAGCAAAAACGATAAAACATGACTCACCATGTAATATAATAAAAAAAAATATTTGCATTTATTGTTTATAACACGTAAATAATGTTCTAAGTAGCGACTTTACTTATAGTCATTCGTTTGTGACGGTGATAACAAAGGGACCCCTTGCCCGGGATCTGAACGTTTTCATTCCCGACCTCGCCTCATTGCGATGCATCAATCAAAATACCCTTTCCAAATACATTACATCAAATGGTTTCACCAATATCAGAAATACATTTACTATTTGTAAGGGGCCGGCTTATGACAAACTCTAATGTATTCCTGATGATGTCTGTAGGTACGAAACATCATTAGGTAAGATAAATTAGCACTTCAAGTTTTACGCCGAGCGCTCCTAATAAAGAGGCAGAATAAATGTCTTTGTTCGAGGAACACTGAGAACGTTACGTTTAAGATACTGATAACTGTGTGTTGAAGTCATTATGGTACTTACCCGGCTCTCTTCTGATTCAATGAGTTTTGCAATTATGTATTGTCAAGGAATAATCTTGTTTCTCTCGTTTATTCTAATATTTCATAAACACCTGAAACAAATGCATGTATTAAATTAATGGAAGATATATTTATTCTTTAAGATTTGCTTCATTAAACTAAAACAACGAAACCAATAATTATTAATAAAAATAGGGACGGAGGTGGTTTGGATCAAATTCAAAATGAAATTTTAAATGCATGCTAACAAAAATTACATCAGTATACCCTCGGTTATCCGAACCCAAACTATGCGAGTTTTGGTTAAATGAGATAGCAAAAACAAATATATAGTACGTATACAATTTTGACCTTTCCTCTCAGCATGATCTTAGAGCAACAGCGAAATATAAGTCTTCATTTATTTATGTTTTCTATTCATCTTGTATTTTCAATACAATGTATTGATGTATTTAAACAAGATTATTCCTTGACAAAACATAATTACAAAACTCATTGAATCAGAAGAGAGCCGGGTAAGTACCATAATGACGTCAACACACAGTTATCAGTATCTTAAACGTAACGTTCTCAGTGTTCCTCGAACAATGACATTTATTCTGCCTCTTTATTAGGAGCGCTCGGCGTAAAACTTGAAGTGCTAATTTATCTTACCTAATGATGTTTCGTACCTACAGACATCATCAGGAATACATTAGAGTTTGTCATAAGCCGGCCCCTTACAAATAGTAAATGTATTTCTGATATTGGTGAAACCATTTGATGTAATGTATTTGGAAAGGGTATTTTGATTGATGCATCGCAATGAGGCGAGGTCGGGAATGAAAACGTTCAGATCCCGGGCAAGGGGTCCCTTTGTTATCACCGTCACAAACGAATGACTATAAGTAAAGTCGCTACTTAGAACATTATTTACGTGTTATAAACAATAAATGCAAATATTTTTTTTTATTATATTACATGGTGAGTCATGTTTTATCGTTTTTGCTGAGCTTTGACTCGTTCTGAAGGTGAGTTTGGCAGCTTCCTCAGAAAATAATGTAGTGCAGATGCCAGATTTAATCCGAAACAACTCGGATGATAATGTTGTAATAATGTAGTGCGGTTGCCAGATTTAATCCGAAACAACTCGGATGATAATGTTGTAATAATGTAGTGCAGATGCCAGATTTAATCCGAAACAACTCGGATGATAATGTTGTAATAATGTAGTGCAGATACCAGATTTAATCCGAAATAACTCGGATGATAATATTGTAATAATGTAGTGCAGATGCCAGATTTAATCCGAAACAACTCGGATGGTAATGTTGTAATAATGTAGTGCAGATGCCAGATTTAATCCGAAACAACTCGGATGGTAATGTTGTAATAATGTAGTGCAGATGCCAGATTTAATCCGAAACAACTCGGATGATAATGTTGTAATAATGTAGTGCAGATGCCAGATTTAATCCGAAACAACTCGGGTGATAATATTGTAATAATGTAGTGCAGATGCCAGATTTAATCCGAAACAACTCGGATGGTAATGTTGTAATAATGTAGTGCAGATGCCAGATTTAATCCGAAACAACTCGGATGATAATATTGTAATAATGTAGTGCAGATGCCAGATTTAATCCGAAACAACTCGGATGGTAATGTTGTAATAATGTAGTGCAGATGCCAGATTTAATCCGAAACAACTCGGATGATAATGTTGTAATAATGTGGTGCAGATGCCAGATTTAATCCGAAACAACTCGGATGATAATATTGTAATAATGTAGTGCAGATGCCAGATTTAATCCGAAACAACTCGGATGGTAATGTTGTAATAATGTAGTGCAGATGCCAGATTTAATCCGAAACAACTCGGATGATAATATTGTAATAATGTAGTGCAGATGCCAGATTTAATCCGAAACAACTCGGATGGTAATGTTGTAATAATGTAGTGCAGATGCCAGATTTAATCCGAAACAACTCGGATGATAATGTTGTAATAATGAATTTCAATGTCCAACTTTAAGCGTCATCTTATGAGTCTTTAATAGTGTTTTTCCAAGGATATATAGGCTATAGTATATCCTAATGTCTTATATAAAGAGTACAAAAAGTGTTTTATTTCGGAACGTAGGGAGAGGGAGTAACACACGCACCCGTACACATACACACACACACATACACACACACACACACACACACACACACACACACACACACACACACACACACACACACACACACACACACACACACACACACACACACACACACACATACACACACACACACAGAAAGAGAGAGAGCGAAAGAAAAAGATAGAGAGTATGGAGAGATATATATATGGAGAGTATGAAATGGTAGAAGTAATTGAAAAAGTCATCTTTAATCACCTTAACATTAGTTTATAACTAACGGAACTTTAAATTTTGTAAATTTGTAAAAACTTACTGAGATAGAACGTTTTCGATCGCTATGTGGCGATCTTCATCAGTTTCTTCTGCTTGGAGATGTTGGGTCAAGCGGTGACGGTTTTAAAGGCAGGTCTTCAATTGTATCATAGAGTATGTGTGATTTGTATTGGGTTTGTTCGTTTAATATGTTTGTACTTTGTGTTTTTGTGTGTTTGTAAATTTCATGTTGTTCTAGTATAGATATATATAGTTTAGATTTTAAATTGTAAATAAAATACTTTTTAAGTTCAAATACATTTTTTTTAACTTGAAGAGGATGACACTTGATGTTAATACAGTTTTTTTCAAATATTAATTCATTGAAAACTTTTCACAAAGGGGGAAGGTATACAATAGAGTTATTTAGTCATATATGGTTTAAAATAAGTGATAACATATGATTTCATAAAACAGCTGATTTTAGGTCATGTGGTAGAACAGCTGTTTTCAGGCGTACGTTAAGTTACTTTATTTATGTAATTGTAATTGTTTAACAAAAGGCGATTAAAATAAATGTTTCTTTGTTGACTCAAGTTGGAATTGATTTTAAAAAATGTTTTGTTTGTATTACTTATAATAAGGTTTTAAAGGGGCAATGCTCCTAAGATTTGAGCTACAGAGGTTCACATTATCGATGAACGTAATTCAAAATTCTAGCAATTTATATTCACTGACTTGTGCTCGACACTCTTATAAAGCTTTTGAATTTTCCTTTTAATGACGACATTCCTGAATAGATAAATTAATTCAACGCTCCAATACAATACACTCGACTGTATTTCATTGGAAATAAATGACTTGTATTTAGTTATATTATTGTGCGAGATGAATGCGCTTTGTCACTGGCGTTTTAATTTAAATGATTTCGTTACAAATGGTGTCGCTGGTGCGTTCAAAGGCAGTCTTAGTGATCATTTGAAGTAAATTGTTAACCGTTTATGATATTTGATTGCTAAATACTATCGTTATTCAAAAGTTTGCAGTATACTTAGAATCTCTGCATTTTCGGGTTGGTTTCTTTGTTAATGTGGTCATGGCATTTTCAACTTTCCCAAACAGTGCTTACTAAATTACCTTTATTGTACACCGCAGAGTTAGCTACGCACTATGCAAGGAGGGCTAAAGAAGATTGAAACACCGTATGCTCCAAAATAAACAGCACTACAACTGAATCAGCTGTAGTTTCAATGATGCAAAACTTTCAAGAAGGGCATAGTGTTGCCTCAAACGTACCATATAGAACATGTTTATACCCAAGTCTAACCGATTTAGCTTCTTTTTACTTGTATCTGTTTTTAAAACTATGTAAATAAAACTTGTGTAAATAAAATTTACAAACTATGTACTCTTTATTTTGGCACATACCGTATCTGCCTGAACACATTTAAAAGGCAATAGTTTCGAATTAGCCAGACACCTTCCTTCACCCCGGGTGAGAGAATGTCCTGTCACAAAGAAAGTGACCCTGCTCGAAAATAGGGCATTTCCTCTATTCCCAGTACCGAGGGACCATTAAGTCTTCTCCGAAGTTCTACATTACCCCACCTACCCTTTTTTATGTTTTACGGGATGTAGCGAGTACGTATATCTGTATGACTCTAAAAAAGAGAAGATTGTCTTCAATTACGCACGCTCCTCCGTCCATCGTCTATCAGGAGGTTTTATGTTTTTACCAAAAGTTCAGAAGCTTTTCCTTATCCTACGTAGCTGATGATAATTATATGGCTGACCCTTAGAGCTACAACAAACAAAATTAAATAAAATACTAGGTTATGGCACAGCTAGGAGGGTTCTCCAAAAGTATAATGGTACTCCATCAGTATGGTGGAAACATAATACCAACAGTATCATACGACCCAAGAGGAAAATGTATTTCAGAAGACACTAAGGGACTCTAAGGCAACTCTGGAGGAGATCCGAGCGTTGGCCTTCGAAGCAGATACGAGGACAAGAGATATTTTTTCTCTGTATTTTCTTAAGGTACAACATTCACTCTAATATGTTACAAATACACGGCAAATCTGAAGCTCTTCTCAAATGCTTTGTCAGTTTCTGACAAACTTTTAAGGACACTAAGGATCACCTAAAATAAAAATATCCTAATCCTTGACGAGGTTCTTGTACATCATTGGCCCAATCCCTTCAAACTTATACGATTGGTTCTCCCACTGCATGACTAACGGTCAGAGTTAACAAGAGCTTTTCATCATCCAAAATTATATATGTAGTTGAACGTGTGTCTTCTATTTTTCATTACATTCACTCTTAGGGCCGAATTTCTTTTTGAAAACATTAGGCGACAACGCAGCATACAGCATCAAGAGGAATTATCGCATTAAGGAACTTTCAGGTAATAGAAAATGAATGATCCCGCACAAAACATGTGATTACATTGAAATGAATTTCGGACTTGCATAGATCAAATTGGTTTAGTTGGAGAAATCGTCAAAATAATGAGGTTTCGTGGTTTATACAGGTAAAGACATTGATTTTCTACACCTGAAACACAAAGGTTATTGAAATAATGCTGAATTTGAAGAACGCCATTGATGATATTGCTGATACGTAACCCCCTATATTGCTGTGACTGACCCGAATATTTAGTCCGAACCCTCTACCCCTGGAACAGCCATGTGAGACTAGGGCTCCACTGCAGTTATTTATCGCGCTACAAATGTGCTTGGTAACTCTGAGGAATGGGAAGGCAGTGGACAAATGGAGGTGGTTCCACTAGCGGCAACCTTTTACTACGCGCTGTAGAGTAGAACCGCGCTCTTCTATTTCGCGCTACATTTGCCGCCTACTGGTTGCTCCACTAGCTGTAGACTGTAGTGTCGCATCTACAGCCAAGGTGGTCTCAGCTCACGTCTACCACCACAATAAACAATAGTGCGACGATTCAGCAGATTGTGGTTGGTATTCTGCTCTCTCTGGAGCCACGAAACTTACGTCGCGATAGACTACGACAAGTGAACTTCTAACCTGAGGGTAAATGAGAAGTTTACGTAGAGCTTAGAATCAGCCTTCGAGTCAGAAGAGTGAACCGAGAAGGATTTTAAGCAGGTTACATATTTCACACGGATACAATAATAAATGGCCACATTAACATAAAAGACATCAGAAGAGAGAGAAAATATATTCACAAAATTGTTTAAATTCCCACGTTTATGCTGCCACAGAGAAAATCAATAAAATTGTTTCACCTTTTTCAAACTAATTGCCTAAATCTGCAAAGCCTGCTGTTTTTAACTCATTAAAAAAGAGTTTTCCTCTTCATTAACTAACCGCTTCACGAATCACTTAGTCCGGATTATTTTACAACTATTAACGACTTCAGAATTAATTTAACCCTTTTAAAATGTTTCCTCAAGTTTGAAATGTAAATATTATTTAATGTAATTAAAATCATTATTTTTTTCATTCAGTTAAAAGGTCTACAGTAAAGTCACCACTTCTTGGTGCTATAGGCCTTTGTGTTTGTGTAACTCGTAGTCTGCTGGTTATAAGGCATTAAAGGTAACCACAATTTACGCCCTTCAAAGGCGAATCCTTGACGAAAGTAAATAATAATTTATTATTAAAGTAATAGATCGAATTAAACTAAACGAATCTCGCTCTCAATTCATCTTCAGTTACTATTTATATTACCAATTATGATAAATAATCGTAGAACATAGCTAAATATATTATTTTAGTTTACATTATATTAATATATTTGCAGTGTGTTTGTTTGTGTGTGTGTGTGTGTGTATGTGCGTGCGTGTGTGTGTGTGTGTGTGTGTGTGTGTGTGTGTGTGTGTTTTGGGGTGTTTGTGCGCGTGCGTTTGTGTGCGTGGAGTTTGTGTGTATGTGTTTTCGGGTGTTTGTGCGCGGGCGTTTGTGTGTTTGGAGTTTGTGTGTGTGTGTGTATGTGTGTGTTTGTGTGTTTGTGTGTGTGTGTGTGTGTGTGTGTGTGTGTGTGTGTGTGTGTGTGTGTTAGCGGGTGCTTGTGCGCGTGTGTTTGTGTGCGTGGAGTTTTTATGTGTGTGTGTGTGTGTTTAGTTTATTAAATTAGTAGGCTAACAGTATGCTTTCAAATTAGTTTATTTTTCTGTTTATCAATAAGTGAAATCTATAGTTGTAGAAAGTTATTAGTATGCATAAAAGAAAGAAACTTATTGCATTTTAAATAGAACATTTCCAATTATAATTTAATTAGATACTAACGGTTAATTCTATTCGATAGCGCTGTGAGCTTGTTATAAATAACTTGGATGAAAGCATATTTATTATAAAAGCAAGGCGGCTTAATTCGGTTAGTTGGCGAAACCAGTCACGTATTTAATTTTGTCTAGAGTTGGCAAAAACGATCTCTTTAAGCCACAAGTTTCGTAAGGGAAGAGTGTTTTGAAAATATTAATACCGCGCTTCCCTTAGTTTGTAAACATAGTCAAGTTTGTTGTATTTGTTCGCATAATGGTGGCAGCACTGATTGCTTGTATCGAGTGTTTAACTACAAGCGACCTATCTACATGTCAGTCGTGACGGATCTCAGCAATAAACAGAGTAGATCGATTGACTTTTAGCTAAATAAGTCTTCGGCGAAAGCCAAATAGGTTACTGCAGGTTTAAAATAAAATAAAACTTTTTAAAGAAAATTAAAAGATTGCAACAAAGACAAACAAAAAACCTAAAATAATGGAATTATGTATCTAATTTAAAAACATAAAAAATGTTTAAATAAATTAATTAGAGCCAAATGAAAACAGGACAAGAAAGTAAAGGTGGGAAATAAAAAAAAAACGTAATATTCACGTGTCTTTAGAGCATTTAATACCATCAGCACGGCCTAGGAGAGTCATGGTAAACAGCCTTACTTATGTCATACGGAAGCTAATGAGGCCAGCATTAAGTACGTTGGGACATTCGAAATATCGATTGGCGATTTATTTCACCGATATTGTCATATCAGAAATATCAGTAATTCGAGGCTATATATCTGCACTTAAAATCTAAAGAGACTACAAATTATTTTGGGCATATATTGACGTTAAAAGACTTAAAAATCACGTGACAAAGAACTGTTTGATTTTGGAGTTTTTCGACATGTTGAAATTTTCTACCGATTGGTTTAACCTTGATTTCTACCAATCAAGTTTTATACCAAATATAGTAAACCTATATGCAAATGAAATTGGCGACATAAATATTTTAATATTTACTTGTTACCTGTTATTAACAGATTCCTATAAAATATGTTGAAAATAAAATAAATTAAGTTAAGCAAGAACATGTTCCATGTATCATACTTTCATACTAAGTATGTAGGATAGAAGTCACCCCGGGGGACAGGATTTTAAGTCACTCCGGCGATGATTTTGACTTTAAAGATTGTTATAGATGAGTCGGCGTGAAAAGGTTGATGGGGGGCAACGATAGCCTATCAGATATTAGGGACGTCTAGGGGACATTCATTAAAGATTTGTCACAGAGAAGACACAATTAAATTTTCATTTTTTAAAGAAAAATATAATGTATATACTGTATTTGTAAATATAAACTTTAATTCCTTAAAACTGTATTTTTACACAATTTTTAAAAATCAAATTTTCTTCATTTGGTTACTGATTTTCATTTCCTTTTATAATAAATAAGATTTTTTTTTAACTATTCTGTACCGATATATCGATTAGTTTTAACAGTAGTATCTATATATCAATATTCACTGATAGTTTAATTCAAGGGTCTCCACCCTTTTTTACTCAAGGGCCACAGAAAACTTTTGGAGAAAGACGGGTCGACAATATTTCAGGGCAGAAAGTCTACCCCACTCCATACAGTGGTTTTTTCTAATCAAGAGCTCAGTGGTGGTTTTTGAGATTTTCTTGCATAGTTTTTTATTTGTTTACAGTTAGTTTTACACTTATAGAGAAAACAAGTGGCAAGTGAGAGACGAGGACTGTACTCATATTTAATGGTAAAAATGCGTGAAATGAAATACGAGTATATTACAAAATACATTTTTTTACAGCTTTCCGCGGGCCGGAAAAAATCTGTGTCGTAAATTGGAGACCCCGGGTTTAATTGATAATATCGACTATCGATATTTTCTTTTCGATGTCCATCCTTAGACAGCATTACGCTTCCTGGGTTTGAACCCAGATAACTCAACGTTTCTTCCAATGCGCCCCCCTCAAACCGTACGTGGTACAAAGTAGAATATGAAATTGAAACTGATTAGGTTAGGTTAACAGAAGCTATGTTACTAAATTTAACCCAAGATTTAGTGTTACTACGCATAACTATTTTGAACATATTACTAATAGCTTGAAATTATATCAGGCATTACTGATTATTTTGAAAATCAAAGTATTTGGTTGTAACTATGACAAAAACCATAGCCAAGGTCATTTTCGACGTTTAGCACTGTTCGATATTTTATCGTGATGTATGCTAGTAGCTGAAGCTTAAACAAGAAATATTAAAAAAAAAATTTTCAAGTCAATTCCTACTTGAGCCAACAAAGAATAAATTTATTTTAGTTACTTTTTATTAAATAATTATAATTAAAATAGATAAATAAACATAACCTATGAGTTAAAACAGCTGTTCTACCACATAACCTATAACATAAAATCAGCTCTTTTATGAAGTCATATGTTATCACTTATTTTTAGGCCAAATGGGACAATATTATGCAAAAACTCCAAAATTATGCAAAATATGCAACTATATTACATATATTGCTCCTTTTGTGAAAGGGTTTTCTCCCATATAAAACCTAAATTAATTAATGATTCAATAATTGAAAAAACTGTATTAACATCAAGTGTCATCCACAAATTTGATAAAATGTAAAATATATATATATATATATATATATATATATATATATAGAGAGAGAGAGAGAGAGAGAGAGAGAGAGAGAGAGAGAGAGAGAGAGCAAATAGTAGGAATTGAAAAAACTACAAGCAGATTCTTTCACGTTACCGAGGTTCAACCCAGGACTGTTAGGTTAGTGAACAAGGCTCATTACACCAACGTTATGAAATAAATAAAATATGACGATGATGATTTTATTGAAACGTACACAAGACGTAAGAATATATCACCCCTTAACATAATCTGCACCCTCTGCCTATGGCTATTACCACAAGTATCGGCGTCACTTTGTGTTGGTATATATTCAAGGTTTACCATAACTTCCGCTGCGATGACCTCTTATCTACCGCACGAAGGAATGCGGCCAAGGACTAACAAGCATCCTTGACTGTCCTCGACTGACGGCTAAGCGCATGTGTAGTACTTCCACTTGGGCCTTATATGTAACCGATACTCTTGCTTTTGTAATCCCTGTTACTCTGGTATAATCAAAAAATATTGTTCTGCGTTGATAGTACGTCGCCAAACAATATGGTGCGAGGTTCAACCCCCCCCCCCCCCAGAAGGATTATTAAATGTGTATCTTTTATAAGCTGAAAAAAATAATTAAACCGTTTCAAATTCCATAATAACCTCAAACACGCCTAATTAAATTATTATATCATAAATACAAGACAATTTTCATGTAAAACGATTAACTTAGATCTATTAGTAAATATGTGCAAACAATGTCCGTAAAAGACTTCAACATCCATTACCTCAATTAGCTATGAATGCCTTTTTGAGCAATAAAATTCCAAAGAGCGCCTAAACGTACCAGTTATGATCCATGAAAGGATCGCTGCAACAGAGCATCTTCATTAACTTTATCAACAAAACTTCATGTCAAAAGAACTTCATCAAGGATACTCATTACTGGATACTGTATTTCTTGGATTTTAGCTTTTGAAAATAATTATTTAGCAATAAAAAAAACACAAAAACCTCTTAACCACAAACTTTCTTAATTTTACCCTTATGTACATTTTAGTTACCAAGTAACCATCCTCAGAGGGATAACATACAAAGACTGAGTAATGTACATAAGGGTAAAATAAAGAAATTTTGTGGTTAAGAGGTTTATGTGTATTTATTATTAAATTCTACCACAGAATATTCCTAATAAATAGTAATTATTTAGCACTTTGTTTTTCTTGCAACCCTTTAACTTTCCTAAATAAATCACTTCTTGTAGGGGGATTCAATAAATAAACATCGTCTTGGATAGGTACTTAAAATAAATGACCATTGAAAACACTTTGAATCTATAAAGCATTTAAATTGAGAAGAAATTTAATTCGCTTGTCAACTAGTGCATCTTCCCTCAATTGGCCCCTAGTCTTAAGACTAAGGGAACCAGATGTCTCGTGTTCAACGGGACAGTTCCATTTTTAAGATACGTATCCCGTTGTCCCGACTACCCTCCTGGGGGACGCATATTATTATACTACTTTTTCAATATTTATTTTATTGTTTTGAACAGATAAATAATGATTTCCTTAAACACTAAATTGAACGTTGCATAGTAATTATATGGAAGTACAAATTCGTAGTACATTTTATTGTAGGGTCTACTATTGCGTAGATCCGAGGGGCAAGAATCTAGAGGTATCTCCACGGACCCCACAAGCTCCCAGAGGGTAATGTCCCGTTTTGATCTTCTAGAAATCTTGTCACCTTATCTTAGACCTGCCCATTTGTCCTGTCGAAGGACATTTTAGGCCCTGCAGCAAAATCTTCGGACTCGGGATCGTGATGCTAAGCCTTGTTTTCGTGACTTACGCTCCAGACACGATCAGAGTCACGAGTTTGATATGAGTTTGTAAGGAGTCATAGGTTTCACATGCTGATTTTATACATATATAATATCGCTCAGCTTTCTGCTCTTGATAAAAGGAACAAGAAGCTCCGCCTCTCTGCCCAGAACGGTTTCTTCATTATTTCATCTTTTTATTTTTCTATATCATTCAACCATATTGTTCTTTCTGAAATATCACTTTGAACTCACGTTTCCTTCCCAACGCATTAAACCGTTCTCTAAGAACGTATTTTTCCCAAGACGTTGCTAAGAACGTAAGAAATTTTGAATATATATATATATATATATATATATATATATATATATATATATATATATATATATATATATATATATATATATATATATATATAGCCTATATACATACGGACAAGAGGTTTTAATAAATACATATATTACAATGGTTCAAACAATGATACGGTGATTAGGTCACCCATTTATTCACAACTCACGGGTATAAAAACAACATAGCCTATTTTAAAACCACCTATAGAAATATACATGTCAAAACTTATGGGCAATAAAACCGCTTAAAACTTCCTAATTTAAAACTGGGTTTGTAACATTTTATTTGATCTAACGGCCGTTTCCCAAGGTATAGACTAGTTATTATTTAGAGTGGTATTTGCTTTAAATTTAAAAACACAATACAAAAACATTAATTTTAATAAAAGCGTAAAAGCATTTGCGCTTTGTGTTTTTCTATTTTTACGTTTCGAAGTAATGAAAACGGTTGCCAATAAAATGGTATTTCATTTCAAAGTTAATAGGTCATGCTGCAGGTTGCACCAACTCTGGTTGTTTTATTGGCTGCAGAGGGATAAACAGAGTCTGCGCCAACGTCAGTAAATCTAACGTAAAGTTAGAGGTGTATTTTTACTTCTTTATAAATAGCTATTTATAATCTTTTAAGTAACTAAACCCGTTGATTATGGAAGTGAGTATTTACCGTTTACAGCTTTCTTACCTGGCCACCAGATTTCGCGGTAATGTTCCTACTCCGTATAGACAATGTCTTAGCACTGTGCAGGTCTATACTCTGCACTCAGCTCCCCGTTACTCACAAAACATTCTCCATTACCCCGTACACCCCAGTCAAACACTCCTGGTTACCATTCTTCTCGTATAGTCACGTATAGTTCCATCTTTACCAACCAAGTAAGGAGCATTAACTTTACTATACTCCACCATTTCGGTAATGTGGAAAGTTATGAAAGACTTGAGAGGCTTTCATTACACTCGAACCCGAGTTTAAGAAACATTGTCATAACTTAACAATAATATTCGGATCAACAGAATATAGTTCTTTTACATACCTTTCACACATCGGTGATATGCATCAAATTTTTATTTGCTAGAATAGTATTCCCGCTTTATTATAATATCACAACTTTCCTTCGCTCTTAGACCTCAACTCTACACAAGCTTTAATTACCAGTACTTGTTTAACTTGATCTATTATTACATACTCCTTATATATATATATATATATATATATATAATTTCCAACTAGCTCAGTCTTTTCACTTGTTGTTTGGTATATAGATCCAATATACTGGAGCTCATTTATTCTTTAGGATTTTTCATAATCAGACCTAATAATAATTTGAACAATATACTCCAAACGCCTTTTCACGTATAAATTTTAGCGCTGGGGGAAAAAACAATAAATTTCGCAATACTTCACAGTAAATACATCACGTGACTCAGACAGACTGTACAGAAATTCTTTGTTTTTGCGGCTGACTTTAATAAGGGAAAGAAGGAATTGCATAAGAGGATATAAAACACATCTGCCATCTGCTCAACCCCTGGCTTGGTATGCAACCACGTCGACATTAGATTTGCATAAACTAAGGGAAGCTTTGTGTAAGGGATGAGGCTAAGTTCCTACACCAGCTTTTATATATGTCACTTTTTTCTAGCAACAATTTTTGTTGTTTTACAGGTACTATATACATTTAACAATACTCAAAAAATTGCGTATTTAAAATTACGTTAAATTTATTTACTAAATTGTTAACAGTTCTCTATAAAATCCACATTACAAAACCGTCCGTAACAGCTCAATCACACATTATTTAGTAAACCAATATATAAAAGTGTTTTTAACCAACAATGACACGTATTCGAGTAAAACTTACATTATGTGAACTTTTAAAAAAATTGTTTTTAATCAGGCCTTTTTGCATTTTCAGTCAGTCTATTGTCTGTCGGTTTTTACACATTTCTCTTTCATGAATCTACATCATCCTGTCTTCCATTCTGGATCTGCCTGTCTAGATCTACGGTATAATAAAGGCTAACACGGCTACTGCCTTTATGACGTACATCTAAGGTATCTCTGCAACTGTCTGTTGTATGTATAAGGTCTCTCTGCGTCTGCCTTTATCACGTACATCTAAGGTATCTCTGCAACTGTCTGTTGTATGTCTAAGGTCCCTCTGCGACTGCCTGTATGATGTACATTCCAGGTACCTCTGCAACTATCTGTTGTATGTCTAAGGTCTCTCTGCGACTGCCTGTATGATGTACATTCCAGGTACCTCTGCGACTGCCTGTATGACGTACACCCCAGGTATCTCTGCAACTGTCTGTTGTATGTCTAAGGTCTCTCTGCGACTGCCTGTATGATGTAAATTCCAGGTACCTCTGCGACTGCCTGTATGACGTACATCTAAGGTATCTCTGCAACTGTCTGTTGTATGTCTAAGGTCTCTCTGCGACTGCCTGTATGATGTACATTCCAGGTACCTCTGCGACTGCCCGTATGATGTATGGCTCAGGTCTCTCTGCGACTGCCTGTATGACGTACATCTAAGGTAGCTCTGCAACTGTCTGTTGTATGTCTAAGGTCTCTCTGCGACTGCCTGCATGACGTACATCTAAGGTATCTCTGCAACTGTCTGTTGTATGTATAAGGTCTCTCTGCGACTGCCTGTATGACGTACCTCTAAGGTATCTCTGCAACTGTCTGTTGTATGTATAAGGTCTCTCTGCGACTGCCTGTATGACGTACATCTAAGGTATCTCTGCAACTATCTGTTGTATGTCTAAGGTCTCTCTGCGACTGCCTGTATGATGTACATCCCAGGTACCTCTGCGACTGTCCATATGATGTATGGCTCAGGTATCTCTGTCACTGACTGTTGTATGTCTAAAATCTCTCTGCGACTGTCAGTCAGTGTATATTGCAGATACCACTGCGACTGCCTGTGTGATGTACATCTAAGGTATCTCTGCGACTGCCTATGTGATTTACGACTCAGGTATCTCTGCCACTGACTGTTGTATGTCTAAGGTCTCTCTGCGACTGTCAGTCAGTGTATATTGCAGGTACCACTGCGACTGCCTGTTGGACGTACATCTAAGGTATCTCTGCAACTGTCTGTTGTATGTCTAAGGTCTCTCTGCGACTGTCAGTCAATGTATATTGCAGGTACCTCTGCGACTGCCTGTTAGACGTACATCTAAGGTATCTCTGCAACTGTCTGTTGTATGTCTAAGGTCTCTCTGCGACTGTCAGTCAATATATATTGCAGGTACCACTGCGACTGCCTGTTGGACGTACATCTAAGGTATCTCTGCAAATGTCTGTTGTATGTCTAAGGTCTCTCTGCGACTGTCAGTCAATATATATTGCAGGTACCACTGCGACTGCCTGTATGATGTACATGTAAGGTATCTCTGCGACTGTCAGTCAATGTATATTGCAGGTACCACTGCGACTGCCTGTATGACGTACATCTAAGGTATCTCTGCAACTGTCTGTTGTATGTCTAAGGTCTCTCTGCGACTGTCAGTCAATATATATTGCAGGTACCACTGCGACTGCCTGTTGGACGTACATCTAAGGTATCTCTGCAACTATCTGTTGTATGTCTAAGGTCTCTCTGCGACTGTCAGTCAATATATATTGCAGGTAACACTGCGACTGCCTGTTGGACGTACATCTAAGGTATCTCTGCAACTGTCTGTTGTATGTCTAAGGTCTCTCTGCGACTGTCAGTCAATATATATTGCAGGTACCACTGCGACTGCCTGTTGGACGTACATCTAAGGTATCTCTACAACTGTCTGTTGTATGTCTAAGGTCTCTCTACGACTGTCAGTCAATATATATTGCAGGTACCACTGGGACTGCCTGTTGGACGTACATCTAAGGTATCTCTACAGCTGTCTGTTGTATGTCTAAGGTCTCTCTGCGACTGTCAGTCAATATATATTGCAGGTACCACTGCGACTGCCTGTTGGACGTACATCTAAGGTATCTCTGCAACTGTCTGTTGTATGTCTAAGGTCTCTCTGCGACTGTCAGTCAATGTATATTGCAGGTACCTCTGCGACTGCCTGTATGATGTACATGTAAGGTATCTCTGCGACTGTCAGTCAATGTATATTGCAGGTACCACTGCGACTGCCTGTATGACGTACATCTAAGGTATCTCTGCAACTGTCTGTTGTATGTCTAAGGTCTCTCTGCGACTGTCAGTCAATGTATATTGCAGGTACCTCTGCGACTGCCTGTATGATGTACATGTAAGGTATCTCTGCGACTGTCAGTCAATGTATATTGCAGGTACCACTGCGACTGCCTGTATGACGTACATCTAAGGGATCTCTTCAACTGTCTGTTGTATGTCTAAGGTCTCTCTGCGACTGCCTGTATGACGTACATCTAAGGTATCTCTGCAACTGTCTGTTGTATGTCTAAGGTCTCTCTGTGACCGTGCGGAAATATAGTCTAAGGTATCTCTACAATTGTCTGTTATTATACCCGTTTGAGGTACATCTTTCCAGAAGTTTGTATAAAAAGAGTTTGCCAGGTTTTACAACGATATGTTTGTTTTTCCTGTAGGACAGGTAGGATAGAGATTATGGCTCATGTGGACAAGATAGATTCATTAAGGTAGAGTAGAATCTTATGACATATATATATCGCCAAACATAACCTACTTTAAAAAGCAATAACGAAAGAATCTATAAGAGATGTTTGCACCTAACAGTACCTATATAACAAACGGAAGAAACCTGTTTTCCTGGAGATTCATCTCGATACAGAATAATATAATGTTGATATTGACACAGATTTACTTCGCAACTCTTATTGCTTGCTTTTTATTTTATACTATTACGCTGACTTTTGAAGTTCATGGATGCAGAGAGGCTGCCTAAAATTTCGGCATATTTCTAAAAGGCTTAAAATTTCATACAATATACGGACAAAACTTCAAAGCAGACCGCGTTACTTTTACAAGTCCAAGACTCGGCAAGTTTTGCTTCTGTATTAAAGTTATAAAATCTTTCAACCCTCGCTGTATATTTACGTGACTCGACCGCCAAACTATAGCATCGCTTCCCTCGCCAATCTCAAACTTTCTTTGGCTTCACATAAAACACTAAGATATGAGTATGTATTCCCACCGCGTACTGGAACTTGCCCACAGAGACCTATGTGGTGATATGGGAATTATTCTAAGCTCATTCGTTCAACTTTTCATAACCTTCTTACACGATTTAATTCAGTTTCTATTATTACTAGCAAAACTAAAACCCCCTTCATGTAAACAGACTTATTTTTTGCCCTTTACGTAATTTAGAAACAACAGGATAGAGAAAAATCATACCCTTCGTCGTATATCAATTTCTGAATTCCTGTGTTATTGTGTAAGAATAAATTTTCGATTAAAGCTCTATTGAAATTGAAATTCTTACATGTGTGTAACATTTTACATGAGTGAAACAATTTTTTACTCTGTTTTAAGTACTTTTTCAATTCGTTCTATTAGTTCACACTGTCCTGAAAATATCTTGTTCAAGTTTTCAATCGTTATTAAAATACTTTTTTTCATCCAGTCCAGTTCAAATACTTTTTTTTTAAAACTTGTAGTGGATGGCACTTGATGTTAATACAATTTTTCAAAAATTAATTCAATAATTAAATTTAATAATGAATTATTTTAGTTTTACAAGATAGACAATATTTCGCAAAAGGAACAAGATATGCAATATAGTTATTTCGTCCCATTTGGCTAAAAATAAGTGGTATATGATTTCATAAAACAGCTGATTTTATAAGTTATTTATTAGAACTGCTGTTTTAACGCATAGGTTATGTTACTTTATTTATAATAATTACAATTATTTAATAAAAAGTAAGTAGGGTTAAACACACAATTTTTACAATCGTAAACACAGTGTCTAAACAACAGATAATGGATTCTCAAAATGTATAAAATCGCAGCACTGACAGGCCTTCTACCAATGGGTACCGAGAATTTACTTCAAACGCGTACGTAGGCTTATATTACACACTGCACTGTTGCATTGAAAGTGCCCGTTGCTATGACAACCAATCACATGGCCGAATATAAAAGTGCAGCGTAGATGTCACTTTATACCATTCCGACAGTATCCAGCACTCAGGGGCGGTTTCAAGATTTATTTTCTCGGTAGGCCACTACAGGGGAGTCGTTGCTACCAGGGGGGTTTCTAGCGCACCCTTTCGTTCAGAAAGTGTTTAAAATTTAAATGGTGCTTTTGAGGGAAATTAGTTATAATAAGCTAAACATTATTAGCTATTTTATTGTTGCTTGGTGCATTTTTAATTTTGCTATAATATTATGAGAATTTCGTATATCTTAGATATATAACATTTGTCTTTTCAAGTTATTTACAATTATGTAGGATTTTATTGGCTATAAGGAAAGCTGGGGCTGGGCGTACCCGCTAAAGCTGCTACTGCCAGCACTGCTAGAGATGTCGAATCTGTGTACGAGAATTCGCGCTATACGCGTTTGCCAAAAGTCTGACTTATCGAGACACGAGTGCTAAGGATTAAGGATTTATTGGAATTGGAACCTTAAAATCAATAAAAAATAAACTGAAACTAAATTTTGACAGACTTATAAATCCACTTCGACCTTGCAGCAACGCAGCCTGAAACTCCTGCTGGTGGAGGGTCGGTAGCTCAGAGCGGTTGTATATTCCGAGAGGAACTGGGTGCTAGTTTACATCCTCACGGCAAATGTTTTTAAACATTTATGCATGTAAACCCTCTAAATTATACGAATTAAGTTAGTTTATTGTGTGCTTAGTTTAAATACGCTCCACGTGTTTAATCGAGATTATTCAATTAACATTCATTATATTCAATTATATAAGGTGGTAGTTGTAAAATCAAGTTGAAAAATAGAAAGCAAACTCTAAATTTTAATTCTACCCTAGAACGATTCAATAAAGAAATATTGCATGATACGTCTCTAATAGTTCATTAAAAACTGCATCCTTTGTTACAACTCCTTTTTATGAGAAAACTGTCTTGAAGCTATCCTATTTTAATTTTCCTAAGAGAATTTTAAAAGTACATGAAGTTTATACAAAACTAGCTAATGTAAATTAAATTTTTAACCGATACGAAATTAAAAAAGAGGCATTGTAGTCCTTCTGATGCTACATTTAATCCACAAAACACATTGGCAAAATACCCTTCTAGATTTTAATATAATTAGGTAGTATATACCGAATACCTTGACAATATAACTTTCTAGTTTTTAATTTTGTTAAGTAGTATACCGAACACCTTGGCAGTATTGTATATTTTTCTAATTTTTAATTCTGTTAGGTAGCCTACCGAACACCTTGAAAATATACCGTTATAGATATTAATTCTGTTACGTAGTAACCGGACACCTTGTCCATAAACTTTTCTAGTTTTTAATTCTATTACGTACCTTAACGAACAACTTGTAAATATACAGTTCTAGTTTTTAATTCTGTTAGGTAGCATACCGAACACCTTGAAAATATACCGTTCTAGATATTAATTCTGTTACGTAGTAACTGGACACCTTGTCCATAAACTTTTCTAGTTTTTAATTCTATTACGTACCTTAACGAACAACTTGTAAATATACAGTTCTAGTTTTTAATTCTGTTAGGTAGAATACCGAACACCTTGAAAATATACCGTTCTAGATATTAATTCTGTTACGTAGTAACTGGACACCTTGTCCATAAACTTTTCTAGTTTTTAATTCTATTACGTACCTTAACGAACAACTTGTAAATATACAGTTCTAGTTTTAATTCTGTTAGGTAGCATACCGAACACCTTGAAAATATACCGTTCTAGATATTAATTCTGTTATGTAGTAACTGGACACCTTGTCCATAAACTTTTCTAGTTTTTAATTCTATTACGTACCTTAACGAACAACTTGTAAATATACAGTTCTAGTTTTTAATTCTGTTAGGTAGCATACCGAACACCTTGAAAATATACCGTTCTAGATATTAATTCTGTTACGTAGTAACTGGACACCTTGTCCATAAACTTTTCTAGTTTTTAATTCTATTACGTACCTTAACGAACAACTTGTAAATATACAGTTCTAGTTTTAATTCTGTTAGGTAGCATACCGAACACCTTGAAAATATACCGTTCTAGATATTAATTCTGTTACGTAGTAACTGGACACCTTGTCCATAAACTTTTCTAGTTTTTAATTCTATTACGTACCTTAACGAACAACTTGTAAATATACAGTTCTAGTTTTTAATTCTGTTAGGTAGAATATACCTTTGTGATATATCTATCTAGTTTTATATTCTATTGGATAGCTTGCCGAACACCTTGTCAATATACCTTACTACTTTTTAATTCTGTTACGTAGCATAACGAAAACCTTGTAAAAAATATACTTTTCTATTTTTTAATCCTGTTAGGTATCATAACGAACACCTTGCCAATAAACCTTTCTAGTTCTTAATTCTGTTAGGAAGCACAATGAACACCTTGTTAATATAACTTTCTAGTTTTTAATCCTCTTACGTAGCATAACGAAAACCTTGTAAAAAATATACTTTTCTATTTTTTAATCCTGTTAGGTATCATAACGAACACCTTGCCAATAAACCTTTCTAGTTTTTAAATCTATTAGGAAGCACAATGAACACCTTGTTAATATAACTTTCTAGTTTTTAATCCTCTTACGTAGCATAACGAAAACCTTGTAAAAAATATACCTTTCTATTTTTTAATCCTGTTAGGTATCATAACGAACACCTTGCCAATAAACCTTTCTAATTTTTAAATCTATTAGGTAACATACTAAATACCTTGTCAATATACCTTTCTAGTTCTTAATTCTGTTAGGAAGCACAATGAACACCTTGTTAATATAACTTTCTAGTTTTTAATTATGTTACGTAGCATAATGGAAACTTTGTAAAAATGCCTTACTAATGTTTAATTTTGTTAGTTAGCATGCCGAGCACCTTGGTGATATATCTTTCTAGTTTTAATTCTGTTAGGTAGCATACCGAGCACCTTGGTGATATATCTTTCTAGTTTTAATTCTGTTAGATAGCATACCGAGCACCTTGCCAATAAACCTTTCTAGTTCTTAATTCTGTTATGAAGCACAATGAACACCTTGTTAATATAACTTTCTAGTTTTTAATTATGTTACGTAGCATAATGGAAACTTTGTAAAAATAACTTACTCATTTTTAATTCTGTTATGTAGCATACCGAGCACCTTGCCAATAAACCTTTCTAGTTTTAATTCTGTTAGGTAGCATACCGAACTCCTTGGTGATATATCTTTCTAGTTTTAATTATGTTAGGTAGCATACCGAGCACCTTGGTGATATATCTTTCTAGTTTTAATTATGTTAGGTAGCATACCGAGCACCTTGGTGATATATATCTTTCTAGTTTTAATTCTGTTAGGTAGCATACCGAGCACCTTGGTGATATATCTTTCTAGTTTTAATTCTGTTAGATAGCATACCGAGCACCTTGCCAATAAACCTTTCTAGTTCTTAATTCTGTTAGGAAGCACAATGAACACCTTGTTAATATAACTTTCTAGTTTTTAATCCTCTTACGTAGCATAACGAAAACCTTGTAAAAAATATACCTTTCTATTTTTTAATCCTGTTAGGTATCATAACGAACACCTTGCCAATAAACCTTTCTAATTTTTAAATCTATTAGGTAACATACTAAATACCTTGTCAATATACCTTTCTAGTTCTTAATTCTGTTAGGAAGCACAATGAACACCTTGTTAATATAACTTTCTAGTTTTTAATTATGTTACGTAGCATAATGGAAACTTTGTAAAAATGCCTTACTAATGTTTAATTTTGTTAGTTAGCATGCCGAGCACCTTGGTGATATATCTTTCTAGTTTTAATTCTGTTAGGTAGCATACCGAGCACCTTGGTGATATATCTTTCTAGTTTTAATTCTGTTAGATAGCATACCGAGCACCTTGCCAATAAACCTTTCTAGTTCTTAATTCTGTTAGGAAGCACAATGAACACCTTGTTAATATAACTTTCTAGTTTTTAATTATGTTACGTAGCATAATGGAAACTTTGTAAAAATAACTTACTCATTTTTAATTCTGTTAGGTGGCATACCGAGCACCTTGCCAATAAACCTTTCTAGTTTTAATTCTGTTAGGTAGCATACCGAACTCCTTGGTGATATATCTTTCTAGTTTAATTATGTTAGGTAGCATACCGAGCACCTTGGTGATATATCTTTCTAGTTTTAATTATGTTAGGTAGCATACCGAGCACCTTGGTGATATATATCTTTCTAGTTTTAATTCTGTTAGGTAGCATACCGAGCACCTTGGTGATATATCTTTCTAGTTTTAATTCTGTTAGATAGCATACCGAGCACCTTGCCAATAAACCTTTCTAGTTCTTAATTCTGTTAGGAAGCACAATGAACACCTTGTTAATATAACTTTCTAGTTTTTAATTATGTTACGTAGCATAATGGAAACTTTGTAAAAATAACTTACTCATTTTTAATTCTGTTAGGTAGCATACCGAGCACCTTGCCAATAAACCTTTCTAGTTTTAATTCTGTTAGGTAGCATACCGAGCACCTTGGTGATATATCTTTCTAGTTTTAATTATGTTAGGTAGCATACCGAGCACCTTGGTGATATATATCTTTCTAGTTTTAATTCTGTTAGGTAGCATACCGAGCACCTTGGTGATATATCTTTCTAGTTTTAATTCTGTTAGATAGCATACCGAGCACCTTGCCAATAAACCTTTCTAGTTCTTAATTCTGTTAGGAAGCACAATGAACACCTTGTTAATATAACTTTCTAGTTTTTAATCCTCTTACGTAGCATAACGAAAACCTTGTAAAAAATATACCTTTCTATTTTTTAATCCTGTTAGGTATCATAACGAACACCTTGCCAATAAACCTTTCTAATTTTTAAATCTATTAGGTAACATACTAAATACCTTGTCAATATACCTTTCTAGTTCTTAATTCTGTTAGGAAGCACAATGAACACCTTGTTAATATAACTTTCTAGTTTTTAATTATGTTACGTAGCATAATGGAAACTTTGTAAAAATGCCTTACTAATGTTTAATTTTGTTAGTTAGCATGCCGAGCACCTTGGTGATATATCTTTCTAGTTTTAATTCTGTTAGGTAGCATACCGAGCACCTTGGTGATATATCTTTCTAGTTTTAATTCTGTTAGATAGCATACCGAGCACCTTGCCAATAAACCTTTCTAGTTCTTAATTCTGTTAGGAAGCACAATGAACACCTTGTTAATATAACTTTCTAGTTTTTAATTATGTTACGTAGCATAATGGAAACTTTGTAAAAATAACTTACTCATTTTTAATTCTGTTAGGTAGCATACCGAGCACCTTGCCAATAAACCTTTCTAGTTTTAATTCTGTTAGGTAGCATACCGAACTCCTTGGTGATATATCTTTCTAGTTTTAATTATGTTAGGTAGCATACCGAGCACCTTGGTGATATATCTTTCTAGTTTTAATTATGTTAGGTAGCATACCGAGCACCTTGGTGATATATATCTTTCTAGTTTTAATTCTGTTAGGTAGCATACCGAGCACCTTGGTGATATATCTTTCTAGTTTTAATTCTGTTAGATAGCATACCGAGCACCTTGCCAATAAACCTTTCTAGTTCTTAATTCTGTTAGGAAGCACAATGAACACCTTGTTAATATAACTTTCTAGTTTTTAATTATGTTACGTAGCATAATGGAAACTTTGTAAAAATAACTTACTCATTTTTAATTCTGTTAGGTAGCATACCGAGCACCTTGCCAATAAACCTTTCTAGTTTTAATTCTGTTAGGTAGCATACCGAACTCCTTGGTGATATATCTTTCTAGTTTTAATTATGTTAGGTAGCATACCGAGCACCTTGGTGATATATCTTTCTAGTTTTAATTATGTTAGGTAGCATACCGAGCACCTTGGTGATATATATCTTTCTAGTTTTAATTCTGTTAGGTAGCATACCGAGCACCTTGCCAATAAACCTTTCTAGTTTTAATTCTGTTAGGTAGCATACCGAACTCCTTGGTGATATATCTTTCTAGTTTTAATTATGTTAGGTAGCATACCGAGCACCTTGGTGATATATCTTTCTAGTTTTAATTATGTTAGGTAGCATACCGAGCACCTTGGTGATATATATCTTTCTAGTTTTAATTCTGTTAGGTAGCATACCGAGCACCTTGGTGATATATCTTTCTAGTTTTAATTCTGTTAGATAGCATACCGAGCACCTTGCCAATAAACCTTTCTAGTTCTTAATTCTGTTAGGAAGCACAATGAACACCTTGTTAATATAACTTTCTAGTTTTTAATTATGTTACGTAGCATAATGGAAACTTTGTAAAAATAACTTACTCATTTTTAATTCTGTTAGGTAGCATACCGAGCACCTTGCCAATAAACCTTTCTAGTTTTAATTCTGTTAGGTAGCATACCGAACTCCTTGGTGATATATCTTTCTAGTTTTAATTATGTTAGGTAGCATACCGAGCACCTTGGTGATATATCTTTCTAGTTTTAATTATGTTAGGTAGCATACCGAGCACCTTGGTGATATATATCTTTCTAGTTTTAATTCTGTTAGGTAGCATACCGAGCACCTTGCCAATAAACCTTTCTAGTTTTAATTCTGTTAGGTAGCATACCGAACTCCTTGGTGATATATCTTTCTAGTTTTAATTATGTTAGGTAGCATACCGAGCACCTTGGTGATATATCTTTCTAGTTTTAATCCTGTTAGGTATCATAACGAACACCTTGCCAATAAACCTTTCTAGTTTTAATTCTGTTAGATAGCATACCGAACACCTTGGTGATATATCTTTCTAGTTTTAATTATGTTAGGTAGCATACGGAGCACCTTGGTGATATATCTTTCTAGTTTTAATTCTGTTAGGTAGCATGCCGAGCACCTTGGTGATATATCTTTCTAGTTTTAATTCTGTTAGGTACATACCCAGCACCTTGGTGATATATCTTTCTAGTTTTAATTCTGTTAGGTAGCATGCCGAGCACCTTGGTGATATATCTTTCTAGTTTTAATTCTGTTAGGTAGCATGCCGAGCACCTTGGTGATATATCTTTCTAGTTTTAATTCTGTTAGCTAGCATGCCGAGTACCTTGGTGATAAATCTTTCTAGTTTTAATTCTGTTAGGTACATACCGAGCACCTTGGTGATATATCTTTCTAGTTTTAATTCTGTTGCGTAACATAACGAAAACCTTGTCGATATACTTTTCTAGTTTTTAATCCCGTTAGGTACCATACCAAACACCTTGCCAATAAACCCTTCTAGTTTTTTATTCTGTTAAGTAGCAACCAAACATCTTGCCAATAAACCCTTCTAGTTTTTTTATTCTGTTAAGAGGCACAACCAAACATCTTGCCAATATACCTTTCTAGTTTTTAATTCTGTTACGTAGCATACCGAACACCTTGCCAATATACCTATCTACTTTTTAATTCTGCTAGGAAACGTACCGAACACCAGGGTATGCTAAATTGTTCTTACCTGAGCGAACTAACCTCTCTAGATATTAATTCTGTTCGGAAGCTCACCGAACACCTTGGCATGCTTAAGTGTTCTTGCCGAGGGAACTAACATTAGTAGTTTTTAATTCTGTTAGGAAGCATACCGAATACCTGGGTATGCTAAAGTGTTCTTACCGATGGAATTAATCTTTCTATTTTTTTTAATTCTGTTAGGAAGCATACCGAACACTTTGGTATCCTAAATTGTTCTTGCCGATGGAACTAACCTTTCTAGTTTTTAATTCTGTTAGGAAGCATACCGAACACCTTGGCATGCTAAAGTGTTCTTGCCTATGGAACTAACCTTTCTAGTTTTTAATTCTGTTAGGAAGCATACCGAACACCTTGGAATGCTAAAGTGTCCTTGCCGAGGGAACTAACCTTACTAGTTTTTAATTCTGTTAGGAAGCATACCGAACACCTTGGCATGCTAAAGTGTCCTTGCCGATGGAACTAACCTTTCTAGTTTTTAATTCTGTTAGGTAGCATACCGAGCACATAGTGAGGTTAATGAAATATTACCAGACATTTTGGTATTCTGTCGTACATTGACATCTACCATAAAATTCCAAACGTCTGTCAAATGTCGAGCCTAACCGTGTAGTGTCTGGCACTAGTGAGCTACATTATCTCAACACAAACAGCCGTAATTAACGCACATTCTTGCACCTGCTGGTTTTACTAATTTAAGCCCTTTTTTCTTTTCATTAAAAACAAATAATTGCATTTGTATCTGGTAGGTCCCTATATATACGCATTATAAGTCGGCAGATGGATAGAACTGGTTGACCAAGATGGAAGGGATTTTACGCGTCCTAACAGTAATGCTTGTGATTAGCTGCTGGTTGGCGCAGAGCTGCACGGAGGAGAACGATTCCGTGAGTACTTTTTAAATCTCTTTTTAATGAAATTTTTACAATTACGATAATTTTTTAAATTACTATCATATTACACAAGAATTGCCAATTAAATCAATATATTTGCATAACTGTTTCGAAGTATTCCATTTAAGCTAGTCAAACAATGTTCTGAAGACAGAGCTATAATCCTAATTGAAAGTCTAAGTTTAGATATTGCATTTTTAGCTACTTTTTATTTAGAGAATAATTATATTCAAGTATCAGAATCTATCTGAAGGATTCGTTTCCAGCTTAGCTTGGATTTCATTACTGCCACTGTGCTTCCTGTGTTTTCCAATTTTTCTGAAAAGTGTGTATTTTGAAAAGTGACAACAATTTGTTTGCCAAGTCTAAATCCACTCTCCCTCTTGTGCGGATCTCTTATACGTGCAAATTCTTAAAAATGCTGCAAAACATCATCCAATGATGCATTAGTTGGCGATGTCATGCAGTTAAGCTTAGCTAAGCGGAATACAGCACTAACACTATTTAAATTATATGATCTTTGTGTGAAAATGCTATTAATTTGCGAGGATTTTTTTAGGAAAGTCGGAGATCCATGTATCACACTCAATTCATTTTAAAGCCCTTATTGGTCGAAATGGGATAAACATCAGACAATAAATTCTCAAGTCTAGAGTATGACTTCAGAAAAAGCCTTAAACTCCTTGACATACTCATCTTCACTTCTGTTGGGAATATTTTTATACACATCAGTACATTTTTCTGCCTTTACTAATAATAAGTCTAACGTTATTTTCAACTGACAACCAACAACACATCAAAGAACAAATGAAAGTCTGATACATAATGAAAAACTAGGTTTAGTAATGAAAGGGATTTATAAAATGTAATTGCAAGGGAACATATGTTAGACAAACAGGAAGAAATTTACTATTTATTAGGAATATACTGTGGTTGAATTTAATAATAAATACACAAAAACCTCTTAACCACAAACTTTCTTTATTTTACCCTTATGTACATTTCAGTTACAAAGTAACCATCCTCAGAGGGATAACATACAAAGACTGATTAACGCTAGAAAAATACCTTATTTATAATCTACAGAACTAGTCACTCCCACTCCGACCGCCGCGGCCCCACCTGTTAATGTCAAGTTAATTAAGAATGTTAGAAGTAATCAGTTGTTAAATAGTTTCGAAAGTTTAAAAATTAGTAAACATAAACCTGAGAATTTATTAAATTCTGATAGAGGTCCTATTCCTCATTCAATTTTATATTCTTTTGTTAAGTAGGATTATGATTTTTATATTAAATTATGTGTTAGTTATAATTTCAAAAAACAATATTAATTATGTATTTATTGTATTTTTAATTTATATTTTAGTAAGTTGACGTAAGATATCTTGCTTTCACTCGATGGGCGTGGCTACGCCTTGTTTAACAGGTGGGGCCGCGGTGGTCGGAGTGGGAGTGACTAGTTCTGTAGATTATAAATAAGGTATTTTTCTAACGTTTATCAGTCTTTGTATGTTATCCCTCTGAGGATGGTTACTTTGTAACTGAAATGTACATAAGGGTAAAATAAAGAAAAATTGTGGTTAAGAGGTTTTTGTGTATTTATTAGAAAATTTGAAACCAGATGTAAAGAATATATAAGGTCGTTTATATCGGAAAATAAAATTATTCTAATTATGCTACACATTTGAGTATGAAGAAGGCCAATCAACGGCTGAATGAAGAACACGATGAAAACTTTACATTGTGCTAATAAAGGGAAGTGGTTGAATATTGTTTTAATGTCTAATAAATTTGTTGAATTTTAATGTCTATGACAACTGATGAGACTTTAAACTTTTTATTAAACTAATTGATATCCTTCCTAACTTTTAATATAAGTATATTTATGAAAAACTTACTTGATTCCAAGTGTTTTCAATGGTAGTAGGTAATTTGTGTCTATGATTCAAAACATCAGTATAATAAGGCACTAATAAAATCGTCTGGTGCAACTTAAAACTTGTTGTCTCACTCTAATTCACCAGTTTGTCGTTAATCCATTCCAAAGCCAGTTTGCACTGAGACAATTTGACACCATCCTTTATGAATCACTTTATAATGATGTTAGGAAAGAATTCATTCCACTCTAAAGCAGCATAGCATCCAAAATGTTTACAGGATGTTGCTGATTTTCTTGTTTTATGGAACATGAGGATCTTTGCACTATTCGTTTATGCGAATGTTGCTTTACAGCGTTTATTATCCTCTGGTTCAAAGGTTGAAGTTTGCTTTTGCCATTCAAAGGTAGAAAAACAATTGTATGTTTGTTAGCTCTATATTCATTAGATGTGCTGGACAGTTATCACTAAGTAGAAGAAGTTAATCAACAGAAGATATTCAATTCTTTCTTTGAAAAATCGTATTGAGCTGGTTTACCCATAAAACAAATGCTTTTCTTATTATCTATGCATGACGCTGTGCAGCGTCATCACTTGGAAATGAGCGAATGTTCTTGAGACATCGCGGTGACATCAATTCGGCAAACACGACAAACTATTTAAGTTTTTCTGAACCATCTGGATTAGCACACACTGGTACTGAAATTATACCGTGGCATTTATACTTTTTATAAAGCTACTTATCTAGCATAAGACTGAATAAAAGTCAAAACTTGTCAGTATTAAAAACATCACATGAGGAGAAATCCTTCAACAACTGTGGTAACGCAGTTTCTTTCCGTGAAGAAACATCTTCCTCATTTATTGACTCTGCTCTTCCAAATATCTGACGATGGACAAAGTCATATATTGCCAATCGTCAATTTCAAAAGTTTGAAATTGTTAAGTAGTTAAACCGGAGGAGTCAAGAGTAGGCGTGAATAAATAGGAAGTGATGTCTACAAGTAGTAAGGCGAGGGGCTCATAATATACAGACGAGCTCAAGGTTTAGGCAAACAGTATTATTAAAAACTTGAGAACTGAGTTATTTCGAAATGTTTCAACAAAGAAAAATAGTTTAATGTTAGGAAAGGCAGAAAAATGTACTAAAAAAACTTAAACATTTGTAGATTTAAATGTTAAAAAACTGCACATTTTTTAATGACGATAAGCTATCTTTAATGTAACCTAAATGACTGTCAATAATTTCGTATTAGTCTTCTACAAGATGTTACTAGACGTAACCTATGCCGACTGCCGAAGAACCGAACGATATTCGACAGATGATTTGCCGTGGTTAACACCCGGGGAATATTCGGTGTTGGGTGTGAGAGAGGGGATGTATAATAAGGCATCAGGACTGCATTAGATGCACTAACAGAGAATCCACTACTTCCTACAGGCACTGTCCGTCTTTCTTCAACGGCGAATGTTGAATGATTTTGCGCATCTTATTAGTATATTTTTTTTTTTTTTGTTCTTGATAAATATATAATTATTAATTTAAAAAATGTAGGTTAGTCATCGACGAATAACCGCATGCCTCGCCACTTGGTTTGTTATTTTGATATTTTAAAGTTACGAGTAAAATATAAGAGTTTATACGAAAACATATAAGAGGCTATATTTTAGTTACTTGCATAAATAGGTGTTTAAGTGGTATGTACGTAAGTTAGTATAATAACAAGTATAAATAAGAGGTCATATGTACAAATGGAACTACGCTGAAAAGCATAAGGTCATCAGTTGATAAAAGACTTTTTATTGAATTACACAAATTTGTTTTAATTTTCCATCGCCGATTATCAGACTTTTCGTTGTACATTTTGAAAAATCCGACGAAATATGTAATTACCAAAACAATGAAAATAACCAAATATTTTTTCTATTTAAATATTTTTTTAATGTTCTAACAGTGTAAAAGATTTTTAAAAATCCTTATATGGTAAGTTTATTAGGGTAAAAAACATATCATCTCCGAGAAACATGTAATATGATTATTATAAATTAATATAATATTTCTCGGTGAATAATAAATGTTCAAATAATTAGGAGCACGAAAGCGTTCCTAACCAAACAACCAGTAGGCTTATGTCTACTATAACAGGACGCCCATGTCAGTTTGTACTATTGCGACGTGGACGTACTGCTTCACCGCTGCGTCAATCAATTGATTTATTTGTTGGTTCCAGTGCGCCACAGGCGATGTTTGCTGCTCCAAAATATGTGACACCAAGACCCAGACCTGTACTTCGATCATAAAGGTAACATAGTTATTATAAGTACAAACGTCGTCTTAGTATTTGTCAAAGCCCCCGTACTATAAATATTTTTATGTGAAGGTAATTAGTTATAAATATAAATATTGTAAGTTAAATATATTTCGAAAGCGGTCAAGGTTAAATAATGAAGGTACTAAATTTGTATACTTATAATAATATTTTACCGTTTTCATTACGGGAAGAAACCATTTAGACGTTCATTAACTCTCGAGTAATAGCAAGAGACTTGGCCGACCTATTTGCAGTTAGAGTGGCGGAGATTCCGTTGCCTGGCTGCTATAGGCCTACGTAGAACCATCGTGTCTTGTTCGCCCCTGATATATTGCATAAAATATACTGCACCACAAGAAATTGCATTAAGAAATATTTTTGACTAATAACTACTGCAGTGCAGACTACAATAACCAGTGCTCCACAGCATACAAGAGCAACACAACACTCATGTTCCTTTATATTGAATACATAAAGTGCAGTAAAACCTGTGTACTTCCTATTCAAATTAAACTGGCTAGCTTACATAGGTGGCCAGGTTTTTATTTTAAAAAATATGTTACACTAAATTACCGTGACTACTGTACACCATTACTAACAACAGGTTCTATTCCTAACTACACAAACTATCTCAGAAAATATACCTAAACTATTTGTCATTATATCTACTAGTAATTATATACGGTTATTAGTAAATACAATTACCGTATGCGCCAAAATAAACAGTGCTGAAACTAATTCAGCTGTAGTTGTATTCTCGATCAGCTGAACCGACTTTTGATTGTTGCCGCGAATTCGTGTTGACGTATTTCATTTGAGGTTAGTTTTTCTTGACATGGTGCAAACTACTGCAGAGAAAACTATGTAAATAAAATAAAATCTTAAAACTATTTCAGTACTGTTTATTTTGGCGCATGCGGTAAATACTACAACCAGTGTACAGTATTTAAATTAGGTTACGTTAGAGGCACGTACTGTATATGATATAATAGTCCCTACTGTTGGATGAATTAAAGCTCAAGCTCTTTACTTATATTGCACTTTGTTGGCAATATTCTAGCCGCCTGTTATTTGATATGAAGCTTTCTGCATCAAAGTATAGTGCAATTACATTGGTTTTAGTTTGCAATATTGGTCCTGAATGTACTGAACGATGTTTTAAAATTAAATTAAAAGTTATTATGTTAAAACAATCGTTCTGCGAACATCCGATCTTCTTCATACTTTTTAAATCTTAATACAACACTATAGTTTACATCAATTTTGCAGAGTAGTAGCAACGCTGGTGACAACCCTAGCACCAAGGCAAGAGTCCAGACCGCGTATTTGGCCTACAGCGGCAGAGTGTGACTTGGAGAATGCAGGGCAAGATCGTAGTATCGACAAAGCAAAACGTAATAGTGATAAAAAAAAGGAAGTTTGTTATAAATAAAAACCTATTCTAGTTCTACTCAATAAGATACTGCACAACTATAAGAACCCTTCACGCTCTCAATTCCCTACCTGTTGTAAAACCGACCTCTTACCTCCAGGCTCTTATCCATCTCCTCCCCATCATCTTTAAACTACTCGAACATCCGGCATCATTTCCGATCTGCATAGTGGCAATAGACGAGACCAAATTACCTCACAAAGAGAATAATCTCCTACCCAGGAGTTGATATGCCTTACTTCCCACAATCTCAAGCCGACAACTGCAGACATCCGTGACACGCAGGCATTCAGAGATAAATAACAAATTTGCCACCAGTACTTTCGCTCTAAACCTAGCGTTTTCCTCACCCTTCCCTACCTGTTATACCGAAACCTAACCCCTACCTTACCAATCGATACGTCATTGTTTCCGTCTACAAGTGCAATCTCCCTTATCATGCTGGCATCCAGAAATAAATTACAAATTTGCCAGCAGTACTTTCGCTCTAAACCTATCGTTTTCCTCACCCGCTCCTACCTGTTAAACCGAAACCTAACCCCTACCTGTCCAATCGATACGTCATTGTTTCCGTCTACAAGTGCAATCTCCCTTGACATGCTGACATCCAGAAATAAATTACAAATTAGTCATCAAAAAGAAGCTCCAAAAATTCATTGTGGTCGGCAAACCATCTCTTATTTAGGCGTTCTACCCTGGCACAGGTATTGCACACCAAAATTGTTTTATAGGTGCTAAGATGCAGGCAAGAGAACTGTTTTATTACCAGAAAGAAATTTATAGGCTTGAAAGGATAGTAAAAAGAGATGAAGACAAGCCTCTGGGTAGAAAGGGATGGGAGAGAGAGTGAAGGAATAAGAGGGATGGAGTATGGGGAAGAAACATGATTTAAAAAAAGGAGGTAACAACTACGGCGATATGCCATTATCACCCCTCCCCAAAGCCCAACAGACTAAATTTACATTATCATACAATTTCCCAGCTAAACGCGTATATCTTACAAATACGCGATTCCGTTTCTGTATGAAGATGGTTTTTCAGGAGCCGGCTTTAAAAGTTGAATGTAGGAAAGCGCTCTGCGAATTATGAATTATAAAATTACTGCATAAAATATACGGCCGCGTTTGATATACGCAGAACGGGGTACAAAGGGATACGTAAATCACCCCTAAACACCCCCCAATGTGTGGCAACATGTGTTGCCCTTGCGCTTTAAAGTCCCTTCTCTAATCTGTTTTTAAATCGGGGCCGAGCTATAAACATTAAGGGCCGCGGGTGTCTAATGTACTTTTTATCTTTGCAATGAAATACGGTCAACTTTGTGGCCGGAACGTTTTCTTTTATATTAATAACTGCCAGCATATTAATTGCGTACCGAGTTTTGGAACAGCTGTTTTATGTGTTTACAATGTATACGAGAGGGAGAACATTTATATGCAATTGTTATAAAAAGAAACGTAACTACACAGTTTTCGGTCGATTATAAAACTACTATTTTTACTTTAAATTACAAAAAAAATGTCAAAAGCCAATAACAAATGAAAGATGGTCGCATTATTTGTTTTATGATATTTGGCACGTGATTGGGTGAAGAAATAACACCAGTTTATCCATACGATTCCTAAATATTATGCATTTCCTAATTGTCTTCAAGTAAACCTCGCATACAATCTATTAGGCGGTGTTTAAGTTGTCCCAACCTAACAAACATAGAGTTATTAGAGGCGGATGATACGGATGCAGGTACAAACATTGATTTCTACTAGTACTGACTGAGAGAAGGGGTTGAAACACTGCTCGTAGCAGGGGTATGCACTACTCAATGGTTGCTCAAACTGAGGTACGCGTTAAATAAACAAAATAAGAGATAGTGACAAGTAAGTACACTTTCTCGACCATTTTTGTTCTCGTCAGTTGCTTTTTCACTGCAAAACTGTTATTAAACAACAGAATTAAACTCTCGTAGTAGGAACATTATATATCCTTTTACGATTTACCTTGAACCATTATATTCTAGTTGCAAACACAACGGTGATGATTACAATGATGATGGATACGTAGGAAATAGGTTTTAAAATCTGAAGCCGATAAATCCGCAAAGAGTCATATAAAAATATCAAATTTGTAGGCCTACAATTAATTAAATTTCCTAAGGGATTTCTTCATCACTTACGAAGTGTTATTGATCCTTGATTAACCGAAACCTGACTAACCGAATTCCGGTTTACCGAGGTACTAAACATTTACACTACATATTCATGTATTGGCTCTTTGCATGCTTTTAGAGTAACGGCGTAAAAATACATTTTCAATTTATGTGTCCTTTTTTTATTGAAATTATTTGATTTTTACGTTGTAGACCATTTTGTCATATGATAATACAGTAGCGTTTTTCATATCTTTGATGACGTTATCATTCACTTCACAAGTCTACCGTACGTTTCTCTCTCGATTATTGACAGATTCCTGTTATCCGAGTCTTCGATTATCCATATTACATTGGATAAACGAGGCTCTACCGTGCCAGTATTATTCGATATTTTTATTTTCAATATTAATTTAGCACTATTTGGATCTGTAAGCGGTTACTGTAGTGTTTAAATTTGAGTCGAAATCGTTAATAATTTTAGGCGTCAAAAAACTTTTAAGTTTCCTAAAAACTTCTGACCTTTTTATTTCGCTTTGTAACTCCGTTATTTTAGTGCTGAGCCGGACAATACCTGCTTGTGAGTGGGCGTACGGCCAATCCATGGGGTTAATTACCCCCGCGTTATTAAACCATCCTCGCTATCTATTGACGCTGGGACATCTAATCCTAATTGATTAGGGGGTTGAATTATTAATAGTCCGGTGAAGGGTGGACTGTCACATCATAGGCACTTAATTCCTCCACATGTCAAACGTCAGAGTGTGTTGGAAGAGGAATAAATATTTGCATTTTATTTTCAAAGGTAGGTGGCAATGTGAACGAGAGCACTCTCTTGCATGAGTGTGACAAACTCAAATAAATATGTATTTTGTATAAATAATTTATACACATATATAAATTATGTACCTATCTGATCAGAAATGTATAAATAATAATTTACCTATCTGCCTTAGATAAATATATCTATCTCAGAAAAACCATAACTTGTAGTAATTGTCATCGTGTACCGAGATAATGAAAATGAAGATAAAGCTAGCAAAAACAATTTTTTGTATAAAACAAAAATATTTGCGAACATTACGAAATAGCTATAGGATATAAGGCTGGCGAATAGCTTTACTAGTAGATATTGGCACGCTGTTGCTGTTAACGTCTTAAAACAAATAGCCTAGCTCTGGTATTGTTTCATTTCTGTGTTTGCCCTCAGGAAGATGACCGAGGTCCTTATGAAAAACAAATTAAATTTTATATAAATATATAATTAAATTCTTGTGTATTAATGAAAAATAAGAGAAATACAAATACAAGAATAATTTATTGAATAATACAATTCAAAGCTTTTCGTTGGTTAACAGTACCAACATCATCAGGAATAATAATGAAAGTCATGAATACAAGTGTTAGATCTAACAGAGTTCAAAATTTGCTCAAAACACTTTCAAAAGCTTTGAATTATGAAACAATAAATTAATCTTGTATTTGTATTTCTCTTATTTTTTCATATATATATATATATATATATATATATATATATATATATATATATATAATTAATAAATTAAATAAATGATAATTATTTTCCTGAAGATGCTGGTACTATTTTATCGGCGAAAAGCTTTGAATAAATATATTCATTAAAAGTATTCTTGTTTTTGAAATATTTTTAATTTATTAACTATATTACAAGAAAACATATCACCATATTAAATATATATATATATATATATATATATATATATATATATATATATATATATATATATATATATCGCAGTATGTTTTCTTGTGTATTAATAAAGAACAAAAGTCTAAATACAAATACAAGAATTATAATTGAATTTACAATTCAAAGCTTTTCGTTGGCTAACAGTACCAACATCATCAGGAACATTGATTATGTATATATATTCCTGATGATGTTGGTACTGTTAGCCAACGAAAAGTTTTGAATTGTAAATTCAATTATAATTCTTGTATTTGTATTTAGACTTTTGTTCTTTATATATATATATATATATATATATATATATATATATATATATATATATATATATATATATATTAAAACAACATAGTATATTCAAATACAAGAATATTTATTAATTTATATCCAAAGCTTTTCGTCGGTAAACAGTACCAACATCATCAGGAATGAAAATTACAATCTGAAAAAAACAATATATATGTGTGTGTGTGTAACTTTAAATATATTTTGGGTACTTTAATCAAACTTATTTAATGTGAATATTTACTATGAAAAAAATACAACAATAGTAAATGTGGTAGAACACGTATATATGCAATGCAGATTCAAACAGATAAAACAGCAATAGTACGTTAGTTATATCCGTAACAAGTAATGAAACAAAAACTAAAGAAAAAATGTAGGTTTGAGATTTTATCTCATTTGCGAAATTGTTATTTCCAAAATACCCGTGAACAGTTTTCAATGTACCTTAATGAATTGAGCATTTTTATAGCTTTAGGGCCATTAGTCCGTGGGTCTATTACCTTTTACAAAAAATAGGAAAGATGAAATTAAGGTATTGTGGAGACCTCGCCAAGATTAGAAAGTGAAGACATGTAAATGTGTAGTATGAGTCTATGGAAGGTGAAGGTATAAGGAAAGCAAGATGGAATAAAGGTGATGACTTATGGATCCCCTGTTACTGAGGATGTGGAGAAACGATGGCGTCACATGCACAGGTTCATTTACTTGAAAAAGACTGACTCTCTTGCTCACTCATAAATACATGTCTACAGCTTTATCCTCTTATAAGAACACTTATAAGGAAAAGAAGACGGAATAAAGGTGATGACTTATGGATCCCCTGGTACTGAGGATGTGGAGAAACGATGGCATCACATGCACAGGTTCATTTACTTGAAAAAGACCGACTCTCTTGCACACTCATAAACACATGTCTACAGCTTTATCCTCTTATAAGAAGAAGCATAAGGAAAAGAAGACGGAATAAAGGGGATGACTAATGGATCCCCTGGTACTGGGGATGAGCAGAAGCGATGGCATCACATAAACAGGTTCACTTACTTGAAACAGACCTACTCTCAACCGGTATAAGTAAAGCGTCTATCATAGCCAGTCTTACGGAGACGGAGATGCCTTAACTGCTTCTCGAAATACAACAATAAATCTGAGATATAAAATTGAGATAAGCCACAAGACAAAGCAAGGACAATATAGCTTTTCAAATGCCTTAAGGTACGCGTCATTTCAACTATCGAACTAAAAATGTAAACTACAAGCGGGCGACCCTACAAGCCGCGGGCGGTTCGCAACAAAATGTTACATGTCACGTTTTTGCATACCTCTCCGTTGTTTTCTGAATAAAATCTCTTTTTGCTTAGAAAGGAACATTATTCTCTGTTAGCACAAATAAAACTCCCTTTAGGCTTAGCAGACTGGGAGTACACCGGACACAACAGGAGATAAGGACGTATTACTCGCACCACTCCGATCTATCAGTCACCTAATGGGCTTCCTTTATCAAACTCTGATTATTGTGAATATACCATAAAATGTTTAGCATATATAAATTTACCACACCAATATCAAACGACACACAGCATACTGAAATTGGCCATGAGAGACTGAAACAAATTTAAATGAGAAATAAAATTTAATATCGTAAGGTACTCTAAAGAAAATCGTGACTCGTTTGGTACATTTATCTTGTAATCGTGAGTAGAATATGTATTTCAAAACCATCTTTACATGAAAAAATAAAACAAAAATAGTGATCCGCTAAATTGGTTACAAAGGTCCGGTAAATGACTGACGGTGCGGAAATACGTCCGGCCCCGGATCTGTCCTAACCGCAGTCCGGACATTTCGTTCCACATTAAAATGCTGACACATCGTCCCACTTTTGGGGTGGGTAGCCGGGTCTTGTTTGATAATGATCTCCAAATATTTTTAGACGGACACTTCGTCTCACCAAAAGGAAGGGTTGTAAAAAGAAAATATACAATAATTTATCTGCCGTCCTTCCATCATGAAACGTTATTACAACTCACACAGACTGCTATTTTTTACCTGTTAGATTTACAGCATTGGTTTTATTTAAATTATTTGTAAATTAAAAATTTATGCGATAGCTCAATTTTTCAAGTCAAGTATTTCTAGAATAAATTCAATGATTTTTCTACTTCAAATTAATAGAGATATAAAAAAAATTAAGACACTCACGCGCGCGCACGCAATCACACATAGACACACATTCACATACGTGAACAAAGTAGAATTTCTAATGAAACCTGTTTTAATTAATAGAGGGAGAGAGTGTGTGTGTGTGTGTGTGTGTGTGTCTGTGTGAGCGTGTGTGTGTGTGTGTGTGTGTGTGTGTGTGTGTGTGTGTGTGTGTGTGTGTGTGTGTGTGTGTGTGTGTGTGTGTGTGTGTGTGTGTGTGTGTGTGTGTGTGTGTGTGTGTGTGTGTGTGTGTGTGTGTGTGTGTATGTGTGTGTGTGTGTGTGTGTGTGTGTGTGTGTGTGTGTGTGTGTGTATGTGTGTGTGTTTGTGTGTGTGTGTGTGTGTGTGTGTGTGTGTGTGTATGTGTGTGTGTGTGTGTGTGTGTATTTTTTCTTTCTATCAGTATTTTTTTTATAAAACTAAAGAATGTAGTTGTTGGTTAGACGCAAAATATCTGTGATAAAAGAAATGAGGATTTTTACGCCAAAGACAATGAACTGCTATGGCCACAGTAAAGGTTTGAGTTTTAGGTGAACGTATTAAGACGTCAAATAAATTATTTTATGTACGGACCTTTCAACAACCACTCCCTTAAGTGCGACGAAGTGTCCACCTAGATATATTGGGAGATCAATATCAAATCCGACGCTGGTATCCACCCCCAGCACATTATGTCCCAATTTTTCATGACGTGCCCTGTATTTGCCCGGCATTGTGCGTGCGTGCGAGGAACACTGACCGGGTGACGTCCGGTCGCACTCCTAGCTCGCTAAACCTATAACGTGAATTAAAGTTGAATTCGTCTGAAACAGACGTATCACAAAAACATCTAAATTTCCTGTTTAAATGCCAATAAATTGATATATTTTAGGGTCCTAGAAAAATATTTCTACATTTGCAAGGCAGTAGCTATAAAAATATATCATATATCTCACATGCGAAAGTCAGATTGTTATTGTTAACATTTTCAGAATGCATCTTATGACTACAAGAAAAGCCTTTCACGTTCCAACAATAGATCAACTCTCTCTTGCACTTCTATTGTACAAATGTCGCTTTCACTCTCAAGTCATGCTCCAGGTCGTCCCGTATTATAGGAATATATATATATATATATATATATATATATATATATATATATATATATATATATTGTAACATACCGAATAAATTCCAATTGCAATAAGTATGTTACATGATATATATTTGTTGCTTAGTAAATGTAAAATTGGCTTTGCTTAAAAGAAATTTTTATTTTTTGAAAAAAATGTTTAATTGACGAGCTAGCAGAAACTTCCCAGGGGACGATTCTGAATGCGCAGTGGGGTTATATCCGAATTCACGTGTTAAGTTTCTGTGGAAAATTGACAAAGCACTCTCTCGCAAAACGTCTCAGAAGAAGGAGCAAGGTGGGTTAGCTATCGTAGAAAAATTTTATAAAACTTTTAAATGATGTAATTGTATACATTAATTAAAAACTGGATATTTTCTTAGCGGCTTTTAATATTTTTTGTTTCAATCAAATCAGTAAATATAAAATACCAGAATGCGTTAAACCTAGATTTATCAAAGAACGTTTTCAAAAGATGTCAACTTAAATATTTAAATTTGTTAAGTAATAAAGAGCAATAAGCAAGTTATAAAATAAAAGAAATATTTTTAATATAAAATAGTTTTGAAAATTAAATTTCTTTTATAAACATAAACGAGAATTCAATGTAACCTGTCTTGTTATTAAACAGACAACCAGTCTGCCTGAGTTAATAGTTAGGTACAATTGTTTATACAAACAATTGACCCGGCGAGTCTCAGTAAGTACAAGTGGATAAAGGTAATTAAAGTTTTTTAAAGAAGTCAATTCAATCCACGACCCACTTTACAAAATACCGGGGTTACAATATATATATATATATATATATATATATATATATATATATATATATATATATAAGTTATATGAACAATTTATGTGAACATTTCATAATTAAATGCGTGCTAGGAAAATTCCTGCTTACGCAGCTTTTGTATTATATAGGTGGTGAGAACAGAGCCCCGGCAGTGTGTAAGTCGCCTCTGTTTCGCACAGACGTTTTCCGCTCCAACTGTATGTACATCAGTTGTATTTGAATTTATGTTTTTATTAAGCTAAATTATTGTAACCATTTCTAAATTAAATGTTTCTTAATTAACAAAGGTTTGTAAAAATAAAATCATTTTTAAAAACCTTTCGAGCTTAATATAACACGTAACTGGCGCAGTCGGTAGGACATCTCGAGAGAATTAATGAACATAATTTTTATCGATTTCAATCGTTAACCGAGATACTGCAAAAACTCGATTCATTACAGAGCGCATATCTGTAACGACATCAAGAAAACTTTAGTAGAGTGAATATCTACAACCACTTAATAGAGCGCATATCTATTAAGAGCACGAGTGAATATCGTGTAAGTGGAAAGTGAAAAGTGAAATAGTAGTTCAAATGAGCAAAGTATTTTGGATCCACTTGTAAGTAGATCGTAAGAAATAGAGTTAAGAAAAAGTAGAGTAAATACTTTTTAATTTTATATAATTGATTTTAATTTTATTATTTTAAAGAAAATAATATTTTAAAATGGCAACGCCAACATTAAAGAAGGAATATCTTGATATGATTCCTGAGTATAGTTTAGAGCCCACTATGCTCCACAGATTTATTTCAATATGCGATAAGGTAGTAAATAGGTTTTATGGAAACGAAAATCCAGAGGATTTTCAAAATGAATATCTATTTTCTTCTATACTAGCTAAGTTAAAAGGCCAAGCATTAGAAATGGTAGTAAACTCAAATTCATATAATTGGTATGAGATTAAAAAAGTATTATTAACCAGCTATTCAGACAAAAGAGATTGCTTTACTCTAAATTTAGAAATGGCTGAGTTAAAACAAGAAAATAATTAATCACCTTTTAAATTTTATGAGAGAATTCAAAAACTATTAAGTTTACAGATCTCATTTTTTATTAATAAAGAGCCTCAAAGACAATTGGCCAAAGATGTTTTAATAGAATATGTACAGAAATTAGGGTTAAGAGCTCTCCTTAGAGGTTTACATGAACCCGTAGGATCGCTAATGCGCACCAAAAATCCAGATTCTCTTAGCGAAGCACTTAACATGCTTACTAATGACTTTCATTTTTAAAATAACAAATTATTTCAAATTATTAAACAGAACGTTCCACCTAGGGCCGCACAATACCCGCCTATTCGCAAACCCATTCCGAACAAACAAACCTTCCAAAAATATAGGCCCACTACCAAAATAATCCTAACCAATTTACTAAACCTAACTCATACGTACAGCAAAATCAACAACCGAGACAATCTAACAATTACACGCCATTAAAAGTTCATCAAAAATTTGAACCAGAACCAATGAGCATTTCCACACGTCAAACAGGGAACACAATTAGACAAAATAGACTTTATCAGATAACAGGGAAACCAATAGAAGAAGAAAATTACGATCAAACTATGAATCGATTGACTGAACAGATGACTGACTCTTATCTGACCGAACAAACGGATTATGAACCGCAAGAGGACCCTGACAGCTACATAGACTTTGATGATTCAACGCAAGAGGAAAACGCATGTGGATTCACTGAAGAAGACAATCATACCCAAAATCATTTATTAGGACTAACCACAATAAAAAGACATTTTCCATAATGCATATCGAAGACGACACAAACGAACTACCGTACATCCACGATCCCAAGACCAACCTAAAGATGCTGATTGACACTGGAAGCATGAGATCATTTATTAAAAAATCAATAGCTTTCCAATTTTTCAAAAAACCCTAAAACAAGAACCATTTGAAGTGAGTACAGCTCATGGAGTATCAAAAGAAAAATACAGTTGGACGCTATCACTTTTGGGAAAAGAAACAACCAAATTCTATTTATTTGATTTCCATAAAGATTTTGACTTACTCCTTGGATTAGATAACATAAAAGAATTAAAAAATTAATTTAAATTTTGTAAATGATAAATTAATATTTCGCAATAAGCAAATCCCGATTAAATATTTTAACACAGAAGAACAAAATAATAATAATAACAATAATAATAATAATAATAATAAAGGCGAATGTCAGGAACAGGACGCAAAAAAGGGAACAAGTTATGTTATACAAGCCCGCACTAGCCAAACGATTAAATTTAGAATACAAAATATTCAAGATGGAGAAGGACTCTTACCATACAAACAATTAAATGGATTAGAAATTCCGCAGTGTATAGTCTCAGTACACAAGGGATAAGCCTACTACCCTATAATAAACAACACAGAAGTAAATGTAGAGTTAACAGTAAATGAACCATTAGAATTAAAATCTTTAGAAGAATACAATATCCTTGAACCTGATACAATGCAAACGAACGCTAATTTCAATTTATTAGATTATAAACACACAAAAAATCGAGAAGAAAAAATTTAGATTTATCAAAATTTAGAATGGAACATATGACCTTGGAAGAAAAATCCGCTATAACAAGTTTAATAGAAGATTATGCAGATTTATTCCATATTGAGGGAAACGATTTAACTTTTACCAACCAATTAAAACATGTTATTAGGACTACTGATGAAATTCCCGTATACTCTAGAAATTATAGATATCCAGAGATTTACAAGAACGAAATTAATAAACAAACTGAGGATATGCTTAAACAAGGAATTATTAGACCCTCGAATTCTCCATGGAACTCTCCTGTCTGGATTGTACCCAAAAAACAAGACGCTTCTGGCAAAAGAAAATTTCGATTAGTAATAGATTTTAGAGGATTAAACAAAAAAACAATTGACGATAAATTTCCCTTGCCGAACATTACAGACATATTAGACAAATTGGGACGGTCTCAATATTTTACGACTTTAGATTTAGCCTCAGGATTTCACCAAGTAGAAATGGATAAAAATAGCATAGAAAAAACAGCGTTTTCAACAGAAACGGGACACTACGAATTTTTAAGAATGCCCTTTGGACTAAAGAATAGCCCCCCTACATTTCAAAGAATTATGAATAATATTCTGAGAGGCATCCAAAATGAAACATGTTTAGTTTATTTAGACTACATCATAATTTATTCTACTAGCCTCCAAGAACATATACAAAGACTTAAAGAAGTTTTCGACAGATTACGCAAAGCCAACTTTAAAGTACAGCTGGATAAAACAGAATTTTTAAGAAAAGAAGTAGCATATTTGGGACATGTTGTGACACCAGATGGCGTAAAACCTAACCCAGCAAAGATTTTGGCAATCAAAGACTATCCAATACCTAAAACCACCAAACAAATTAAAGGATTTTTAGGACTATTAGGCTATTATCGAAAATTTATTAAAAACTTCGCCAAGATAACAAAACCGTTTACTAACTGTTTAAAGAAAAATGCAAAAATAAACACAGAAAATCCAGACTTTATAGAATGTTTTGAAACATGTAAAAATATATTGACTAATGAGCCCCTTCTACAATACCCAAATTTTGAAAAGGAGTTTACTCTAACGACAGACGCTAGTAATTATGCACTAGGAGCAATTTTAAGCCAGGACAAAAATGGAAATGACCTTCCTATAGCGTATGCCAGCAGAAATTTAAACGACAGCGAAACTAATTACTCCGCGATTGAAAAGGAATTATTAGCAATCGTATGGGCCACAAAACATTTCAGGCCTTATTTATTTGGGAGAAAATTTAAAATTTATACAGACCATAAACCTTTACAATGGTTATTTTCAGTTAAAGAACCAAATTCCAAACTTTTAAGATGGAGATTAAAATTAGAAGAATATGATTATGACATAAGATACAAAAAAAGGCAAACTAAACCAAAATGCAGACGCATTGTCTAGGATACAATTAAACGTTACTTATAAAAGGTCAACGAACACCCAACTGACTGTAGAACCAGACCTTGAGTTATCTTCAGCTGGGTTACTGCAACGTTACTTCCCGGAACTGAACGATAGCGATAACGAATCTATGGTCGTACAACTCGACGCAACAGATAATGCCAACTTAGAGGTTAATGAAGAAAGCGACAGTCAAACTATCCACACCAATTTTGAAGGGAACACCCAAATTGAAATACCAATTTCCGACGAGCCTGTAAACTTTGGAAAAAATATTTTTATCATTAGTAAAATATGAGCCGAAGAAAGTAAAAATTATAAAGCTATTTGGAACTTCAAAAATTCGTTTAATAGTCGAAATATCAGAAAATAATTTTAAAGAAGACATAGTTAATTTTGTTAATTCATATTTGGTACCCAAAATAAAATATAATCTCTATTTTGAAGACGATTTTATGAGAAATTTTCATCATGCATAGCCAAAAATTTCAAACAAACTGAACTAAATTTAGTTAAGTGTAATAACAAACTCTTAGACCTAACTTCGGAAGAAGATACCTTAGAAACGATAAGTAATTATCATGTTAGCAAAACCAATCACCGCGGGATACAGGAAACATACGAACAAATTAAGCGAAGATATTATTGGCCTAATTTAAAATCACTAATTCAAAAGTTCATAAATCATTGTGACATATGTCAAAGAACCAAATACGACAGAATTCCCTTACAGCTAGAAATGAACTTGACACCAACAGCTGCAAGACCATTTCAAATAATTCACGTTGACACAATCTCCTTGGAGAAGAATTCGTTTATCAGCATAGTCGACGCGTTCTCACGATATGCTCAAGCTTATCGCTTGGGAAGCTCTCAAGCTACATAGATTGCAGACAAGTTATTAGATTACTTCAAGCATTTCTGCTTACCAACAGTTATTATCTCAGACAATGGAACGGAGTTTAATAACAGAATTGTAAAGGAGATATTAGACCTGCATAAGATCGAAATTCACTTTATCAGCACACAAAACCCCCAATCAAACAGATTATGTGAAAGATTTCATTCCACCTTAATAGAACACATAAGGCTGTTAAATAATCAAATCGAATTTAAAAAAGACAGTATAATTAAGAAAGTTAAATATGCTATAATAGCTTATAACAATAGCATACATTCAGTCACAAAATTAACGCTGTGCAAAGGCTTATTTGGACACATAAATTCAAACACTTTATTAGATATAGATTTAGAAAAACTAATTGTAAATGACTACGTTTTAAACCATAAAGAAAAAACAAAAATACTTTACGAAAACATTAGGGATAGCAATCAAAGAATTAAAAAAAATATTTTAGAAAAAAAAACATAAACAAGGAACCACTTCCAGAAATACCACCGGAAGTCTATATAAAAACAGTTCAAAAGCAAAGCAAAACAGATATAGCAAGGAAGAGATAGCTTCAATAAACAAGGAAAGACAAACTGGTAAAATAAAGCCTAGACATCATAACACAAAAGACAAAATACATTTGTCGAAAACTAATAGGCCTAAGAAGATAAAAAATGTAATTAATGCTCAAAATAATTTTCCAGGTCCCTCCTGTTCGTCATTGGCACAGCCACCGACTCAGCAGAGATCAGAGAAATCAATAACAACCTCGGAATAATCCCAATAGACCTTGGGCCGGCCAAATTAGTATCTTCCTACCATACCTTTGTCCACTATTTTAATGTAAGAAACTTAGTTGCTCATTTAAATAACATTGATGCTTATTATTATGATGTATTGCAAAATTTTGAAACTAGTTGCTACAATTGTAACGGTAGCTTATTAAACAATGAATATGTAACTGATAACAGTAATAGAATAAGAGATATTGTTAATTATTTTAAATATGTTAATCCCAGTAAAAATGTAATAGAAGAAAAATTAGAAATTATACTCTTAAGAGAGAATGGTAATAAAAAGAGGTCTTATAGATGGACTAGGATCCGTTATCAAATCTTTAACAGGCAATTTAGATGCATATGATGGTAAAAAATATGACAAAATAATTAAAGATATTGAAAATGAGCAAATTAAAATTAATTATCAAATTGAATCTCAATACTCCTTTAGTAATAATATTATGAAAGAATTAAATAAAACTTTTATTGTAATTGATGAAAATTTTGTAGAATTAAAAAATAAGTTAAGTATTGTGAATAGTAATGTAAATGACTTTGTTGAACTAGAAAATTTAGAAGTATTCTAAACCAATTGAACATTTTATATGACATAATGTTACAGGTAATCACAGATTTAGAAAATTCTCTTACATTTTGTAAACTAGGTGTTGTACACCCTAGTGTTATCTCAACCCAAGAATTATATGAAGAATTAAACAAAATTTATAAATATTATAATGAGAGGTTACCTTTAGAACCTAAAATGGAAAATATGTGGGAATTAGAGAACCTGATTAAAGTTAATTGTAAACTAGATTCTGAAAGGACTGTATACTTTATAAATTTACCCATTGTAGAAAAAACTCAATTTAAATTGTATAAATTACATTCTATACACACAAAATATGAAACAGATTATGTAACAATTATACCAAAAGTAAGGTACATATTAGTGTCTAACTCTGTAATATTAGGTTTAGACAATGAATGTAACTGTAAAACCGATTCCATATACTTTTGCTCATTCGACATTCTAACACACCATAAATTAGACTGTGAAATGTCCATCATCAGGAACAACGATACCAGCAACTGTGAATATACTGCATTGGAAGTTACAGACAACTTAATTAACTGGATCCCAGAAATCAACCTTTACCTGGCGACCTTCCCCAACAAGCAGACTCTGGAAATTACCAATCGCAAGGCAACTACCACCGTCACCCTTCAAGCCATATATTTGATAAAAACTAATAATGATTCAGTCTTTTTCAACAACATGAAACTGAGCCATACATCAACAACTTCGGGAGGCCATCCTATTTTCATGGACACGTCCAAACTACAATTTTCAATGAGTAAAATGCCAGAATTCTCAGTAAACGTTAAACGCCTAGAGTTGGACAAAATAAACACGGAAACCATCTCAAGGATTGACCCAAATATGGAAATAACCCACCACATCAGTATCTGGACTATTGCCCTTTACGGAGGCGTATTCAGCAGCCTTATATACTTCCCCCTCATCAAGAAGAAGAAGAGGACTTCAACCGATGCCGAAACTTTGCCAACCCCCGAAGTTTTCTTTAGGGATGGAGGAGTTATATGAACAATTTATGTGAACATTTCATAATTAAATGCGTGCTAGGAAAATTCCTGCTTACGCAGCTTTTGTATTATATAGGTGGTGAGAACAGAGCCCCGGCAGTGTGTAAGTCGCCTCTGTATCGCACAGACGTTTTCCGCTCCAACTGTATGTACATCAGTTGTATTTGAATTTATGTTTTTATTAAGCTAAATTATTGTAACCATTTCTAAATTAAATGTTTCTTAATTAACAAAGGTTTGTAAAAATAAAATCATTTTTAAAAACCTTTCGAGCTTAATATAACACGTAACTTATATATATATATATATATATATATATATATATATATATATATATATATATATATATATATATATATATATATATATATATTTCTTTCAACGAGAGTTGAGAGTTTAATCCCGCCTCCTGATACAAAGAATTATCAATGGGCGCTCACTCGAGTTATAGTCCACTCACTCATAACTTGAACAACTCTCTTGCCTACTAGACTACTGTCTAAACACTGGCGAAAGTCTATAGTGATAAACTCTTAACACTCGCCAAATAGAGTGTTATCAATCTTAATACAACACTTGTTCTAGAAAGAGAAGCCTGTTCTAGATTAACAATAGAGTAATAGGATCGCAGAATCATGGCTGTTACCCCCTTCGCTTACGCTATTATATTTATGCTTAAGCTATTTACTTATTAATATAATGCAATGGCATTAATAGCTTTGCAGACAAAGTTGTGCATGTTTCCCCTTAACAGATTCGCCTGCGATGCAATTCGCATTTCCTTCAATAAAACAGAGCTTATGCTTTTGTTCTAACGATACAGTTGTTTCTAAATGCTTTGTTGCGAATGGGAAACTGAAATACAATGCCGGCTTAATTATACATTATGTTAAGCATACAGCCTCTTGTTTCTATTGTCAAATGCATTTACCTAAATCTTTTGTGCAATCCTATTGTATGAGCGTAGCGATTTCTCAGTGTTATATCGTTAAAGTACGTGTGAGCGCGCGCGTGCCGCTAACTCTTGCCATTGCGGCTCTACGAAAGTGAAATCGGCCAAAGGGGGTGAGGGCTACCGCCGCGCCGTCTGGACTAATAGGAAATTTACATCTTGCTGGTTGGGTGAGCCTTGTTGCCAATTCGATGTTAAACTTCCGTTCGTCGTTCAGTGTCATTGTAGCTGTGGTGAAGTGCTATACTAGAGGTGTTCCTTTGCTTCGTTATGCAATTTCAGTTTTGCTTCCCATCGACAGTCTTTTTCAAGACTTTACTGTCTCAATCTATAAAAGTCTATATATAAACTTTTATAATGTGTGAAAACGGAAGCGTGAAGAAAAGAGAACTAAGTCGTATACATCCTCAAAAACAAAATACGCCTCATCAAACTATCGGCCGAAGCGTTCCGTTGCGGGCACAAATTACTAACCCGAGTTAACCCGGAATGTTTTTTTTTCTTGTGTCATGTTTCACAACGCAATACTGATATGTAATGTAAACGCAGACATTGATAATGCTTATGTCTCGTCCTATTCTATTTATAGAAGTGATTAGCTGATATTTTTTTATGGCAGACTACTTGTTCGGACGTTCATCCCTTTTAGTCATTGACTCTTATTTTCATTAGTCAGTTCATTCGCTTTTATAGACAGTTATCGTTTATCCGTGTTTATTCATGTTATATATATATACGAGTCAGCAAGTAAGTTCAAACGTTTTCACTCGGTTATGCAATACAGAGAGATTTTCGCCTTGAGCCTCCATACCTTTGCTCGTCACTATCAGGTGTTTTTCAGAAGAGTTGTTTACTTAACTTACAAATTTTGCTTTTAAACAGAGAAAATGAACCGTAGATAATAAACACGACATAGTGCATTTCATGATAGGCTTTGTTACAACGAGAGAAAATGTCTGGGATCCTGCAGACGGTAAAGACTCCTAGGTAGACTTTAACCTAGGTATATGGTACCGGAACCACTCCAGATCTCATCGACTTTGCCTCCCACGCTCTTCGTTAAGCTTTGCATAACCGTTTATTACATCCTCAAAACCTAACATCTTTCTTGTTCCGGTAGAGTGCAGCTATTTTTCATGTACTAGTAGATCCTGACACATCCCTAGGATCGCACCATAGTCCCAAAGGAAGCACTAATTTTCTCTTGCATGCCATTTCAGTTTCAAATAGGCTGTGGAAGACGAGGTGCATGCCATTCCTGCCATAGTCCCATTCTCAAGGTATTTACAAAGTAATACCCCTCCTTATTCTTTAGCATAAGGATATCCTAGCCTCCAGGGTTCCTGCATGATCTATCGCAGAGGGTTTTTCTGGCATAGTTTTTTCTTGCCAGGTTTTTTTTATCACGCTCGTAGCGAGACACCTACCGTGCCGTTTCATTTTACTATCTCCTGATTCTCCATGGAAAGAGCTTATCAGCTTTCCTTCGCTTGCGATACTAACAGAGGCAGTTCACTAAAGGTTGGGTGCCACGAGGGCTGGCGGGTTCTTGGGGCTCCAAACCCGGGTTAAGAAAAGAAAATTCATTCATCGATCTGATTAACCTATCCAGATCGAAAAACAGGAGCTTTATGTTCGTAGCATGGCGACACTGCTGTCTATAGTCTAACTAATCTGTTCAGATTCCTATCTACAGATCTACTAAAGAAGTAAAATTTACCTCGGCGTTGCGAACCTGAGGCATAATCTTATAGTATTCTTACAAATTATATAACAATTCCCAATGTGTAAAATTACGATATGAAAAAAATTATATTGAACAAATCTTGTACTAGAATATAAAATGTATACAGCTTAAAAATAGCTTAGCCTATCAGAATTTAGTAACCTTATGTCTTTTCATCGAAAATGTTAAATTTCTCCAATAAATACAGATCATATTTTGTTATGAAAGATTTTGTCTACAAGTTTTGTTCTAAAATCTATCAATCATCCAAAAAACAAGCAAATACATTGCAAATTTGTTGTTCGTAATGATAAAGTAAAGATTTAGTCATTTGCTGTGTTTTTGGATGATTGATAGAATTAACAATGAAATTTGTAAAAAAAACTTTTATAGCTTAATATTTTTTTTGTATTTATTGGAGAAATTTATCATTTTAGATGAAAAAACATTTGGTAACTAAATTTTAAAAGGCTAAGCTATTTTAAGCTGTTTACATTTTATATTGTAGTATAAGATTTGTTCAATATTATTTGTAAAAATACTATAAAAAACTTACTATCTGTTTACACTCATACCTACTTTCTAATTTTTGCGTGGTCGCCACAAGCCTTTACTACGAACAAAACTCTATTATATGTTTCACCTTCCTTTCGAACCGGTTGAGAGAGATGAGACCAGCGTAGGGAGCGATGTTATCTGATAGTCCCGACTATTATAACTCTCTGACTGAAATCCCTTGAATTACACGAGAAAATTACCTTCCTTCCGAAAACGTGGCAACACTGGCGTGACGTCCCTATAAAAGTTCACTCCGCATTGACTCCGCCTTGGCGAGCTCCCTACTACTCTGTGAGCTCTCGATTATGACCCAGTTTAAATACACTTTGTGAACATTCTAAATATTGTGAAGAGCACACACAAATTGCGTTCCTCGTGACGTCATCGCGTGCGGTCTAATTATCCTGATTTACACGGTTCGCAATCGCTCCGATCTTCGGTCACGGAAAGGAAGGTTCCCGGCCCGTGATAAAACACTTTATGCTAATTTAATTATTGCTATGCATAATGCACGGCCGACAAGTGGATTCTGTACGCCTCTTCCCGGTCAGGCAGTGTGTTAAATATGCAACGCAGTAGCAAAATACATGTGACTGTTTTATTCAGTCTCGTACTGTGACACGCCAACCGCTGAGGCCGCTTCGTTCCCACTTTATTCTTGTAATATCTTTACTTTTACTTCTGTCTTTGATCTCTGTTTTCTTCTTTATTGTCTAGCGCAATGTTTCTCAGTGGGACTGACCGTCAGAATTGAATATACATCTCTTGAAACATGTAGTTAATAGCTGTTTTAATAGAACCTAATTAATGTGTTATTAAAGCTTTTAATAGAATCTAGTTAATGTAAAAACAATGTTCGAGCTGGTTTGTGAGTTAAGGTTTTAAACACAAGAAATATATACAACTCACAATTATAAAACTTACATTTCATACGCGTTTTAAAGACATTACGTCATCACCATCAGTGATGCTATCACAAACATATACCTAGCTTTAATTAAAGAAATGGGACTTTACCTAAAGGTTACATAGAGTCCATACACCTTTTGTTTAAAGACAAAGAATTCTCATATCTTTTATACCCTACTTAAAATAAACATGAACAAATGTTAAATAGGTTAGCACTTTTGATTTCGAACAATATTTTATCTAATATATATTATATATAAATTCCAAAATATAGGTTTAGTAAAAAAAACTTATACGAGATACATAGAATATAATTTTTTATAAAATAAAATACATAATTTTGAGTCTAGTTTGTAACTTTACTGTAATAAGGTTTCCCTCTGATTATGATTACACGATCACCGAAACGAACAAAAGGTGTAATCTTGATTTATTCGCTAATTTTGCAAACTTTGTGTACTATTGGGTTTATATTAAACAGTTTTAATATAACTATATATGTTATAATTAATTAAAATTAAAGATATATGGAAAACGTCCGACAGCTGCTGTGACAAGCACCTTTATGAAACTCAGGGAACATCAGTAATCTTATAGTATAATATAAAGTTTTAAAGGAATATACTACACATCAAAATAAAAGTACGATATCTCAGTGTCTCAATAGTATCTGTTTCATTGCAATTGTAAAAATATCGTATTTTCGATCTAGTTGGCAATGTTCGAAAACGATAAAATACGTCCTGTCGATAAAACAGGCAGGCAGATACAGGGTTTTAAACGCGTATATTCCCTGTGTTACAGATCATCTTACTATATAACTTCCATGTTCAAGTTTTGAGTAAGCTTTTAAATCTATAAAAAAACCAAGACTAATATTTTCCCATTGATTTCGGTGACCATAATTTTCGTCAGCATATAAATCCGTTTAGAAATGTGTGGTGGAATGAAATGGGACTTGTGAATGTTTATACTTAGGCCACTGGTAACTACATGATGTCCGGAAGTACTGTGTGGTTTTAAATTTGCCAGGAAGGCTTTTCTTGATACGGAGGGGGCTTTTAATAGTATCTCTAGACTGACCATCAAGAGAGCAGCTATGGATCACGGGATTTCTAATGGAATTTTGTAACGGATGTTATATTATGAAACTAGCAGAGTTGCGCAAATTGTGAAACGGTTTATAATTTTACAAATTGGATTTTATTTAGTTATAACTCTTAAAACATTTAATATTCACTTCTAGCTTACAGTTGAGGCGTAAAGATACGTCTGTCTGTAACGCAATAGAAGTTATAAATCCGTTACAGTTAAAGTATTTTAAATTACCAAGTTAAACAATTAAAATTAGCAGAATATTCTTGAATTAATACTTAAGGTTTATTTACTTGAAATGCAAGGTATTTGTGCGGTGGTAAAATAATGACATTTAAATTCAATTAAAGCAAATCATAAACTTTATTTTAAAATAGACAGATGAAATAAATTAAAATCATGACACATAAATTTCTTTAACACTCAGTTACAGATTATGAAACCTTTTTTTTTTTTACATTACTTATAAATTTTTAAGGATAGCAATCCTTCAATTAATAAAATTTATCAATGGCTGAAAATGAACATATATTCGAGTTTACTTGCTTTTCTTGTATAATCAAGTTTAATAATTTAATGTGAACATATTAGCACCAAAAGGTGCGTAATTATAATTATGCTTATTAATTAAAAAGTTCAATGTTCATAATTTAGAAATTCTGCTTCGAAATGTTTTAAATTTTGAAATTAAGTTTTAAAAGTTTTAAAATCGCCCACTTAGCTGTGTTAACTTGTCGCAACTTCCCTTCCATCTCGGGGTAAATCTCGGTAAAGCCTGGTCTCATCTTCGTGAATAAACGTCGGGAAAACCATGAATAAGTCTGCAACCCATCTTGTATCTGGTATTGTAAGCCGCCTTCTATGCCATGATTTAAAAAAAAAATACTTTATATTAATTAAAATAAAAGGAAACTAAATACATCTTCTTGCCATTTGGAGACGTCCTTCCCTGGTTACATCCTGGCCTAATGAGACAGATAAATTGAAAGCAAGCAGCCTTCCTACTTACCGCGCATCCACGGGGCGCATGCATAGCTAGGTTACTTATTATTTTAAATTTTTCTCGATAGATGTCACTATCAGCCAGAGATCTCATCAAAAATATTTATCATACATAACAATTTTTTTTTACATAGTTATACATTATTACAATTTGGAATTTATTCTCGTTTGTTTTCTGAATTTTACTATTTTAATATGTAACACCGTCTAAAGTGTGTTACAATTTTAAATTGGATTATGAGTTCCAGGGAAAACCGTATAAGTAGTGCATCCTGGTTGGGGTGTACGATAAATGGGATGGTCTCGGAAGGCTGCCCTCAGAGTAGAGTATTATCCTCTCTGCTGTGGAGCCTTATCGTGGACGATCTACTAAGGACGTTCAGTAGAATGGGTATCAAGGTGGTAGGATATGCGGACGACATAGCTAATCTTGTTAGGGGGCCATTTGAAGAGGTCCTCAAAGACCTGCTTTAAGAGGCACTCAAGGTAACAGAAGCATGGTGCCGGGAAAAATCACTATGCATTCAAGGAGAGAAATCTGTGGCACTCATCTTCACTAGGCGATATAAAACTAAATCGCTGGAGATGATGGAAATTGATAATACCAAAATAAGCTACGTTGAGAGCGCTAAATATCTGGGAGTTAGTCTGAATATGAAGCTACTCTGGCGTGAGCACTTGGAGGATAAGTGCAAAAAAGCCATAGCTACGTTCTGGCAATGCAGAGGAGCGATAGGCATGAGATGGGGTTTGGGTCCACGTCAGATGAACTGGATTTATTCTGCCATTGTGGTGCCGAGGTTGGTCTTTGTCTCAATCGTCTGGTGGGACAGGGCACAGAAACAAACAAGTAAAAGAGTGCTGGAGCTCGAGTAGGGGCTCTTCCTTAGAGGCATAACAGATACAAGGAAAAGCACACCATGTGCAGTCATGAGGATTGTTTTGGGTTTTCCATTCTTGAGTCTTCAAATTAGGATGGAGGCAATGAAAACTGCATACCGGCTAAGTTGTACCGGGCTGTGGAAGACAAGTAGCAAACGTCATAAGCAGCTATTTGGGGATTCACTGAAGGTGCTCTGGATAGAACTTCAGGATAACATACTGTCTCTTAAAAGGGAAAAAGGAAATAACAAAATCCATATTCCTGCAAGAGGGGCATGGGCGGTGGGTAGACCCAAACATGGTGAAATCTGGTTCAAGGATGGGTCCAAGATGAAGGACGGAGTGGGAGCAGGATTTAGCGGACCGAGACACTAAGACAGATTTTGTCATCGCCTGGAAAACTACAACTCTGTTTTAAAGGGGGAGGTGCTCACGATCAAACTATGTGCTGAGGAAATAATAGAGTCTGGCAAGAGGGGAAAGACCATATGGATTTGCTCGGACAGTCAGACAGCTCTGAAGGCTTTAGGTAAGGCTAGTACCAGCTCTAGGCTGGTGGCTGAGACTATAGCTTCTCTATCAGAGCTGAGTAAGTATAATTCGCTCAACCTAACCTGGATTCCAGGACATTCTGGCTGGATAGGGAATGAGAGAGCTCACGCCTTAGAAAAACAAGGGTGTATAACTCAAGGACCGTTGAGGGCAGTGAGCATGCCGCCTCAGGAGGGGCGCAAGAGGATCACGGCACATATAGACAGGTTGTGCAGGGAAGAATGGAATGCAAATTTGGGGCGTAACAAATCCAAGATACTGTGGGGTTACTCGGGAGACTTGTGGGGCAAAAAACTACTATCCTTAAGTAGACCTCAACTCATAGTTACTGTAGAGCTGGTCACAGGTCATGGGAATCTGAGGGGGTTCCAATTAAAAATTGTAAAATCTAGGTCCCCTGTGTGCAAGAGATGCGACGACGACCAAGAGGAAAGCCCAATCCACGTACTCTGTGAGTGCCCTGCTTTGGAAGGAGAAAGTGTTTTGGCTGGCAAGTATGTTCGCCAGAGGATATCAGAAGATTTACCAGCCGCAAACTACTTTAAAATGGTGCTCTAGAATTTAGAGAAATGTAATACTATTTCATAGCGGAAAGCCACAATATTGCTGCACTAGTAGTACTGGTACATGTGTTATGTACCATTACTATATGTATTATATTTCATGTACTATATGTCATTATTATATTTCTACAAAATTTATTTACCTCTAGAAGTGGTTAACCTGCGAGAAGTATTTTAAAAACTTTCGTATTTCTTCGTTAGTAGGCTACTTTTATTTGTGACCACGATTTTTCGTTAGTGAAACCCATCAAATCTAAAACTTGTACGCGTTTATCTGATACTAATTTGGAATAAATTTTGAAAATAGCAACAACAAACATTGAAATAGACATTGAACAACTGTCAAAAGAATAACAGTATCAAATTTCTTACTAAAATAAACATTTTTCAGACTTCATTTTATGTTTATAACATTTCCAAGCTTAAAATTGTTTCATGTTTGTAATCGTGATGAAATATCAACATTGCGACATTATATAGGTAATAAAGAAAATTGTTCAATGTTTTTAATTCTGGTGTGAAATCAAAATTGCAACATTATAAAGATAGGACATGTGGGAAACATTCTTACAAGTGTGTTTGCTATTATATATTACAAAATGGCTGTGTGTATGGTATTTACCCATATTACAATATATAATGTAGGATATAGAGTTTGAAAATTTTAGCACAACTAAATAAGACCTAGCTAAAAGACCTAGGTTTTATAAGACCTAGGTTTTAATAGCTGAAATTAGTTTATCTATATGTCTTATCATCAGAAAACATGTTTAATTTAATTTTTGAAGACGCCCCACAACGTCATTATTTTGCATACTACTGTTTTTCGCACACCTCTGAACGCTTCCTAGTTTTAACACCACAGAGCGCTAACGTCGCCAAACGGTGTGTACAGTGTGTACTTTTACTTGTGGACAAGCTTTTGGAGGACTTGGAGTTTACACACACTTCTTGTTCATGGTACGTTAAGGGGTTTCTTCGTATGACACACTTCTTGTGGAGAGTGTCTTGTGACGACCTCAGCCACATATTCGGCGCCAATATCTTTACACTAATTAGTTGTTTTAAACCACAAATCGTGTAGTGCCAAAGAGTCTATTCAATTTATTCTTTATAAAATCACAAAAACCAGACTAATTATTTTAATATATATTTGTATATACCTCTAAACAATATTTCTGAATATATTTAATTATTTGGGCTTAATATCTTCTATTTATTTACATTTTTGAGGTTAAAGATAATTGTCTTAGCCAGTTACAAACATTTTTACCACGTAGTATATCATTATTAAAATATGTTTGAATTTCTCGTAATTAGAATTTAAAATTTTAATGTTTATTTGTAATCATTGCATGCAAGTTTTGCTTATATTTTTCAGATTAAATTTTGTTTTTACATTACTTTGCATATATATATATATATATATATATATATATATATATATATATATATATATATATATATATATATGCGTCACAGAAGTGTTTTTGTAAGTGATACCGGCTAGAAATTGTTGTTAATCACCGATTCAATCGCGAGTCAAGATTTCACTACTTTTCTTCATCCAACCGTTTTTTATCTCTTTAAATCGCTTACATTTGTGACTTAAAAGCAAATAACTCAAGGCAGTAGGGCTTTCCCTTCAAAACTCCAAAATCTTGAAAATATTGAGCCTCAAATAATATAGTATTAGCAGGTTTGTCTGATCCAAAATAGTGTACTTTTCTTCTTACAATAAATAAAGAGAAATAGTCATTTATTTCTCCTGTGACTTTTGACCATGGCCATTCTCTCCCATTCTCAAAATAGTGATATAAAAATTCAAAGACTATTCGTGTTGAGCCGTTACTATATTTGTTTATTTATATATTTAGTGTATACAAATAAATAAAATCAAGTATTAATTTATTACAGTAATGTTTTAGACTAAACGTCTATATATTGGATTTTAGTGACCATATGTGTGTACATGTGTACATATATTTATACATGTGTAAACATATATGCAATGTTAAAATATTGAAAAATGTACGATAAGTCAATATTGAATATTATAATATACTGACCATCTATTTTACATTAGTAATAGATATGTAAACTTATCCCTACTTCCATCTTATGCTTTAATAAACAAAAGACGTTTGAGATGACAAAGAAAAACATTTCCCGAAACCGTCTTCCTCATTTATAGAAAAATATGTTTATTATGTCCTACTATAGAAATTGTTTATATATCACTATATGTTAATGTGTACAAAATATTACAATTCTCAGCAACTCCACCCATTCTTATAAAATTTAGGTAATTTCTTCTGAGAAAGAAAGGTCAAAACGAGAAAAATGTATAGATTAGAAAATAAGATCCACTAAGATAATGATCACAACCGACGACAGTACAGAGGCACTGTTTAGTGAGACGGGTTAATCTTATTCATACCACTGCTTAATCTACTTAAGATAATTTTAAAATAATTTTTGAAGATTAGATTAGCAATTCCAAAGTCTTTAAAATAAAAAACAAATGCTATTGGCATTTTGAATACATAGAATTTTTAAACTGTTCCCCATATTCTTTGTTTAGTTAAGTATAAAAACGTTTCAGGTAGCTAATCGGGGGAACAGTAACACAAAAACTATCCCTAAGTTACGCACTCTAAATATGAAAAGGCTTTTACTTGGTCCACTTGAACATATAACATATCGAGCCTAACCTAATCCTCTTTTCTTGTTCACGTAGGCTTATTCTACGCTTACTTTATATATTTACAAACAATTCCAAACTATCTTTCCTAATAAAAAAATTAATAAGGAAAATCTATTGTATTTCAACTACAATAGCCAAATATAACTAAAAATTTTGTTTCCGTTTTTGATGATATGCTCATAAAGGAGCACATTCTCACAAGGTGCCCAGTAGCTATGGTTTATCAGTACACATATTTTGACAACGTATGAGTTACATACAACATATGTGTTACATACAACATAAATGTTGAATTAGTAACATTAAATTTTTTGTTAATGATATGTGTCTTAAACTTAGGTTGATTTAGAGCTTAGCTAGTGAGAACTTATTTCACTCTAAATCTCAAAATACACTAGTTTAGTAAAATATATCGACTAGTTACGACGACGATGCCGTTTTCATCAGTGATAGGCTACTACTAACAAATTGCACCAAGCCACGTCATTATCAAGTGTGTATAGGCTTCGTATCGTACAACTATAAAACAAACAAATTAATACATTTAAAACTCAAACAATAAAGATATTCTAACCTACAGAACACCAAACTTCTTACTCACGAGAGTTATTTATTTTACATTAGTATTTTTTATATCATCAATATACAGGCAATACAATTCCGCACTTGTATTTCTGTGGTAAATTTATCAAGGGAAAAAATTCATTAAGTTCCAAATCCATCGTCGACATACAGCATCCAAACCACAGGAAGAAATTTCTTTGTCTCTTTAGCATTGCTCTTAAACTTGCTCATAAAGAAAAAGTTAATACTTATAAATTAACATTAAAGAATAATTTATTACACTAAACAAGTATACACTAAAGTTTAGTGACCTAACACATGTATTCATACATCCAATGTTTCAATCTGTGACAGTAACTTATACTCGTACAATAACGTTTTAGTTTAATATACATGATCGAGTCTTGCCTAATATTTATTTCTTATTCACGTAGGCCTATTGAACGTATTTTATATTGGTACAACCTATAATAGCCAAATAAACTTAAATAACTGGATCCCGTTTGTGATGATATGCTCCAAGCTGGGCACATTGTGGCAAGGGATGTACAACGACATGTAGCCATGGTCTTCCAAGTAGCAATATTAGTTCACATATTTTACATGAGGGTAGTAACATCTCTTTATCTTTTTTCTAAGAATATGAAATGTGTTATTCAGTCACATTAATTAGACAGAAATTCAAGGAACGATAAGGCAAATTGTCTCAACCGTTCAACTCATACAAATTTCTATAGTTAGTGTCAGAGTAATTTAAATAGGATTGTCGAAACAAGTATAGTATAAAATGTTTGAAAACTATTGTAAAAGTGAAAGGCAACATAAATGTCGAAAGATTGGGATTTTATTAAAATTCAACGTAGGGAGCACAGATAAAGAGCATTTGTAACAAAATACAAGGTTTTTAAGAAATACAAAGATTTAAAAGATAATAATAATAAAACCAACATATATTAGATAGCTATAAAATTGAACAATTCTAAACATATTACTAAAAACAAATTTCAGATCATAACTACAAAAAAACAAAATAGAATACAATATTTAAAAAGATTTTATTTTAAAACCACGCAGAGTGCACATTTCCAGAGGGGTTTTAATATATTAAAAATTTAAACCTGAAAAGTTTTAAATATCCTGAATTTCAGCTTTATTTGCTATCTTGGCATGTCTCTTCGTTATTATATTTTTAACTTTAGATTTTATCGATACCATGATCTTGATTTTATAACTGAATGTTTTTCCATGCACTGTGCGCATTTTACTGTGTTCGGTACAATTTACCTCGTTTTCTTCTTTACTCCACTTTTCTGTTTTAATGAATTGTCGCTTCCTTAATTTTTTTTCTGTTCATTTTTAAACCGCTTTCAGAATGTATTTTCTCTTCGGTATTTTCTTCCAGTTGCTCTTGTTCTTTAACTGTCAAAACGTTTTCCGTTTCTGAGTCTGAAGTTAATTCCTAATTTCCTTCAAGATTTACGTCCATGGTATCTAAGTTTGTTCCGAGTGTTATTTTGCCACTATCAAACTGCGACAAAAGCTTACTTACTTTTGCAAGATGCATTGTTCTTTCTGGCAATCTATAATACTCTTTATGGACATTGATGCCATGGCCGAGATGTCTTGACAATCGCTCTAGGTCATTTAAGTTAAGTATTTGAGAAACAGTGGCTATATGTTTCCTGAGACGAGTGGATGTTACTAGTAGGTTCTCAGGTACCTTTGAGTCACATTTTCTAGCTACCCTTCTGAGGGCTTCACTCCCTCTAATGAAATTATTTCTTCTACACATCCCAAAAACGTATACATTTGACATAAGAACTTCAAATTAATTTTGATATAATAAAATTACATCAATGTTCTTTTTTAATTTAGGAGTTAACAATAATGACACCTTTTGTCCTTTTTTACGTCGTATGTGAATGAGAGTAAGACTTTGAATAAGCAATTTCTCATAACTTCAACAGACTCAATTTCCCCTTGAGGTTTTTCTTGGCACAAACGTTTCATATATAGGCCTACACTTTTCTCTATACGTTCAACTTCTGCGGTTCTCTTTCTTTTAAACGTGATAACACGGTACACAATATCAAGAGCATAGTGGTACAATATATTACAATGAAAATATTGGAAAGAACCCCAATACCACAAAAATAATCAAAAATAACAAATAAAACAAGTTACTTAAGATTGAACCCTTATGTACATTTCGATGACCATGTCATCATCATCAGAGGGTCTTATTACAAAATACAATCTAGCACACAAGAAGTTACAAACTAGAATGATCTTCTAATTTTGTGCAAATACTGGTTCATAGTATTAACATCTTAAGCAATAGGCAGAAGAGAAGGCTTGTTCCATTTGGCTTGTTCTATTTCATCTGTAGCTTTTCTGAGGATTAAAGAAGACCAATTTATATGATATAATTGTAAACGATCATCAATTTCCTTTCTTTTAGTATCATTGTTTTCGATTATTGCTTCACTTTTTAGGGTTTGTAAGCATTTTTGCAGCGAATAACCTATTATTAAAGCAAGAGTAGAACGTTTATTTCCAGATACATAATCAATTCCTTCAATATCTTTAACGGCTTGAATTATTTTAAAGAAATGCCGAGGTTTTTTATTGGGAGCCATAGCTCATAGTGTTTATTGTGTATATATATATATTAAATATGGTGATATGTTTTCTTGTAATATAGTTAATAAATTAAAAATATTTCAAAAACAAGAATACTTTTAATGAATATATTTATTCAAAGCTTTTCGCCGATACAATAGTACCAGCATCTTCAGGAAAATAATTATCTAATCATTAAATATATAGGATTAGATAATTATTTTCCTGAAGATGCTGGTACTATTTTATCGGCGAAAAGCTTTGAATAAATATATTCATTAAAAGTATTCTTGTTTTTGAAATATTTTTAATTAATTATTATATATGTATGTATATATATATATATATATATATATATATATATATATATATATATATAATCTACGGGCGATGATCACTATCTTGGAAGTATTCTCATACGATTTACGTACGACGCTGATCTGGCTTCCTTCATTCAAGCATCCTCATCTCTTTCTTTCATTTAGATTCGAAGATTAAACGTGAATCACTAAGGTTAGTGGGTATTGAATAGCCCTCCAAAAGATTTGTAAAGATTGTATTTAGAATAAAATAACACCTACAGTTTTGTCCTATATAATGTGCTTTTCTCTTAGCTAAAAAGAGAATAGTCAAATTTTCTTCATATGAGTTTTAAATATGATAATTTTCTCCCAATGTCGAAATATTTATATAAAAATGAAAACAATAATTATTTCTATCCTCGACTTCAGCCTCTGATTCCCTATGATTATTTATCTCTTTAGTGCAAACATAGAAATTAACACGTAGTAGACCTACACATACGTTGATCATAATAAATGGCAACTTGTACGCTATGCTGCGATATTCTGACAATATACTATTGGTTTCTATTGCATGTTCCAACATATTAACCACATAGAACATTAGTATTGCAAGTTAGAATTGTGGAAACCGTTCCATACTCTCATTCTATTCTTGAAATACAAGACGTATTGTGCTATTAAAATACAACCTAAGATTTTCTATAGCGTTTTAGCGTTGTGGTATTTATTCTTTATATATGACCGAAGTACATAGACTCTGCTTCTCGTCGTTTAATGATTAGGTAAGTTGACATGGACTAAACCAGTTCGATGGATTGGATATAGAAGCGTTGAGAGTTTATGTTATCCTATCAATCGCATATTTGTAAATACACATGGTCATACTTCTCATCAATATAATAACGCTAACCCACCAATTATGGATTATGGTTTAACTTTGAAAGGTTATATAACAATCAATACAAATGTAGAATAAAATAATGCTTTCTAAAACAGATTTTAGTTTAGGCCATCATATTATGGGCTAAATATATTAAGTTTATGTATAAAAAGACAGAACTCTACTATAAATTTGTCAACAGTATCTCCGCGCCGACGAGAACCGTGACATAATGTTACATGAGTTGAACTATTTATGTATTCCAATGAATGTAATTCCATAGTAAAGGCTATTTTTATAGTTGATTGTTCATTTTCCATATTGTTTCAATTCGTTTTAAACAAGGGATTATTTTAAAATTTTGTTTAAGAAACACAAACTTATATATATATATATATATATATATATATATATATATATATATATATATATATATATATATATCCTATTATAGCATGAATGGTTTAGTAAACAGTAATAGTTTAAGCTTAATAAATTTCAAGAATATACGTTAAATCCTCTATCATTAAGTAACATTATCATTTTTTCCAACTAAATCCCCAGGACTAGACACCAATAAAGAGTCGCCCATGGCCCGCAACGTCTAAAGCCACAAATGCCTACAGTAGTTTTCAAATATGAAAGGATTAATTGTGGCGAATAAATAGTAGTATAATAGCCATCAAATTGTAAGACTTGAAAATGGTACTTGTGGGTTTTGTCAGAGTCTTGAAATGACTGCTAAACTCTTTCTTCTTGTTTAAATAGAATTCTACAAATAGCTTTCAGAGAACAAATGAAATCATGTTATTACTGTATATAACTGAAGGCTACTGTAGAAATATTTCACAGTAAACGGATCAGAGAAAAGTACAGTTTATATTTGAGCATCCTTCTCAGATAAAACTGAACCTTGTCATATTGTGAGTTTTAAGAAAAGAAATAAAATATCGAGGTCAATTTAAAAAAAGTAATAGTTTTTCTTAAACGGTTTTCCTATAAATAAATGATATATAATATTTTAATATTAATGAGTGAAGATATCTATGAGTAAGATCTGTCTCTAGGTTCACAAAATCCGTTTGGCGAATCATCGATTTTGCGTTTAGGATTAGGTCAAAAGAGTAAAAATTGGGGTTAAAAAAATTTATAAAGATTTCGGAACACATAAAAGTAAGATTCTGCTAAGTTTATGTTACCACGTTAGTTACGACAAGTTTCCAGTTGCTGTGAGTTTACTAATACTGCGGTATGTCCAGAGTCATGCCCAGCATATGAAAAAAGTTAGCCAAGTTAGTTTTATCACAACTATTTCCATTATTGCCCTAAAATGACCACCCACGTTTTTAAACGCGCAACTTGAAGACCTATGTTACACTGGTTATAATGATGTTTTAGTTGCTTAATCGAATAGTGAAACTGTTCGAGGAAGGAGGCTCTAAACTTTAAATACATGCAATCGGCAATTTCATATATTTTTAAACATCGTGTTAAAATTGTATACGTTTTGTAAATTTTAAATCTTACACATTAACTTTAATTGTTCGAATTTCAAACACAAAACGGAAGATTTAGAAAAAAACACCCTGATATTTCATTTAGTTGTAAGCAACTGGTGTTATAACTAATTCATAATTTCACATCTATCAAAACGACTACATATCTATAAAGTTATGTTTTTAAATTGTTTAGGCCAGGCTATTCAGTCACACTTGCCTAACTTGTTTTCGAGTATCCGTTGATATTTTGCCATGTTTGTAGGAATGAGTTTGTGCTTTATTTTAAATACAAATACGTTCAATCTATATATTTTGGGAGGTATAAATAATATTTGCAATATTCTATAAACCTTGGATTTTTTATATTGTAAGATTTAAAGTTTGTATAGATAGATAGAACTTGAATTTATTTTTGCTTTTATTTGTCAGTAATAAGAAACCTAAATTTTTGGGAACGATACAAATATATATATATATATATATATATATATATATATATATATATATATATAAACTGCCAATTCATACATATACAATTATATGTTACCGTAGACTAAGATTTAAGATTTTTCTTCTACAAAATAATCTATATTATATTATGTTCTACGAGGAGGCAGACATTTTGCATGGTTTAAACAGATAAAAATAGTTGTTTTCATTTTTTTTAAAATAATTTTGATAGAGTTTCATACCTCCTTGTATTTATAAATCAAGAAAATATTTGTAATCGTTTATATATGTTACTTTTCTCTAGAAAAATTATTTTTTTAATAAAAGAGTTTAAATGTAAAACTTTGTAATATACTGTATATAGAACAAAATTTCAGTCATGATTAAACTTGGCAGAATGAAGAAAACTTGAATTATTTTTTTAAATGCATTAATTTTTTTTTTAATATTGCAGAATTTAATAGTGTCTGAAACCAAAAACATTCAATGTAGAGGTCTACCGTTTAAATTGATCACATCTTGATGTCACAAGGTGCTTTGGTTTCATCTGTAAGTGTTGCAGATCAGACTACTCTAGTCCGGTCTTTTAATTGCACATTTAGCCGATATCTCAACTTCTTATGATCGTAGACGTAAACATCGGTGGGACAGGCACTTACGGAAGTGATGACTCAGGTCGATAATAGTCAGGCAGAGAGCCTCCAACATACCATGCACACGTGCCTGTGCACACTGTAACTGTGTCCTCGGAAGGAATGTATTAAACGTAAATGTAAATTTCCAGTTACATAAAAGAATAAGTTGTGTGTTTACTAATAACAATTTTTAAAACCTACATACAAAATTTCACGTTGATTACTTCACTAGATCTAAGAGTACCCACAAGAGGCGTGTAGAGTTTGCGTCCGGCCAAGTCTCCACAAACACGTATAGGGGTGTGTGTGTGTGTGTGCGCGCGCGCGCGCGCGTGTGTGTGTGTGTGTGTGCGCGCGCGCGTCTGTGTGTGTGTGTGTGTGTGTGTGTGTGTGTGTGAAAAATTGGAACACTGATTTTTATAAAGCCCGAAGCTTTGATTTTTTTTGTCCCGAATTTCAAGTGCATCACATAAACTGTGATATATTTGCTCTTTCCGAAATTAAAAATTTTAATAATTAAATACGCCTAAAATGGAATTCTTAACTGTTAGAAATTTTATTGAGATAATTTAATTTAGAACATTCTAACTAATATTGATATTATGTTACATAATATGATACGATTCTAATAAATCTTACATTCTACTACAACCAAAAATCGGTTGTCCCGATTTTGTCTAGTAAAAATATGGTCGCTATAATTATATGTAGATTTAAAACAATCGTATGACAGCATCCCACAAAATCAACTATGGAAAACATTTCAGGAAACATCAATAAGTTTGAATTTAATTAAAGCTGTAAGACATATGTGTACTGAAGCGAAAACAAAGATAAAGGTTGCCAATAGAATATAGAGTGTCGTATTTACTAGTCTTAGTAAATATACGTATAATACGTTTCGTTTTTTTAATGTGAGACTATCCTTTAGCCTATAAGTGATACATATTAATTTAACAACTGTTCATGGGACTAGTTCCGTTTATTTAAAATACATAAACAAGAAATGTGGAATATAAAATGTTCTCAGAATAAAATTTGTACTAAACCAAGTAAACTGTACAAAGGACGGGTGGAAACAGAATCCATGAGGAAACCCCTAACGATTTCCGATGTTATTCTGTAAGAAACATTAACCGCAAGGCGAATCAATGCACCGGCAGTATACTGAACAAAAGGTATATTTTGGGGAACTTTTTTATAAATTTTGTAAGCCTCTAGCACGTGCCATCTCCCGCTGCCCTTGGCTTCTGCCCTCTTCCCATGCATAATTAATGCTTATGAATTACTTACAAGCAACAATTTCGCGTTGCTAAAACATCACTTTGTGAAACAAAACGAACAAATAATGTACAGTCCTTGACAGGATAAACAGTACTTCGACAGTTTTAATTACCGGAATAGACTGTACGTGGAATTTGCAATTAAATGTAAAAATGCGTCTTGAATTAACAACAGAGAAAAGTTTGCAGACAGAAAAGCTTAGCGTTGTTTGTTTTACAGCAGATTTAATTTCAAATTAATTACTTCTTGAAAAGAACGTTTCTAAAGGGCACTTTTACTGAGGACCTTGTTTAACTTTAAAAACTTTAGCATTAAAACCTTTATTAATAATTAAATAAAACATTAGAAAAGCACTGGAACATAGTAATAGCCCGAGAATACAACCTGTAGACAACCTATCTACAGCGTCTTTATTATAAACATGTGTAACAATTTGGATGCCAAGTAAAACACTATCAGTATAATTTAAAATATTTGAAACTTAGTCATTTTAATCCAATACATTTTACATACACTTTTAAAAGTTTTAAAATAAGCATTTTTTTATTTACAATTAAAATTAGCCTCCTGAATAACATATAGCTAAAATTCAAACTAACAAGTATTTTATAATAAAAAAACAAGAATTAAAGTCAATTCCTACTTATATCAACATAGCAAAATTTTATTTTAGTTACATTTTATTAAATAATTACAATTAATATAAATAAAGTAACAAAACTATGCGTTAAAACAGCCCTTCTACCACATAACCTATAATATAAAATCAGCTGTTAAATTAATTAGTAGCTGTAGTAGAGAAGCACTGATGAAGGCAAAACTAGTCTGGTTGTTTTAATAAACTATGTACTGTATAGTGAGGTTTAGAGTTACCTTTTGTAATAAACTATGTACTGTATAGTGAGATTTAGAGTTACCTTTTGTAATAAACTATGTACTGTATAGTGAGATTTAGAGTTACCTTTTGTAATAAACTATGTACTGTATAGTGAGATTTAGAGTTACCTTTTGTAATAAACTATGTACTGTATAGTGAGGTTTAGAGTTACCTTTTGTAATAAACTATGTACTGTATAGTGAGATTTAGAGTTACCTGTTTTAATTTTACCGTTATAAAAACAGTTTAAAAAATCATATGTTATAACTTATTTTAAGCCAAGTGGGACTAAATAACAATATTGCATACCTCGCTCATTTTGTAAAAAACATTTCCTCCCATATAAAACTAAAATTAAGTAATTACATTTAAATAATGAATTCATATTTGAAAAACTATATTAACATCATGTGTCATCGACTACAGGTTTTAAAAAATTTGTTTAAACTTGATTGGATGAATAAAAAGTATTTTATTAACAATTGAAAATTTGAACAATACAGCCTAATTATAAGGATAGTGTGAACTAATAGAATTGAGAAATATTAAATAATAATATTTTAACCATATTATATACAATAATATACAATGATTGTTTAAAATATTGTATTTGAATGAACCAGGCTGGATGAATAAAAAGTAGTTTACTAACGATTGAATGTTTGAACAAGATATAAATAAGCCTATATATATAAAGGAAGGTTTGAACTAAAAGAAGGAGTTGAAAAAGCGTATTCTTCTCGGTCTTCTAGGTAAGAAATGATATAGCTTAAATCAAAATGTTTAGAGCCGATGTTTATAAATTGAACTTATTGACTTTTAGTGATCTTGAAGTCAAATTGACAATTAAGATATTAACCAAATTATGTCTAAAAAATGTATAGCAATCGGATCATTCGCACCGCTCCTCTCCAGGTAATTTTCACAAATATTAATATACTTTTCCCTCAAGACCCTAAAATTAAATTCCCAATAAAATATTCTAATTAGTTTTCTAATGAACACAATTTCCCCTTATCTAAAATTTACCTATAGACCTATAGGAGAAATTAAGAATTTAAAACACATTTCACCAAAAGGTTGTTAAGTTTTAAAAATGTGCTTTGTAGCGAAAATTAAAATAAAAGCTATGAACTCCAATATAAGTTAACTTTTTTTGGCCATTAACGTCTTACATGTGGCTTAATATAGGTCTGGCACAATGTAGCTTAATTGTATTGCTTGTTAATTGCATTTGTTTTTCAATTCCTTCTGTTAGTTCACACTCTCCTTATATATAAGATATCTTGTTCAAATTTTTTATCGTTAGTAAAACACTTTTTATTCATCCACTCAAGTTTAAATACATGTTTTTAAACTTGTAGTGGATGACAGTTGGAGTTAATACAGTTTTTTTTCAGATAATAATTCATTAATTACATTTAATTAATCAATTTTAATAATTAATTTCACTTTTTATTTTGCCACTTAATATTGTGATTTTGTCATACGTATATACATATTTATATTAATTAAAAAGTAACTAAAATTTAAACAAATTTTGTTGACCCAAGTGGTAATTGACTTTAAAAAAAAATTGTATTAGATTACTTGTTATATAATTATTTCTCCAACACTGTTTTATTTTTTTAACAATATTCTAATTAGGTTTTATTACATAGCTTTCTAAAATATAATATACTACTGTATAATAATACTGTATAATATAATCTATTTTTTGTTTGTGTAAACTTTATAGAGTTGAGTTTGTATTAATTCGGAAAGCAAAGCAGGTAATTTTCGTAAAAACTCATGGTAACTGTGTACTTTTGATGTAACCTCGGAAAAGCGTAAAAATTTAGCTTCTGCGATGTAATTGTTGCTATTTTTTGGCCAAATTATCCCTCACTCAGACAATACCAGAACCCTTACCAAAACGTCTGTTACTAGATCTCTTTTTAGTTTGAATATGTTGTAATTTTTGTTTTTATAAGCAAATTCCAGTACTCGGGTAAAACTTTACAAAGTTTTAGCAAATCCGTCTTTTTGTCCTTTAAAATATTTTACTCAAAAACATAATCTAAACCAAGAGCTCCCAAACCTGTTGGTACCACTCCTGCTCCTCTTGAAATGAATCCTCCCACGCACCCTCCACTTTACGCTATAAATAAATGGTATGGGCATATGAAAAAAATTATAATATTATGTATATAGAAAACAATTTATGTATTTATTTATACATACTTAGATACATAGATACAACATTTCAAGTTTTAATTTGCAAGGTATATTTTAACTGGCAAGAGAAAAATCTGTTAGTGAGATGCTTGAGCTTGCATTTTTACACTAGCATGCCTATTTAAAGTTGTATTTTAGTAAGGGCACAATCCAGGTCATTAGCAACATCACGTTTGTTCCTATAATATTAAATATATTCAATTTATTTTGTTATTTTCCAACTGGTATCGCCCCCCCCCCCTCGAGTTGTCTTCACGACCCCCAGTTTGGAAACCCATTCTCTAAACAAAAACAAATGAACTTTAAGTGTCGTTTAGGTGTCGTGAACAAATAAACTGTAAATCGTGCTTAAAAGTTGAAAAACCTGAAATATATCCTCAATGCTGGGTGTGCCTGTACACCCAACTATATAACTAAATGTCTCTTTATTAAACAGTTCCGTATTTAAAACTAAAACTATATGTAGCTTAGTTTACAACATTTCTAAACTGTTCGGTTAGAATATTCTTAGTTATACAAAAATTTGGTATTTTCGAGGAATATTTAGTTAATTAGATCCACCAGAAGCAAATATTAAAAGTGCTAACCAACTATGCTAGATTTGGCCAACCATCGTTGCCAAAACTAGTCTGCATTATTAAACTAGTCTTTAGTGCAATTTGAGCGCACTCTTCTAATATTTACCATTGTTGAATTTTGAGTAAATAGTGACATTGATTTTGTGTGACTATTATAGTATCAGTGTCTAAAAGTTTCTCTTAAATATTTTGTTCCGCTCAAACTTTCTGACAATGATCATAACCTAAACTATTTTGACAAAAATCAATGCAGAACTAATCTTAATTGTGTAAGTAATGTAATCTATATTTACAAGGTAAATGTACGGAATTGTACACCCACAGAGTACATGTTAGTTCAGTATAGACTTGAGAATTTTAAATTATTCACTATTATCTAGTCAAAACCTAGATAAACCAAAGGTTTTGGTACAAATAAATAAGCATTTAAGCTGTTTATCAAGTTTTGTTGTTTTCTTGCATACTAGAATTTTGCTGGGTGAAAAAAAAATTGCATCTCTCCTATATTTAGGGATAATAAAAAATGTATTAAATTTAAAGTTGCTACGACAACTATTTGCTTAGTCCCGGTCATTAAATAGTTTCATTTTAAAACCTGTTTAAATCAAGCCAAATCTCTGTGTAAGCCTAAAGCTACGAGAAATAGACCTATTATTTTCGTTAATTTTTATGTAAAGAATTTGGACAAAAACTGTTTCGCTTAAATTCACATGTTTGTAGAAACACTCTACGGAATTGGGTTACTCATAGCTATAATGTACAAATATATTTATTAGTTCTAGTAAAATTTGTGATAAAAATATAGACTTAATGACGTTGGTGCTAAACTTTTTTTGTTATTATATTACTCGTTTTAATGTGTAGAATACGAATTTCAACTTTTTTTCCGCAAAAAGTACGGAAAGTAACTTTTTCCACATTTTAAAGTTAGGTTATAATAGCATGTACAGCGTAAACGAGTCTTATTGATATTGTTAAAAAAAATTTTTTTTTTTTTTTTTAATTACTCATTTTAATGTGTAGAACACTATTATAAATGTTTTTCCGCAGAAAATGCAAAAGGTTAATTTTTCTGCACATTTTTAATGTTACTCTTTAATAGCGTGTTTAGCGTGAACCGGCCGCGCAGTAGCTACAGCACACTGCACTACGACAAAGTCAGTTTATTTTAATCCTAAACTTAAAATCTAAAAATTTAACTTTTGGTTATAATTTTATACAACATGACTATATACCTACATTAAAATATACCTATGAAGTATCCAGTCAGGGTAGGTTTGGTTATAATGTTATTCAACTTTACTATCTACCAATATAGAAATATACCTACGAAGTATCCAGTCAGGATAGATTTGGTTATTATGTTATTCAACGTTACTATCTACCTATATTGAAATATACCTACGAAGTATCCAGTCAGGATAGATTTGGTTATAATGTTATTCAACTTTAATATCTACCTATATTGAAATATACCTACGAAGTATTCAGTCAGGATAGATTTGGTTATAGTTTATACAATATTACTACATACCTACATTAAAATATACCTATGAAGTATCCAGTCAGGATAGATTTGGTTATAATGTTATTCAACTTTACTATCTACCTATATTGAAATATACCTACGAAGTATTCAGTCAGGATAGATTTGGTTATAGTTTATACAATATTACTACATACCTACCTTAAAATATACCTATGAAGTATCCAGTCAGGATAGATTTGGTTATAATGTTATTCAACTTTACTATCTACCTATATTGAAATATACCTACGAAGTATTCAGTCAGGATAGATTTGGTTATAGTTTTATACAATTTTACTACATACCTACATTAAAATATACCTAAAAAGTATCCAGTCAGGATAGATTTGGTTATAATGTTATTCAACTTTACTATCTACCTATATTAAAATATACCTACGAAGTATCCAGTCAGGATAGATTTGGTTATAGTTTTATAAAATATTACTACATACCTACATTAAAATATACCTACGAAGTATCCAGTCAGGATAGATTTGCTTATAATGTTCTTCAACGTTACTATCTACCTATATTGAAATATACCTACGAAGTATTCAGTCAGGGTAGATTTGGTTATAGTTTTATACTATATTACTACATACCTACATTAAAATATACCTACGAAGTATCCAGCCAGGATAGATTTGGTTATAATGTTATTCAACTTTACTATCTACCTATATTGAAATATACCTACGAAGTATTCAGTCAGGGTAGATTTGGTTAAAGTTTTATACAATATTACTACATCCCTACATTAAAATATACCTACGAAGTATCCAGCCAGGATAGATTTGGTTATAATGTTATTCAACTTTACTATCTACCTATATTGAAATATACCTACGAAGTATCCAGTCAGGATAGATTTGGTTATAGTTTTATACTATATTACTACATACCTACATTAAAATATACCTACGAAGTATCCAGCCAGGATAGATTTGGTTATAATGTTATTCAACTTTACTATCTACCTATATTGAAATATACCTACGAAGTATTCAGTCAGGGTAGATTTGGTTATAGTTTTATACAATATTACTACATCCCTACATTAAAATATACTTACGAAGTATCCAGTCTGGATAGATTTGGTTATAATGTTGTTCAACTTTACTATCTTCCTATATTGAAATGTACCTATGAAGTATTCAGTCAGGATATATTTGGTTATAGTTTTATACAATATTACCACATACCTACATTAAAATATACTTATGGATTGTCAAGACAGGATAGATTTGGTTATAATATTCTTCAACGTTACTATCTACCTATATTGAAATATACCTACGAAGTATTCAGTCAGGGTAGATTTGGTTATAGTTTTATACTATATTACTACATACCTACATTAAAATATACCTACGAAGTATCCAGCCAGGATAGATTTGGTTATAATGTTATTCAACTTTACTATCTACCTATATTGAAATATACCTACGAAGTATTCAGTCAGGGTAGATTTGGTTATAGTTTTATACAATATTACTACATCCCTACATAAAAATATACCTACGAAGTATCCAGCCAGGATAGATTTGGTTATAATGTTATTCAACTTTACTATCTACCTATATTGAAATATACCTACGAAGTATCCAGTCAGGATAGATTTGGTTATAGTTTTATACTATATTACTACATACCTACATTAAAATATACCTACGAAGTATCCAGCCAGGATAGATTTGGTTATAATGTTATTCAACTTTACTATCTACCTATATTGAAATATACCTACGAAGTATTCAGTCAGGGTAGATTTGGTTATAGTTTTATACAATATTACTACATCCCTACATTAAAATATACTTACGAAGTATCCAGTCTGGATAGATTTGGTTATAATGTTGTTCAACTTTACTATCTTCCTATATTGAAATGTACCTATGAAGTATTCAGTCAGGATATATTTGGTTATAGTTTTATACAATATTACCACATACCTACATTAAAATATACTTATGGATTGTCAAGACAGGATAGATTTGGTTATAATGTTATTCAACTTTACTATCTACCTATATTGAAATATACCTACGAAGTATCCAGTCAGGATAGATTTGATTATAGTTTTATAAAATATTACTACATACCTACATTAAAATATACCTACGAAGTATCCAGTCAGGATAAATTGGGTTATAATGTTATTCAACTTTACTATCTACCTATATTGAAATATACCTACGAAGTATTCAGTCAGGATAGATTTGATTATAGTTTTATACAATATTACTACATACCTACATTAAAATATACTTACAAAGTATCCAGTCAGGATAGATTTGGTTATAGTTTTATACATTATTACTACATATCTACATTAAAATATACTTACGAAGTAACCAGTCAGGATAGATTTGGTAATAGTTTTATACAATATTACTACGTACCTACATTAAAATATACCTATGAAGTATCCAGTCAGGATAGATTTGGTTATAGTTTTATACAATATAACTACATGCCTAAATTAAAATATACTTACAAAGTATCCAGTCTGGATAGATTTGGTTATAGTTTTATATAATATTACTACATACCTACATTAAAATATACTTACAAAGTATCCAGTCAGGATAGATTTGGTTATAGTTTTATACAATTTTACTACATACCTACATTAAAATATACTTACAAAGTATCCAGTCAGGATAGATTTGGTTATAGTTTTATACACTTTTTCTACATACCTACATTAAAATATACTTACGAAGTATCCAGTCAGGATAGATTTGGTTATAGTTTTATACAATATTACTACATACCTACATTAAAATATACCTACGAAGTATCCAGTCAGGATAGATTTGGTTATAATGTTATTCAACTTTACTACATACCTACATTAAAATATACCTATGAAGTATCCAGTCAGGATAGATTTGGTTATAGTTTTATACAATATAACTACATACCTAAATTAAAATATACTTACAAAGTATCCAGTCTGGATAGATTTGGTTATAGTTTTATATAATATTACTACATACCTACATTAAAATATACTTACAAAGTATCCAGTCAGGATAGATTTGGTTATAGTTTTATACAATTTTACTACATACCTACATTAAAATATATTTACAAAGTATCCAGTCAGGATAGATTTGGTTTTAGTTTTATACAATATTACTACATACCTACATTAAAATATACCTACGAAGTATCCAGTCAGGATAGATTTGGTTATAATGTTATTCAACTTTACTATCTACCTATATTGAATATACCTACGACGTTTTCCGTCAGGATAGATTGGTTATAGTTTTGTACAATATTACTACATACCTACATTAAAATATACTTACAAAGTATCCAGTCAGGATAGATTTGGTTATAGTTTTTTACAATATTACTACATACCTACATTAAAATATACCTAAAAAGTATCCAGTCAGGATAGATTTGGTTATAATGTTATTCAACTTTACTATCTACCTATATTAAAATATACCTACGAAGTATCCAGTCAGGATAGATTTGGTTATAGTTTTATAAAATATTACTACATACCTACATTAAAATATACCTACGAAGTATCCAGTCAGGATAGATTTGCTTATAATGTTCTTCAACGTTACTATCTACCTATATTGAAATATACCTACGAAGTATTCAGTCAGGGTAGATTTGGTTGTAGTTTTATACTATATTACTACATACCTACATTAAAATATACCTACGAAGTATCCAGCCAGGATAGATTTGGTTATAATGTTATTCAACTTTACTATCTACCTATATTGAAATATACCTACGAAGTATTCAGTCAGGGTAGATTTGGTTAAAGTTTTATACAATATTACTACATCCCTACATTAAAATATACCTACGAAGTATCCAGCCAGGATAGATTTGGTTATAATGTTATTCAACTTTACTATCTACCTATATTGAAATATACCTACGAAGTATCCAGTCAGGATAGATTTGGTTATAGTTTTATACTATATTACTACATACCTACATTAAAATATACCTACGAAGTATCCAGCCAGGATAGATTTGGTTATAATGTTATTCAACTTTACTATCTACCTATATTGAAATATACCTACGAAGTATTCAGTCAGGGTAGATTTGGTTATAGTTTTATACAATATTACTACATCCCTACATTAAAATATACTTACGAAGTATCCAGTCTGGATAGATTTGGTTATAATGTTGTTCAACTTTACTATCTTCCTATATTGAAATGTACCTATGAAGTATTCAGTCAGGATATATTTGGTTATAGTTTTATACAATATTACCACATACCTACATTAAAATATACTTATGGATTGTCAAGACAGGATAGATTTGGTTATAATGTTCTTCAACGTTACTATCTACCTATATTGAAATATACCTACGAAGTATTCAGTCAGGGTAGATTTGGTTATAGTTTTATACTATATTACTACATACCTACATTAAAATATACCTACGAAGTATCCAGCCAGGATAGATTTGGTTATAATGTTATTCAACTTTACTATCTACCTATATTGAAATATACCTACGAAGTATTCAGTCAGGGTAGATTTGGTTATAGTTTTATACAATATTACTACATCCCTACATTAAAATATACCTACGAAGTATCCAGCCAGGATAGATTTGTTTATAATGTTATTCAACTTTACTATCTACCTATATTGAAATATACCTACGAAGTATCCAGTCAGGATAGATTTGGTTATAGTTTTATACTATATTACTACATACCTACATTAAAATATACCTACGAAGTACCCAGCCAGGATAGATTTGGTTATAATGTTATTCAACTTTACTATCTACCTATATTGAAATATACCTACGAAGTATTCAGTCAGGGTAGATTTGGTTATAGTTTTATACAATATTACTACATCCCTACATTAAAATATACTTACGAAGTATCCAGTCTGGATAGATTTGGTTATAATGTTGTTCAACTTTACTATCTTCCTATATTGAAATGTACCTATGAAGTATTCAGTCAGGATATATTTGGTTATAGTTTTATACAATATTACCACATACCTACATTGAAATATACTTATGGATTGTCAAGACAGGATAGATTTGGTTATAATGTTATTCAACTTTACTATCTACCTATATTGAAATATACCTACGAAGTATCCAGTCAGGATAGATTTGATTATAGTTTTATAAAATATTACTACATACCTACATTAAAATATACCTACGAAGTATCCAGTCAGGATAAATTGGGTTATAATGTTATTCAACTTTACTATCTACCTATATTGAAATATACCTACGAAGTATTCAGTCAGGATAGATTTGATTATAGTTTTATACAATATTACTACATACCTACATTAAAATATACTTACAAAGTATCCAGTCAGGATAGATTTGGTTATAGTTTTATACAATATTACTACATACCTACATTAAAATATACTTACGAAGTATCCAGTCAGGATAGATTTGGTTATAGTTTTATACAATATTACTACATACCTACATTAAAATATACCTATGAAGTATCCAGTCAGGATAGATTTGGTTATAATGTTATTCAACTTTACTCTCTACCTATATTGAAATATACCTACGAAGTATACAGTCAGGATAGATTCGGTTATAGTTTTATACAATTTTACTACATACCTACATTAAAATATACTTACAAAGTATCCAGTCAGGATAGATTTGGTTATAGTTTTATACATTATTACTACATATCTACATTAAAATATACTTACGAAGTAACCAGTCAGGATAGATTTGGTAATAGTTTTATACAATATTACTACGTACCTACATTAAAATATACCTATGAAGTATCCAGTGAGGATAGATTTGGTTATAGTTTTATACAATATAACTACATGCCTAAATTAAAATATACTTACAAAGTATCCAGTCTGGATAGATTTGGTTATAGTTTTATATAATATTACTACATACCTACATTAAAATATACTTACAAAGTATCCAGTCAGGATAGATTTGGTTATAGTTTTATACAATTTTACTACATACCTACATTAAAATATACTTACAAAGTATCCAGTCAGGATAGATTTGGTTATAGTTTTATACACTTTTTCTACATACCTACATTAAAATATACTTACGAAGTATCCAGTCAGGATAGATTTGGTTATAGTTTTATACAATATTACTACATACCTACATTAAAATATACCTACGAAGTATCCAGTCAGGATAGATTTGGTTATAATGTTATTCAACTTTACTACATACCTACATTAAAATATACCTATGAAGTATCCAGTCAGGATAGATTTGGTTATAGTTTTATACAATATAACTACATACCTAAATTAAAATATACTTACAAAGTATCCAGTCTGGATAGATTTGGTTATAGTTTTATATAATATTACTACATACCTACATTAAAATATACTTACAAAGTATCCAGTCAGGATAGATTTGGTTATAGTTTTATACAATTTTACTACATACCTACATTAAAATATATTTACAAAGTATCCAGTCAGGATAGATTTGGTTTTAGTTTTATACAATATTACTACATACCTACATTAAAATATACCTACGAAGTATCCAGTCAGGATAGATTTGGTTATAATGTTATTCAACTTTACTATCTACCTATATTGAATATACCTACGACGTTTTCAGTCAGGATAGATTGGTTATAGTTTTGTACAATATTACTACATACCTACATTAAAATATACTTACAAAGTATCCAGTCAGGATAGATTTGGTTATAGTTTTTTACAATATTACTACATACCTACATTAAAATATACTTACGAAGTATCCAGTCAGGATAGATTTGGTTATAGTTTTATACAATATTACTACATACCTACATTAAAATATACCTATGAAGTATCCAGTCAGGATAGATTTGGTTATAATGTTATTCAACTTTACTCTCTACCTATATTGAAATATACCTACGAAGTATACAGTCAGGATAGATTCGGTTATAGTTTTATACAATATTACTACATACCTACATAAAAATATACTTACAACGTATCCAGTCTGGATAGATTTGGTTATAGTTTTATATAATATTACTTCATACCTACATTAAAATATACTTACAAAGTATCCAGTCAGGATAGATTTGGTTATAGTTTTATACAATTTTACTACATACCTACATTAAAATATACTTACAAAGTATCCAGTCAGGATAGATTTGGTTATAGTTTTATACATTATTACTACATATCTACATTAAAATATACTTACGAAGTAACCAGTCAGGATAGATTGGGTAATAGTTTTATTCAATATTACTACATACCTACATTAAAATATACCTATGAAGTATCCAGTCAGGATGGATTTGGTTATAGTTTTATACAATATAACTACATGCCTAAATTAAAACATACTTACAAAGTATCCAGTCTGGATAGATTTGGTTATAGTTTTATATAATATTACTACATACCTACATTAAAATATACTTACAAAGTATCCAGTCAGGATAGATTTGGTTATAGTTTTATACAATTTTACTACATACCTACATTAAAATATATTTACAAAGTATCCAGTCAGGATAGATTTGGTTTTAGTTTTATACAATATTACTACATACCTACATTAAAATATACCTACGAAGTATCCAGTCAGGATAGATTTGGTTATAATGTTATTCAACTTTACTATCTACCTATATTGAATATACCTACGACGTTTTCCGTCAGGATAGATTGGTTATAGTTTTGTACAATATTACTACATACCTACATTAAAATATACTTACAAAGTATCCAGTCAGGATAGATTTGGTTATAGTTTTTTACAATATTACTACATACCTACATTAAAATATACCTAAAAAGTATCCAGTCAGGATAGATTTGGTTATAATGTTATTCAACTTTACTATCTACCTATATTAAAATATACCTACGAAGTATCCAGTCAGGATAGATTTGGTTATAGTTTTATAAAATATTACTACATACCTACATTAAAATATACCTACGAAGTATCCAGTCAGGATAGATTTGCTTATAATGTTCTTCAACGTTACTATCTACCTATATTGAAATATACCTACGAAGTATTCAGTCAGGGTAGATTTGGTTGTAGTTTTATACTATATTACTACATACCTACATTAAAATATACCTACGAAGTATCCAGCCAGGATAGATTTGGTTATAATGTTATTCAACTTTACTATCTACCTATATTGAAATATACCTACGAAGTATTCAGTCAGGGTAGATTTGGTTAAAGTTTTATACAATATTACTACATCCCTACATTAAAATATACCTACGAAGTATCCAGCCAGGATAGATTTGGTTATAATGTTATTCAACTTTACTATCTACCTATATTGAAATATACCTACGAAGTATCCAGTCAGGATAGATTTGGTTATAGTTTTATACTATATTACTACATACCTACATTAAAATATACCTACGAAGTATCCAGCCAGGATAGATTTGGTTATAATGTTATTCAACTTTACTATCTACCTATATTGAAATATACCTACGAAGTATTCAGTCAGGGTAGATTTGGTTATAGTTTTATACAATATTACTACATCCCTACATTAAAATATACTTACGAAGTATCCAGTCTGGATAGATTTGGTTATAATGTTGTTCAACTTTACTATCTTCCTATATTGAAATGTACCTATGAAGTATTCAGTCAGGATATATTTGGTTATAGTTTTATACAATATTACCACATACCTACATTAAAATATACTTATGGATTGTCAAGACAGGATAGATTTGGTTATAATGTTCTTCAACGTTACTATCTACCTATATTGAAATATACCTACGAAGTATTCAGTCAGGGTAGATTTGGTTATAGTTTTATACTATATTACTACATACCTACATTAAAATATACCTACGAAGTATCCAGCCAGGATAGATTTGGTTATAATGTTATTCAACTTTACTATCTACCTATATTGAAATATACCTACGAAGTATTCAGTCAGGGTAGATTTGGTTATAGTTTTATACAATATTACTACATCCCTACATTAAAATATACCTACGAAGTATCCAGCCAGGATAGATTTGTTTATAATGTTATTCAACTTTACTATCTACCTATATTGAAATATACCTACGAAGTATCCAGTCAGGATAGATTTGGTTATAGTTTTATACTATATTACTACATACCTACATTAAAATATACCTACGAAGTACCCAGCCAGGATAGATTTGGTTATAATGTTATTCAACTTTACTATCTACCTATATTGAAATATACCTACGAAGTATTCAGTCAGGGTAGATTTGGTTATAGTTTTATACAATATTACTACATCCCTACATTAAAATATACTTACGAAGTATCCAGTCTGGATAGATTTGGTTATAATGTTGTTCAACTTTACTATCTTCCTATATTGAAATGTACCTATGAAGTATTCAGTCAGGATATATTTGGTTATAGTTTTATACAATATTACCACATACCTACATTGAAATATACTTATGGATTGTCAAGACAGGATAGATTTGGTTATAATGTTATTCAACTTTACTATCTACCTATATTGAAATATACCTACGAAGTATCCAGTCAGGATAGATTTGATTATAGTTTTATAAAATATTACTACATACCTACATTAAAATATACCTACGAAGTATCCAGTCAGGATAAATTGGGTTATAATGTTATTCAACTTTACTATCTACCTATATTGAAATATACCTACGAAGTATTCAGTCAGGATAGATTTGATTATAGTTTTATACAATATTACTACATACCTACATTAAAATATACTTACAAAGTATCCAGTCAGGATAGATTTGGTTATAGTTTTATACAATATTACTACATACCTACATTAAAATATACTTACGAAGTATCCAGTCAGGATAGATTTGGTTATAGTTTTATACAATATTACTACATACCTACATTAAAATATACCTATGAAGTATCCAGTCAGGATAGATTTGGTTATAATGTTATTCAACTTTACTCTCTACCTATATTGAAATATACCTACGAAGTATACAGTCAGGATAGATTCGGTTATAGTTTTATACAATTTTACTACATACCTACATTAAAATATACTTACAAAGTATCCAGTCAGGATAGATTTGGTTATAGTTTTATACATTATTACTACATATCTACATTAAAATATACTTACGAAGTAACCAGTCAGGATAGATTTGGTAATAGTTTTATACAATATTACTACGTACCTACATTAAAATATACCTATGAAGTATCCAGTGAGGATAGATTTGGTTATAGTTTTATACAATATAACTACATGCCTAAATTAAAATATACTTACAAAGTATCCAGTCTGGATAGATTTGGTTATAGTTTTATATAATATTACTACATACCTACATTAAAATATACTTACAAAGTATCCAGTCAGGATAGATTTGGTTATAGTTTTATACAATTTTACTACATACCTACATTAAAATATACTTACAAAGTATCCAGTCAGGATAGATTTGGTTATAGTTTTATACACTTTTTCTACATACCTACATTAAAATATACTTACGAAGTATCCAGTCAGGATAGATTTGGTTATAGTTTTATACAATATTACTACATACCTACATTAAAATATACCTACGAAGTATCCAGTCAGGATAGATTTGGTTATAATGTTATTCAACTTTACTACATACCTACATTAAAATATACCTATGAAGTATCCAGTCAGGATAGATTTGGTTATAGTTTTATACAATATAACTACATACCTAAATTAAAATATACTTACAAAGTATCCAGTCTGGATAGATTTGGTTATAGTTTTATATAATATTACTACATACCTACATTAAAATATACTTACAAAGTATCCAGTCAGGATAGATTTGGTTATAGTTTTATACAATTTTACTACATACCTACATTAAAATATATTTACAAAGTATCCAGTCAGGATAGATTTGGTTTTAGTTTTATACAATATTACTACATACCTACATTAAAATATACCTACGAAGTATCCAGTCAGGATAGATTTGGTTATAATGTTATTCAACTTTACTATCTACCTATATTGAATATACCTACGACGTTTTCAGTCAGGATAGATTGGTTATAGTTTTGTACAATATTACTACATACCTACATTAAAATATACTTACAAAGTATCCAGTCAGGATAGATTTGGTTATAGTTTTTTACAATATTACTACATACCTACATTAAAATATACTTACGAAGTATCCAGTCAGGATAGATTTGGTTATAGTTTTATACAATATTACTACATCCCTACATTAAAATATACCTACGAAGTATCCAGCCAGGATAGATTTGGTTATAATGTTATTCAACTTTACTATCTACCTATATTGAAATATACCTACGAAGTATCCAGTCAGGATAGATTTGGTTATAGTTTTATACAATATTACTACATACCTACATTAAAATATACCTATGAAGTATCCAGCCAGGATAGATTTGGTTATAATGTTATTCAACTTTACTATCTACCTATATTGAAATATACCTACGAAGTATACAGTCAGGATAGATTTGGTTATAGTTTCATACATTATTACTACATATCTACATTAAAATATAATTACGAAGTATCCAGTCAGGATAGATTTAGTTATAGTTTTATACAATATTACTACATACCTACATTAAAATATACCTATGAAGTATCCAGCCAGGATAGATTTGGTTATAATGTTATTCAACTTTACTATCTACCTATATTGAAATATACCTACGAAGTATACAGTCAGGATAGATTTGGTTATAGTTTCATACAATATTACTACATACCTACATTAAAATATACTTACAAATTATCCAGTAAGGATAGATTTGGTTATAGTTTCATACAATATTACTACATACCTACATTAAAATATACTTACAAATTATCCAGTAAGGATAGATTTGGTTATAGTTTCATACAATATTACTACATACCTACATTAAAATATACTTACAAATTATCCAGTAAGGATAGATTTGGTTATACTTTTATACAATATTACTACATACCTATATTAAAATATACTTACGAAGTATCCAGTCAGGATAGATTTAGTTATAGTTTTATACAATATTACTACATACCTACATTAAAATATACCTATGAAGTATCCAGCCAGGATAGATTTGGTTATAATGTTATTCAACTTTACTATCTACCTATATTGAAATATACCTACGAAGTATACAGTCAGGATAGATTTGGTTATAGTTTTATACAATGTTACTACATACCTACATTAAAATATACCTATACAGTATCCAGCCAGGATAGATTTGGTTATAATGTTATTCAACTTTACTATCTACCTATATTGAAATATACCTACGAAGTATACAGTCAGGATAGATTTAGTTATAGTTTTATACAATATTACTACATACCTACATTAAAATATACCTATGAAGTATCCAGCCAGGATAGATTTGGTTATAATGTTATTCAACTTTACTATCTACCTATATTGAAATATACTTACGAAGTATACAGTCAGGATAGATTTAGTTATAGTTTTATACAATATTACTACATACCTACATTAAAATATACCTATGAAGTATCCAGCCAGGATAGATTTGGTTATAATGTTATTCAACTTTACTATCTACCTATATTGAAATATACCTACGAAGTATACAGTCAGGATAGATTTAGTTATAGTTTTATACAATATTACTACATACCTACATTAAAATATACCTATGAAGTATCCAGCCATGATAGATTTGGTTATAATGTTATTCAACTTTACTATCTACCTATATTAAAATATACTTACGAAGTATCCAGTCAGGATAGATTTAGTTATAGTTTTATACAATATTACTACATACCTACATTAAAATATACCTATGAAGTATCCAGCCAGGATAGATTTGGTTATAATGTTATTCAACTTTACTATCTACCTATATTGAAATATACCTACGAAGTATACAGTCAGGATAGATTTGGTTATAGTTTCATACAATATTACTACATACCTACATTAAAATATACTTACGAAGTATCCAGTCAGGATAGATTTAGTTATAGTTTTATACAATATTACTACATACCTACATTAAAATATACCTATGAAGTATCCAGCCAGGATAGATTTGGTTATAATGTTATTCAACTTTACTATCTACCTATATTGAAATATACCTACGAAGTATACAGTCAGGATAGATTTAGTTATAGTTTTATACAATATTACTACATACCTACATTAAAATATACCTATGAAGTATCCAGCCAGGATAGATTGGTTATAATGTTATTCAACTTTACTATCTACCTATATTGAAATATACCTACGAAGTATACAGTCAGGATAGATTTAGTTATAGTTTTATACAATATTACTACATACCTACATTAAAATATACCTATGAAGTATCAAGCCAGGATAGATTTGGTTATAATGTTATTCAACTTTACTATCTACCTATATTAAAATATACTTACGAAGTATACAGTCAGGATAGATTTGGTTATAGTTTTATACAATGTTACTACATACCTACATTAAAATATACCTATGAAGTATCCAGCCAGGATAGATTTGGTTATAATGTTATTCAACTTTACTATCTACCTATATTGAAATATACCTACGAAGTATACAGTCAGGATAGATTTAGTTATAGTTTTATACAATATTACTACATACCTACATTAAAATATACCTATGAAGTATCCAGCCAGGATAGATTTGGTTATAATGTTATTCAACTTTACTATCTACCTATATTGAAATATACCTACGAAGTATACAGTCAGGATAGATTTGGTCGTGATTTTCTGCATCGGCAATAAGTCTAAATATTTACCAAAATTACAACCAAATCTACCCTGACTGGATACTTCGTAGGTACATTTTAATATAGGCATTTAGTAATGTTTAAAATTACAAATCAGCTCTAGACATAGAGCAGTGTGCTGTAGCTACTGCGCGCCTGGTTAACTCTATAGGCCTACATGCCTTTACAACTTAACATTTATTTTGTGAAAAAAGTAACTTTCCGTACTTTCCGCGGGAAAAAAGTTGATATTCGTGTTCTACACATTAAAACGAGTAACATAATAACAAAAAAAAAATTGTTAGAACCAATGTCATTAATTCTATATATTTACCAAGTTGATGTTTACACATAGGTTATAGGCCTAAGCTTATTATTTGAACTGCATTTCATGTACTGTATAATGATCTATGAATATCCGGATTCTGTGGTGATATAGCCTAATAACAAAACCAATGAATGCTGAAATTGCTAATATATGCCTACAGATGACGCCAACATACAAATAACCTCACTCTTGTTTCTTTATTTAAAATGTAGTTAAATATAAATAAACGGAATGACTGTTACCTTATTTGATGAAATATGCTTCATTTATATAAAAGAAACGACACTCATTTCATTAAAACACAGTATTTTTTGGAAATTCTACACACAATTTCATTTTAAAAAAACTAATGCACCAATTTAAAACAATTCCCTTGCATAAGAAACTATCGAGTGCGTCTGCGCATAATTGTCGTGCATCAACTAAAGTAAATATTACTATTAGCTGATTGGGTCTACATTTGCAGGTTCGGACTGGTCTGGAATATCCGCTCATATTGGTCAACTACCTGGGTGCTTTCCTACTTTCAACTTATACCACAGGAAGTCATATTAACAACTGAGAAAATGTTAACTTTATTTCCTGTCTTGGCTTTTTCACTCTGTCCAGGTTTCTCACAAGCTAAACAAAAATATCACCTTAATACTCGAAGCCGTTTGGGTGTCTGATTCTAAGACGTAGGCCTACATGTGAGGAGTCCCATTTAGATCCATAATGAACGATTTATTCAATGTAATATTATTAAATTCGATTAGGCCTACACTAATAGCAAAATTAATGCATAACTATTATAATAAAATAATCATTAATTTGCATATCTTAAACAATATCACGTTGAAGCAATGATTTTTTTTAAACTCCTAGGACCAATAACATTTTGAGTAAATATAGAATTTTAAAAAATAACAAGCACGTTATGAAAACGTCTTGCCATAATTTCAAGATTAATATTTTCCTACTGTCATCTGATGCTTGTTTAACCCAAACTTTACAAACCCACAGAGATTATTGTTGAAAATGGAATATTTTACTTTATTTTTGTAGGAAAGTTAATAAAACAAGATTAGTTCATACCAAAAAAATGTATACAGTAAATGATGTTTATTGTTTTAATTAAATATTTCACTGTGAAATATTAGTAAAATAAAATGAGTCGACAGGAAAGTACCTGTAGCCTTCACTAGTGCTGGAACTAGACTCCAAAAAATAAGTCTTGTACAACATAAATTCCAAAATTCTGGAATTCGGTAAGAGTTAATGAAAGAGTGATAATCAATGAAGATTGATAATTAGATTGATTATAATTAGGTGTGGTTATGGAAAAATTGAATTGTTTTATTCTTTAGACGGATATTCTACAATCTTTTATTCTATTGAATTTATTGTTTAATCCTTACAAATGAATGCCTGTTTATTACGTCACTGGCAATACACAACTCCATAGGTGTAACCAAACGTGGTTTCAAGAAATTCAGACTTCCTAGATCTCTGAGACATGATATCAATAGGTATAATAATAATAACGTATTTTATTATATTTAAAATACATAAAAATTTAAAATATGATCAAAATTAAAATAAACAGTATTTGTCTAAAGCAAAAAGCTTTCAGGGGTGCAAAATAAGGGTAGTAAACCTCAAGGCACGCGAGGAGTAATGCCTGCTGAAAGGTCCCTCGTCACCGGTCAAGCAAATTTTTTTAAGACGACTTTCTCTCGAGATTCAACGTTACCACACGGAGTGAGTTCATTTAGAAAGGTTTTCGTTTTGCACAATTGACAATCATTTAAAGAAAAACACACTTTAGTCTCAATTTGTGTACATTTACAGTCGCGTACGTCCTCTAACAACCTAACAACCTTACAATCACATCAAAACTAGGGAATTTAAAGGCAACATGTTCTGATGAATATAGGTTTATATATATATATATATATATATATATATATATATATATATATATATATATATATATACGAGTAAATATACGCTACTATAATATACAAATATATATATATATATATATATATATATATATATATATATATATATATATATATTTTATAACATAAACGTATGAGGTTAGAGAATAAATTTAGTTGATATCCAAAAAGAACAGTAGTCGATAGAAATATTAAGCGAAGAGTGACAAGAATATGGATAATAGAATTACTAGAATACGGAAAAAGTACTTAACCATTGCTTTATTTCAAGTATAGTCATACAGGGGCTGTGGGAACCTTTAAAAAAAGATGGGTCCAAGTATTTTAAGATGGGAGTTTCCAAGGACCAAAATACCTGGTTTATAATAACACTGTACCGTTAGAGAAAGCTCTTTGTAAATGGGTGTGGGGATAACCAAATTAACTAAAATACGTGAGGGGGAGAGATGATGCGGGGTTGGAAAAGGTAGTGATCGAGAGGGAGTCTTGGAGAAAGTTCAGAAGAGGACAGCCGTATTGGGGGGTCCAAGTGTCAGCAATGTTAAAGGGGTAAATTTTGTTAATGGAATTAAGAGAATTACAAGTTTTTGTGTGTATAATTTAAAAGTGCGACGTAAATGATTTAGTAAAGAATTAGAAAAGTAAGTTAGTTATCTGAAAAGTGCAGCCAAGCAGCTATCAACGGCCAAGATTCCAGGAACTCAACAAACAATAAGTACTTTCTTCATATATTAAAATTAGCCAACAGAGCTTTATAAACCTAATAAATTCAGAACAATTTTAAATTCATTGGTATCAAATATTAATCTAGTTTTTTTCATCACTTTCTTATTTATAAAAGATCCATAATAACGAACCGAGAGAAAGAGCAAATAACACTGTAATTATTAAACTTTATTGTATTAAGACCTAAAGCCTCAAGAGTCCACCTTTTTAGTAATTGTAACATTAGTTAAGCAATCAATCTTGTCACTAAGTAGTATTAAGGTAATTTTGTATAAAGTGTAATAAATAAATGTCAGGAATAAATGCAAGTGCTGTAAAATTTTATATGATTGTTACTTATTTTTAAACCTGAAGGTCTGACCATAGAAGGTAAGGAAATTAAATATATAACCTAAAGGAAAAAGTAATATTTTAAATAAATTAGGTTATTATATATATATTCACCAAGAGTGAAACTTTTCAAGTGTCACTGTTCACTTTATTCTGAAAATGCCGTTTGTCATAAAGTTTATACTTGCAAAGGAAATCCAGTAGTAAGAACATTTGCAAGTATCTCACTTCTTAAAAGTACAATTTTTAATCCTAAAAAGATTCCGGTAACCTTGATTCTTCTTTTTACGCACACACAAATTCGAAAACAGGCCCCAACTTAAGTAGAAAACAAGTCATATAAACAAAAACAAAATATCGACGTCAGTTTCCTACTTAAGTCAATAAAAGAAAATTGTATTTTAGTTACTTTTTAATAAATAATTACAATTATTATAAATAAAGTAACCTAACGTTTGCGATAAAACAGCTGTTCTCCCACACAATCTATAACATAAAATCAGCTGTTCTGTGAAAGCATATGTTATCACTTATTTTGTGAAAAGTGTTTCCCATATAAAACCAAAAATTAATTCATTACTAAATTTAATTAAGTAATTAATATTTGAAAAAACTGTATTAACATCAATTGTCATCCACTAAAAGTTTAAAAAAATATATTTTAGCTTGAGGGGATGAATAAAAAGTATTTTATTAATGATTGAAAATTTGAACAATATATGTAAATTAAATTAAATTATCCTCCTGAAGATAATTATTTTCCTGAAGATGCTGGTACTGTTTTATCAGCGAAAAGCTTTGAATAATATATGCATTAAAAGTATTCTTGTTTTTGAAATATTTATATATATATATATATATATATATATATATATATATATATATATATATATACATATATATATATATATAAATATATATATGTATGTGTATATATATATATGTATGTGTATATATATATATATATATATATATATATATATATATATATATATATATATATATATATAAGGAGAGTGTGAACTAATGGAAAGAAATAATTTAATGATACTCTATTTTACCGCGATAAAACCTCTGTCTCCACTAAACAGATCACAGCATAGCACCGACAGGCTTCGCAAATCTATGGACTTGTAATAATTGAAATACTTTATGAGAGTTTGAAATAATTATGAATTAAAGTAATTTCTATAGCTATAAAGATTTAGAAAACACTTTATCACACTATAATCCCCTCGCTGCGCCCTTGACACCAACTAATAAAACTACGGTTACGTATATATACTTGCTGATAAACTATTGCTCTACAAATAGTCGACGAAACAGACAACTAAAAGTGGACAATAGTTTCAAGAGAGCTGAAGAACGTGTGACGTCATAATGCTCTCTCCTATTTTAGTGTTACATCTTTATAGCGCTCCTGCTCACAGAGAAATACAATCTGCGGTGTCTAGCGTCGGGCTGCTTAAGCTCTTGCTTACGCATGCTATTTCGGTTCAACCGTGTTCAAATATTGAAAACGTATACTAGGTATACTGTTGGTAAGTACCTAGCGTATACAAGGAGGCTACTAATATTCCTTAAAAGGCTAACTGTTGGAAGCTGCTACTAAACAAGTAATAGAAAAAAAGATGTAACATGAAATAATACAAATTTTTACTCAATTCCTATTGAAGTCAACAAAAAAAATTATTTTAGTTTTTTTTTAATTTTATAATTGCAACTAATATAAGTATGTATATACATATGACAGAATAACAATACTAAGTGCCAAAATAGAAAGCGAATTTTCCTTTCTATGTATGGTGTTGGACTATTGTTTTTGTTTGTTACTCTTTATACGCTTTCTTTTTTCTTGTCGTAGTTTCTTTTCACTTCCCTTTCGAATTGTCCGTTTGTGAAGGAAGTTTCGATACCATTAATCCAGTTTGTTCCTTTATTTTATTCTTTAATTCATTTTTTATCCTAGAACACTACTTATGATATTGTGTTGTAACCATGGCAACAACGTAAGGTTGCACAATGGAGGTTTCGACCACAATCAGCTGTGAACAAAAAAAATGCATATAAATTTTTGAGAAAATCTAGCTATAGGAAAGTTGGCTCACAGCCAAAAGCACTATACTTTGAATATGGAGATACTTAGATTGAATCGGGCCTAGATCCCTAAATTTTTATAATTTAACTATTGAATAAATATTTGAAAAAACTGTGTTAACATTAGTTGTCATTTACTACAAGTTAACAAAAATGTATTTGAACGTTGTTGGATGAATAAAACGTATTTTTATTAAAGATTGAAATTTTGAACAAGATATATATAGGCCTAAGGAGAGGATGAGCTAATAGGAGGCATTTAATAATTTCCAAACAAATACTGTAATAAGCTACTGACGTCCCTTTCCCTACTGCACATGGTAATGTGAGGGACGAATAAACATCTACTCTCGGCAAGAAATATTAAGTCCTGTTAGCTAGACTCAATATAGAGCTGGACTTCGGCTGTCCTGATAGGAGAGTATCGCGCGAGGGAGCGTTCATCGATGGATGCTGCAACGGACGATGAAATCATCAAATGCATAAGCAATTAGTGAATCGTCCTATTTGAACTTGAGATGCGTTCGCATGATGAGGGAGATTGCGCGTACTTGTTTGTTTCAATATGACGCCGCGTACATAGGCCAATAGCGTCCACACCGAACATGTGCATGGGGAGTGGAGTGGCCTCAATAAGCGAATTCATTTATCAATTTCTCTTCAAAATCCATATCAAATTTAAAAATAAGATATTGATAGCGTGATGAAAACAAACTGGTTTGTTTTCGAGCGATAAAGCGTTCTGTTGCCCGGTTCATCAGTCGCCGACTGCACCAAATACGCCGACCCCCTCCCCATGCACATGTTTGGGTTTGGACGAGATTGGCCTATATACGCGGCGCGATGTTGAAACAAACAAGTACGCGCAATCTCCCTCATCATGCGAACGCATCTCAAGTTCAAATAGGACGATTTACTAATTGCTTATGTGTTTGATATTTTCATCGTCCGATGTAGCATCCATAAATGAACGCTCGCTCGTGCGATACTCTCCAATTAGGGCATATCCTAATATTTCTTCGGCGACCATATATTTACAAGTCTAAATACAACCTACTTTTGGATAAAGTAGAACATAACAAACAACTACAACCAAGAAATGTCTAAAACAATACATTAATTGGAAGTGTATTGTATCATATATAATATAAACATCCTTAAACGGTTATATTTCTGTTCCTCAACAAAAACGTCTTTGTTTATTTATTCAAGTTTTAAATTTGGCAAAGAGAAAATAAAAATAAAATTTACGATTTCGCATTTTTACTCCAACTTAGACTAATGTATATTTAACAAGATTTGCAACTGAATACTTAATACCTTGTTTCCTTTACTCAAGTTTTTGCTACAAGATACTGTTTTGCAATGATGCAACTTTTAAAGTTTCTACGTTTAATATAAAAGTTTTACAGGGAATGGAAGGTAATTAAAAGTTTTTTAATATCTTAAACCATACCAGCAAGATTGATTAACTAACCATTGATTGTTGTTTTGTGTTGTTAAAATAATCATTTTATTTATAATACTATAATAAGGCTTACACTACCCTTTACACAAATTTATTTTATAAAATTACTTTTAAAGCCAACACCTAGATATAGAAAACCATCACACGTAAATCTGGTTACTCGTAAGCTGCTGAGCGATTAATCGATAGAAAACTTGTTCTAGCTGTATTCAAAAACTTGGTTTTTTGTAGTGCGTGTTGCATCAAAGGCCACCGCTAAAAAAAGCAGGCGTGTTGTCGTTTAGAAAACTGTTATAAGTAATTTGTTTGAAACCTTTATTTGAATGATAGGGTTAATATGACAAATCAAATATATTTATAGCGGCCTTTCGGCCTTGTCAAATCTACATGATTGTAATACAAACACTATGCCTCATATTATAATGTATAAAGAACGGTTATTTGCTGCCCCTAACCTTCTACCCCCCCCCCCCCATGCTCACCATTTAAGGTCGCTACCTACGTGTGACCAACTATAATTATAAACAATTACGGATTGGTAGAGCGATTTGTTCTGTTCCTTCGCAATGCAGACACAAGGTAATAAAAATGCATAGCTTGTGTTTACATATATTAACAGGGCAGTAGAAAGCCAGCAGTGTAAGAGAACGGCTAGGTCACCGTGTATAACGTACGAGATTTAGCAAGAGATGTGCTGGAGAGGAGATTGCCGACTAGTAAAGGCAGGAGGCCAGACAGCTGTTTAGCCCTCTCTTACAACCAGGCACAGTGGTAAACAAGACACATGGACTGTGGCGGACCGACAAATATAGCACTGAGATTCACTATCACTGAATCCGCGTTCTCCCCCATCACACTACGCATCGGCTGGCCAATTCCCTTGCTATGGCTCGCGACTTATAGGCTACCTGTTGTTGCTTCAGGTAACAACACCCTATCGTGGTTAAATACGACGAGGATCCAGTCACCGAATCAGATCATAAGATGAGTAACGCAGCAAAACTTTAATGTCAGTCTTAGAAATCATTAGTCTTGATTGGGAAGACCTTACAATTCTTCTTTCTTGTTTTAAGGTGAATTTTTAATTTTATTTGACGAATATTTTGCCGAAGGTTTATATATGTACCAAATTAAATTAAACTAGAACATAATTTGAAAGCCAGCTTCACCAAGCTGTGAAAACGTTAAGAAAACGTTAGCAATAAAGACCTAAAATGAAAATAACAAAATAATCCTAATACTTTTGATTTTAATACAAAACCCCATCTGTCCAGACTTCAAATCTAGCAATTACGTATAAAACACACTTGTTGTGGAAGAAGCAAACTCGCATCTCTATTGGTTCATGCTCTAGATTAATTGAAACAATACAATTATTCAAAAACATTTCTAATTTAGTGAAAGAAATAGACCACGGGAAGTTTCCTAGCAGACTGGTAAATAAGGCCTTGTTTAGGAAAGAGTAGGTTTATATGGACAGTCTGCTTAACAGTTAAGGATTTTAAATTAAAATTAAATGTAAAAGAAAAAAATTATATTACGTAAAAGTTTAGGAGTTGAAGTAGTTCAGTTTTTAACACTAGCGCGCATACACACATACACACACACACACACACACACACACACACACACAAACACACACACACACACACACTTGTTTTAAATTGGAGGCTAAACTAGTTGGATGCTTTTGTTGAAAACTTCGCCACTTATGGCAAAATGTTCCCCTAATACTTCAACTCAACGATCCATGCGATGTCTCATCCAACTCAACACATCTGTTTGTAAAAAAAAATATGGGTAGGCTAAGCATGGATGACGGACAGGCATGAGGCGACATGCACAGTTATTGAATAAAGAACTTGTAGACGTTTGCTGAAAGCAGGAGTTGATGAAAGAAAACAACATTCTATAACGTTTGTGATAACATATTGGTAAACGAATTTCAGTAAAAAGCAAAATTCAAGTTGTACATTACAGTTTTTTTAGGTAGTGAGCAGGGGCACGTAGGCTACGTTCACAAGTCTAATTAAACTGTTCACTAAAATCTATACAACTTACAACTACCCCACTTGTGAGTATAGCTGTATCCCCTAAACATGCTTAGTAACACTTAAACATTAACCAAATTTAATTTTTGTAATGTTTTAATTGCGATTGCAATCCAAACCTTCTTGACAAACGGGCCTAATCTGCTTCGAGTATGTTTCTTAACGCCGAACGTCTATATTAAAGTTATACCAAAGTCCTGCTCTAAAACGATTGGATGTAAGGAAGGCCGATGGTCGATAGTACTATCGATGTATCGATAGTTGGAACCCAGCGATAGTAACTATCGATAGTTTTGTACATATGAGTATACGTTTGTACCCTTTATTTATTCTCTGAAAATATTGCAGACTGACGACACCTATTCAAAGACAAATAATACATGTTTGAACATGAGGCCTCAGTGCTTGTGCGATAACAAGTGCTAATAACACATTCCAAATAGGGATGGTCGGCCCAGTGACTATAACGGATCGGTGATTTTAGTGACGATGCCAGATTTGGATCAGTGACTTTAGTAGCGTTGACCAGGAATACTGAGATAGCTCTGTATGTCCCAATAACAGACAGGCATACCAAACTAGCGAAGTGATTAATTACCTCGCCTTTTTTTATTTTTGGATGTCTCATTTGATTTAAAAATGAGCTCCGAATTTAAGAACAAACTACCGAGTGCTAAATAGCGTCTACTGTACACAACACTGTCACTATCTTGAAACATGACACAAATTGACCACTTACACACGACGTAAATGAGTAGAACCAGTGACAGCGACAAATCAACCAATGACAGCCGTTGAAAATTATCAGTAACTTTTCAGTCACGTAAGCGACATTTTGCCCAATCACAACAGAGACAATTCCCCTTCTCTCCTTCAGTCCACGAAACTGCACAGTAATCGGCGCCGTGATCCGAGCGGTAAGAACCGAGCCGGTGACAGCGATAAATCAACCAATGACAGCTGTTTCGTCCAGTGACAGCGACTTTTTGCCCAAACCCAACAAAGGCAACATCCGATCGATCTATTTTCACTGGAACTGGCATTTTCCACATTTTGTCACTGACACCACCAGCGACAAACAAATATCAGTGACAAGTCACCGTGACAGAAAATATCGTCAATCCCTAGTTCCAAACAAGTGCTAATGCTAGCAACTTGAGAGATCTTTAATAAGGTGTCACGGAAATATTTATTAACGTAAGGAATCGCAGCCAACATTACCAGGACCTTACTAACGTAAGAAAGATCCAAACATTGGACATTTAACTAGACAAAAAACCTACGAATGTATCCACTCCATATTCGGAATACAGTGGTAGAAAAAACTTTCTGACGACACCTTCGTCTAAATCGTCAATAAAAATCTGGAGCCTTTCAATATTGTTAATCGTAAACGATTTCGCAATTTTATTTATGTTTCAGAACCATGAAATGAAATCGCATGCCAAAATTATACATTGTTCGTCTGCTATACTTATTCGATTTAACAAAGACATTTTTAACTAGTTGTTAGTTGTGAATAATAATATTTTGCAGAGGCAAATGCATATAGATAATCAAAAACTTAGTATTATTTAATATACAAATCCTTCTTCGTTAATTAAAATATTATAACTTAGAAAGAGTACGGATTAAGGGGATGTACTTGTACCATATTGAAGTAGAGAGTGTGTGAGAGAGAGAGAGACAGACAGACAGACAGACACAGAGAATAAATGGCATTTTATTTATATGCTACATGTCGCAAACCTTAGTAATTAAATGGGCGTGAGGTGAGGAGAGAGACATACTGTTTGACTTTTCTTCATCAATCTAACAAAGTTAGGTCACAGAAAGAAAGAGTTAGATTACGTATTATAATAATTTGCCGTTTTTAGGTCATATAAATTATTTTGTATATTATTGGCTGATATGGTCTAGTTATCACTGCAAAAGAAAAGTTAGTAAAAATTGTTTCTTGGAAATTAATGTGAAAAAAACACCAAATAATGAAAAATGGTATTTTGGGGGAAACGGGATTATAAACGTATTGTTTCCAATTTACATAATTTTATTTATAATCGTTGCAGAAATTTTTAAAAATTGGTTCTGGCTCTCGGAGGAGTTCTAACAGAAGTGAAACCGTTTAAAGCTGCGTCTATAGAAATTTTTAATTGAGAAAAACATTTAATTTTTTGTAATGAGAAATACCTATACATCAGTTAGAATATAAGAAGCAATAATACAGATTTTTTTCACTTAACAACAAATTTTGAACTACAAATAAATCAGACTAATAGTTTTCCAAAATTTTCAATAAAAATTGCCAAAAACATGTATTTATACATATTTTATTTAATACTTACATATTTATTTGAAGAATGAATCTGATAAAAACTAATATTTATTGTAGTTAATAATAAAATAATGTGGGTAAAAAAAAACATTTATTAGAAGTTTACCAAATACAATTTTATAACAAATTCATTCAAAATCAGTTCTTAAAAAATATTAGTCGTGCCTTAAAATGTTTTCATTTCAAAAATTGGATTAAAAATACATACCTTATAATTGCCATTATATTGAATTATTTGTACTGAGATTTATCAAAATTTAAATAAAATTTAAATTTAAATGCAATTTTAAATTTAAATAAATTAATATATTTACTAACTTAATAAAACTATTTAATAATAACCTACTTCCTTAACAATGTTCAATAAAAAACCGCTTAGGAATTTTAATAATTCATCGTTTGTATTCAATATAAGTTATTTTTTATATTATTGACTGAAATCTTTCAACTAACTTATCACTGACATAAAAATGTTTGGTAAATATTGTTTCTTGGGAATTAATATGAAGTATAAGGAATGCATTTCTTTGGGAAATCGTGAGTGTAAACTTATTGTTTGCAATTTACAAAACTTTATTTGGAAGCGTTATAGACATTAAAAAGTATTAACGAGAGATCATAAATAAACTCTACAACACGATACATGGAGCACAGAATAGAGCGAATACACTTCTCATTCAGAAGGAGATATCTGTGATCGCTAAGGAGTTAGGGAGTAAGGAGTTGTACGTGGTGGGGGGAAAAACGAAGGAGTGACTTTCCCAAGGGAGGGGCAAAGCCCCCCTCCTCCGAGAATTTGGATACTTTTTTTTAGAAATATATTTTTCATAATCGGAGCAGATGTAAATTTATCCCAGTTTACTTATAGACATGTATTTTTTATTAAACTTTTACTGTATTTTAAAGCAATGTATATTGTTTATGCATTTACGTAATGTTATGTGTAGAAATTCATCTGGTAACATTGGTAGTTCCACCCAGCATAACCACTGGCATGTTACTAGTTCCGTTACCGGTTCGGCTATATCGTGTACAACGACTCCGCGCTGTCCTCGTCAGTCCGAGCCGTTTGATGAAAATATGAAAGTAGAACACTATTCTGTAATACGTATAAAATAATAATTTGTATCTATGTAAATTCCGGTAAAATGCTTGTTTTGATGAAAAAATTGCCAAATTTGCAGTGATTTTTTAAATACAAGAATAGCTTAAAATGTGATTTCTATCATTTATTTTCAAAGGGTTTTCACCCGAAACCAACCTATCTATTCTTGTCATTGTGCCCCCCCCCGAAAGTATATCCTGGAGCCGCCTTGGACCCTCCCACATCTCGGGTGAGATCCGACGTGTAGTGCTGAGGAGTTAAAAGTTACCATTCCTTTTTCCAATGAATAGAAAGTAACAAACATTAAAGCCTGGCCTTGTTCCTATTACAATGATCGCTAATAACCCGTTATCATACCGAAAGTGGAACGAGTTTGCGCAAAGTTTGTGCAAAGTTTGTGCAAAACAGATTATTACAAAGCCGCGTCGGACAGCTCAAGATAAAATTAAAAACGTGCTCAGAGTGCATAGCCCGAGCTTAGTGTGAGGTGGGAAATAAATAAAACAACACCGGAGAGAAGCGACTGGACTGTCGTTACTGTGAACTTTGGGGTGTGCGGTAAGAAATGGCGAAGTAAACTAACAAGTGCATGCAATTAAAAGTATGTTCAAGTAATTACTATAGGGCTACAACAGATCCTTTAAACCTAGAGGCAGCCATAATCCTGACCTGCATACAGGATCTCCATTTACGCTGACCCTGAAAATAACAAGCTAGTTAAATTATTTAAATATGCAACATTTTACATAGACACTAATTTTATATGAATTTAAACGAATTTTCTTTCTCAATTTCATCGGTAAGACAACAGAAAAGAACTCCTTACAATTTGACAGATGGTTTAGTCTCATGTCTAATATTATCTTAATTAACAACATACAATTAGTTGCATTTATCTTTATGTATGAGGTTACTGTGTTGTGGTTTGTATTTCATAAATTTAGTTAATATGCCAATTTTCTGAATTTACTTTGTTGCCTTATAAAAGTTACATTTTAAAACAATTAACTTTTAATAATTATTTAGTTGGTACTAAAGTAGTGTGATAGTAGCTTGGTATATCCTCAAAGTTCTCGTCCAAGTGTCCGACGTGGTTCCCTTGGCTTCCAAGATATCGGAGGAGCTTCTTCTGTCCCCTTTACATCTTCTTCGGCTCCCAAAACGTGACTCCTCTGTCTCCGGCTGCCCCGACTTCTGCCCTCTCCAGCTCCTCGAACGTAACTCCTCGACTTCTAAAGCATAACTCCTCTCTCTCGTGCTTCCCGGGCTTGTAATTTCCAGCTCCACGAACTTTACTCGTCTACTCCTAAAACTTACTTTCTCTCCGACTCCCCGGACTTCTGCCCTCTCCGCTCTCCGATTCCCAAGACTTAACTGACTCTTCCTCAACTCACTGATGCTTCTTTCATTCACATTCAAGGCCTCTCATTCTTCTGTCTCGTTTACCAATGATCTTTCTTTTTCTTATTTTCGTCAACACTGGCATGTCTTCTATCTGTTGTCACGATCAATCAAAACTTCTTTGTCCTCTATTGCACGCACCTGGAAGCAATCCGCAGGACAGACATGCTGAAGTAATGTATTAAGAAGATTAGAGGATATGAAAGTTTGCAGGAAGGGAACTGGATGGTACGTCCCCCTTACACATCCAATCTAGAAAACTTGAGCAGCTAAAACATTCAAGTTTTAACCCTGTTTAACCTATTACTACTTATAAAGTACCAGGCTACGCGACTCAATGAAAGAAGAAAATTACCACTTTAATCTAATTACTCGAGATTGTTATTACAAAACAATAAAATGTAAATACGAGTATTCAGGGAAACACACAATTTTTCTATATATAATATTTTAGTCCTTAGTCATATCTTACTAATCACCAATTTTTAAAAAAATTTTCTCGAAAAAATTAACTTATCTAATTACATATTTGACGCTTGGTTATTTATTATTTTTTTTTTTTTTAATTCTAGAGGTGTGCTAGGGGGTCCGCGGCTCCCCTTAGCCATGAGTATGGGCGCCCATGAAGGATATACGTAAACTTTAGAACTAATAGATGAACTGAATAATGTGTTACATAGGCAGACATTCTGCAGCATGATGAGGTAAGAGAGTTAGAATAGGATCCACGCCGGGATCTCTAGGAGAACAAGAGTAGAGTAACTTCACTGAAATGGTTTACAACCCCCCCCTCCCCGACTCCTGTTTTTACCAAATCATTTCGTCATACCATATGGTTGAGCCAGACTCAAATATCTTACAATTGTAATGTAAGTTGAGTAGCAACATTGAAATTAGTTGCAGCCACGCTGGCAACAGTAAATCTGCAGCTTTTTGCCGGCAGAACTGAATAATGGAAGTAATTTACGATAAACATTATCTGTGTAATTTATTGTTCTCCACGCTCGGTGCAATGCATTGCACACAAAATGTGTGACGGAAATTAGAATCCTGCCCGCGTTTGTTTGTTTACTTTAAAGATACGAGTGTGTGTGTGTGTGTGTGTGTGTGTGTGTGTGTGTGTGTGTGTGTAAGACTGCTTTGGAAGGATAAAAAGGAATAAATAACAAAAACCCTCTGTAGAGGATTTCGGGGGGGGGGGTCATTGCATTGTGTGTGCAAAGTTGCGCTTTTGATGTAGATCTGCCCTCTGACGGAGTCAACAAAGAGATACCCGTTACGCCATTGTGGAAATAGATAGATGGAAGGGGCATAACTAAGGAAAATGTTAACATCACGTGAGCACGATCGCTTATCTTAAGTATATATGCACGGAGGAAAATTAAAACTCTCATATACAGAGTTTTTATTATCAGTTTAACAGATGGGTAACATTAAAGTTTAGTTCAAGATGTTTTGAGTTAAATAAAGTTATCGAGAAAGAATCTAAACTCGTAAATCATTCAGTAACACTCAGTAACAAGCTTACAATTTTCTTCACACGATAAAACTTTTTACAATGATATAAAACTTACAACTATATCGACTAAATCGTAATAATATATTTCACCCCTGGAAAAATAATAATGCAACGGTTCTCGCAAACTTTGCTACAATACGCGCTCCCAACTGCTACGGCGAGTCTCATTCTAATGTATTATTCACTAACGATGAGATATTGTAAACAGAACTCTGAATAAATTTCTTTTCGCAACAGCTATCTCTCCCTTATATATTTAGAATGACGAAGACGTCTCCAAACGAATCGATAATTGTCGGGTAAAGTAGCATGACGACGACGAGGATTGCTCCATCACCGTTCACTCAGCTGAACGCATCGCTAGCTCACTTAACCTTATACATACATCTTCACATCTAAAATGTTTTCGAGTATTTTATTTCTACAACGCTTTTCCGTCTCTAGTTTCATGAACAGGCTTTTCTATGCTTCTTGATGCATATTTTGAGACGAGGCAAGTCTTTGGGAAGACCAATGTAATTGTTGCGTCCAATTTCCACAACTACGAGTAGATGGGCAAACGGCTTGAGGCGAAGCAGGCAAGCAATAGCTTGAAGTAGGGAGGTCAGGAATTGAAGCGGGCAGGTCAGGGATTGAAGTGGGCAGGCCAGAAATTGGAGTGTGCACGCTAGAAGAGATTGAAGTGGACACGCCAGAGCTTGACGTGAGTGAACACTCATTTATTAAAAGGGGAAGGCCAGAGCTTGAAGTAAGCAGGTCAGGTATTTAAGAGGGCAGGCCAAAGCTTGTAGTAGGCAGGCTATGGATTTAAGTGGGCAGGTCAACGATTGGAGTGGGCACGCTAGAAGAGAATGAAGTAGGCACGCCAAAGGTTGACGTGAGTGAGCACTCAGATATTAAAGTGGGAAGGCCAGCGATTGAAGAAGACAAAGCAATGATTGAAGTAGGCAGGTCAGACATTGAAGCGGGCAGACCACAGCATGAAGTAGGCAGACCAGGGGTTGAAGTGGGCAGGCCAGAAATTGGAGTGAGCACGCTAGAAGAGATTGAAGTGGACACGCCAGAGGTTGACGTGAGTGAACATTCATTTATTAAAAGGGGAAGGACAGAGATTGAAGAGAACAAACCGACGATTGAAGTAGGCATGCCAAAAATTAAAGCGGCCAGGCCAGAGCTTGAAGTAGGCAGGTCAAGTATTTAAGAGGGCAGGCCAAAGCTTGTAGTAGGCAGGTCATGGATTTAAGTGAGCAGGTCAAAGATTGGAGTGGGCACGCTAGAAGAGAATAAAGTCGGCAGGCCAGAGGTTGACGTGAGTGAACACTCATTTATTAAAAGGGGAAGGCCAGAGATTGAAGAGAACAAACCAACGATTGAAGTAGGCAGGTCAGGTATTTAAGAGGGCAGGCCAAAGCTTGTAGTAGGCAGGTCATGGATTTAAGTGGGCAGGTCAAAGATTGGAGTGGGCACGCTAGAAGAGAATGAAGTAATCGGGCCAAAGGTTGACGTGAGTGAGAACTCAGATATTAAAGTGGCCATGCCAGAAAATGAAAAAGACAAACCAATGATTGAAGAGGGCCGGCCAGAGATTATAGCGGGCAAGCCAGAGTTTGAAGAGGACAAACTAAGAGTTGAGATGGGCAGGCCAGATATTAGAGTGGGCAGGCCAGAGATTGGAGTTGGCACGCGAGACGAGATTGTAGTGGGCCCGCCAGAGATTGATTTGGGCATCCCAGAAGAGATTGAAGTAGACATCCCAGAAGAGATTGAAGTGAGTAGGCCAGAGATTAAAGTAGCCAGGACAGAGATAGAAGAGGACAAACCGGTAATTGGAGTAGGCAAGACAGAAATTGAAGTTCTCAGCCCAGAGGTTGAAGTGGACACACCAGAGATTGAAGAGGATAAACCAAAGATTGACGTAGGCAGGTCAGAGATTGAAGTGGACAAGTCGAATATTGACGTGAACACCTAGACATTAAAGAGAGTAGGGCAAATATTAAAATATACATGCCAACGATTGAAGTGGGCCTGCCAGAGGCTGGAGAAGACAAACCTACAGATTAAAGTAAGCAGGCTAGAGTTTGTAATGAACACCTAAAAATAAAAGTGGTCAAGTCAAAGATTAAAGTGGACTTACCAGAGATTAAAGTGTGAAGCTAAAGAAATAATTGAATCTTTTATTGATTCAAGTGAATTGGACAGACTGTATACTAAAGTAGACAGACCAGATATTACCAAAGGCTGGTCAGAAAATACAATAAAGTAGAACAAAGATTAATGCAAAAAGGCCCATGAAAGATTTGATTAGCCCAACATTAAAATGTACAGATCAGAAATTAAAGTAAACCTCCGACAGACTGAAGTAGACAGTTCAGATATTGAAATAGACACTCCAGGTGCCTTTGGGCAGTTTTGAGAATACAGTAGTGTGGCAAAAGATTGAAGTGCTCAGAGATTAAAATGGGTTAATAACCCTGTTTCAACGCTGAAATTTAATACAGCTCCTGTATAGTCGTACGGAAAGCTTACTAGTGTAAACTGAAAATAGAAAGGGTTTATTCGAACACATCAACTAAAATTACCACTCAACGAAATAGTTACTGGGAATATAAAAAGAGCTTTATTCTCTGGACACTTCCTTTTCCCAGTCGTGCAACCGGAAATAGATAAAGTAAACGAGGGAGTTCGAGACTTTTAATTTGCATTGCTTTGCATAAAAACGGGTGAATTCGTCGACTGTTCCAAGTCCTAAAAATAATTATTGTATACGTTTGGAGAATTAATTTTCGTTTGTGTTCAGTAAAACATATCTGTTTCCATAAAATATCAGCAAGAATAAAACTGAAGGAATAAAAAGAATCCAGGTCAGAGACAGCGCTATAGCAAGATAAAGTTCAAGAAATTTCACTTTTACTAAATAAGGCATGATGTGTGTGTGTGTGTGTGTGTGTGTGTGTGTGTGTGTGAGTGAGTGTGAGTGTGAGTGTGTGTGTGTGTGTGTGTGAGTGTGAGTGTGAGTGTGAGTGTGTGTGTGTGTGTGTGTGTGTGTGTGTGTGTGTGTGTGTGTGTGTGTGTGTGTGTATGTGTGTGTGTGTGTGTATGCGTGTGTGTGTATGTGAGTGTGAGTATCTGTGAGTGTGTGTGTGTGTGTTTGTGTGTGTGTGTGTGTGAGTGAGTGAGTGTGTGTGTGTGTGTGTGTGTGTGTGTGTGTGTGTGTGTGTGTGTGCGTGCGTGCGCGCGCATTGTAACCTAGTGATGAATCTTTGTCTGGTACCCAGGCGACGGTCTACCTCTGGCAGTAAGTAAAGTGACCGCATACCCTCAGTGAAAAACTTTTCCGACAAAACAACGTGACTAGACCCTATATTTATCAAAAGGCAACATTTGCATTTATCATATTCATGACACGATATTTTCTTTTAAATGGAATTTAAATTTCTATTTTCTCTCAATACTTTACAGAAAATGTTTACTATTCCCTAGCATTTAGATAAATTTTCAATCAAACATAATAAATAAACACCCAATAATTACAAAAATTAATTTATTCACTACAGATCAACAATTGAAACATTTCTCTTGCAAGGCAACCATCTTCTGGGATCATAAAAAATAATTTTATTTATAGTCCGTTTTTTATTTTATGGATACTAGGTCCATTGTCTATTATGATTTGAGACCAATCTAAACAATATACTTCATACTGTATGTATAATATTAAATGTTAACTAGTTTTAATGGCATATTCCATTACGTAGTTTCATCAACTCAAAAAGGCAATCGTTTATATTAAATACGAATGTTCACTTTTTATTCCGTAAGATTTTTCACGTAGGATTTACTTCCTCGAAGGCAATTCTATCGTCATCCATAAGTATCAATAAGGCGCTGGCATTAACCGGAAATGGAAAGCCGTATTACACTCCAGGGAGGGATTATAAGGCGAAGGGTTTCCGCCTGAATATGAATTGTTTAAGCCCTTTTAGCCGCCGAGGGACGTATAATGCCCGTAATATATCAAACACTTTTCCAAACATTAACTGTTAAAAAGGGTTAAAAATATACTGTTGAAAATTTTTAAACTTTATCGCACTGGTTTTATATACACGGCAGCCATTTGAAAGTGTTTAAAAAAATTGGGTTGATCTGAACTATTTACTGGTTTCAATGAAATTAAAACATTTTTATGAATTAAAGTTCTAAAAAACGAACCACTACAAAAGAGTTACTGTAGGACCAAGCTCTTGGTCCGGGTAAGAGACCCTGCCGACGCTATACAAAAAAGAGGATATTCGTTGAGGCGGTAGAGGAGACTGAGGAGGATTGCAGTTTTTGGCAGTCGAAGAGGAGTCGGAGCCTGGGAGCCAGAGTAGACAGGACTGGATTGAAGAGGAACGCCGTGGATCAACAGCACAATACAGAGGAACTGTGAGGATCACCCAAGCTACTCAATGCAAATTTAATTACAAGTTAATCATAATTAATATTTTTTTAAAATTTTTTTTTGTAAAATTTAAATTAGAAAGCCAAAAATTAAAATATTGAAACGGGCTTAATATGTAGAGTTATACACTACCAAGACACAACACAGTAACCTCGCTCCTACCGATAACTACATTTAACATTGATTGTGTCTAATATAAGATTAGATTTAACACATTTGTTAAATTGTAACGAGTTGTTGTTTGTGTGACCGTTGAAGCTAGCTGGCAAATTTATAAAAGTATTTAAATGTAAATTAGTAGTAAACTTCTAGTGAATTTAAGTAAATGTAAATCAATTGTAAGAATCAATTCATTGCGTTTTTCTTGTTAAATCCAGAAATATTTATTTAATTGTAATCTGTTTATAATACTGATTTGGCGCCAAAGAAATTAATTGAAAGAAATATTTAATACTAATTATAACAAAATTAAATTGAAATTATTATAATTCCATCCTTATCATAAAAGAAGTGCGTTTGAGTGCGTTTTACGATAATATATATATAATATATACTGTTCTACAGACAATAATATATTATATCAATGATCACAGAAAACATAAATAAAAAACTAGACACCATTTAATGTTTAGCATACACACATGGGTACTACACCCCTACAATAAATCACTAAAATTATCACTATAAAGAGGGAAAACAAATACATCACAATACCATACATAAACAGAACATCTCATAAAATAGCCCACAAATTTTAAAAAACAGGATACAAAATAGCATACAAAACTAATAACAATTTACAATACAAAATACAACATGACACTAACAACAGAGATAAACTACAAGCACCAGGCGTATACAAATTAAACTGCAACAAATTCTACATTGGGCAAACAGGTTGCAGCTTCAATCAAAGAATCGAAAAACACAAACAAAACACCAACTCAGCATTTTACAATGACAAAAAAGAAACAGGACACAAATACACAGACATTTACCATTACCTAGAGTTCTTAAACATCAACTAAAAAGGACCCCATCTCAACACACTAGAACAATATGAAATTTACAAACACACAAAAAAACCAAATACAAACATATTACATGAACAAACCCAATACAAACCACACATACTCTTTGATACTATCGAAAACCTGCCTTTAAAACCGTCACCGCTTGACCTAACATCTCCAAGCAGAAGACACTGACGAAGGTCGGCACATTCTGTCTCAGTAAGTTTTTACAAATTTACAAAATTTTAAGTTCGGATAGTCATAAACTATTGTAAAAGTGATTTATTAATATATATATATATATATATATATATATATATATATGTAGCCACAATTTTTTAAAAATTGTGGAGAAATTGTACAGTCACAATTATATTCCCTGATCCTAGACATATGGGAAAGAGAAAATGGATAACTAGTCTCATAAGTCCTGTTTTAAAAAGGGTGACAAATTTAAATGCAGTAATTATCGTGGAATATCTCTGCTCACGATAGCATACAAAGTTTCTCAAACATAATACTGAAAAAGCTCAACGTCTTTGCTGAAAACATCATAACAGATAATCAGTGCGGATTCCGACAGGGAAGAGGAACTACCGATCAGATATTTGTTTTAAGACAGTTTTACTCGAGAGGTGTTGGGAATGTAAAATTAACCTTCATCTTCTTTTATTGACTATCGGCAGGCTTTTGACAGTGTCAACAGAGTAAAATTGCTCGAAATCCTAAAGGAGTTCAACGTACCAAACAAGTTGACAGACTGATCAACATGACATTATGTGATAGTGACGGCAAAGTTGTCATAGGTGGCGGTATTAGTCCCGAATTCCCTATTCTGACTGGCGTGAGACAAGGCGATGCCCTGTCTGCTACCCTCTTCAATCTCTCCTTACATGGCGTTTTGAGCCATGCATTCATGCAGTCAAATATGTGCATATGCTGATGATATATGCTTGGTTGCCAGGAATATTCCATCGCTCAAAGAAACTTTTAATATAATCAATAATGAAAGCAAAAAGATAGGTATCTGCATAAATGAGGGAAAAACTAAATATATGAATACAAGCAGAGGGCGTAGCGGTACGACTAAAGATAGCGATGAATATTCATTTGAAAAAGTAAAAAGTTTCACATATTTGGGCTCGGAAGTAAATGATGAAAATAAAACAATAAATGAAGTCCAGAAAAGAATAATGACAGCTAATAGAGCATACTTCGCAAATCTAAAGCTTTTTAAAAGTATGCTATTGTCTCAAACTACTAAGGTACGACTCTATAAAACGTTAAATCGGCCAGTCCTAGCGTATGGAGCGGAGACGTGGACTTTAACCGCCGCGATGAAAAATCAGTTGACATTGTTTGAGCGTAAGCTTTTAAGAAAAATTTATGGTCCGGTCCACGATGTACAGACAAATGTGTGGAAGCTTCGATCTAATGCCGAGTTGTATTCCTTATACAAAGACGCAAATGTGGTCCATTTTATTAAAACGCGACGTCTAGAATGGTTGGGTCACATCATAAGAATGCCCACCAATAGAATGCCGAACAAACTTTTACATGGCACTATGATTGGCAAAAGAAGAGTTGGCTAACCAAGAAAACGATGGCTACAGGACCTTGAGGAAGATTGAAGAGTACTCGGCATTACAGCACGGAAACAGAAGACTAAGGATAGAAGTACATGGCGGAACATTGTTAAGGAAGCCAAGGCCTACTCCGGGCTGTAGCGCTACGTAGTAGTAGTAGTAGTAGTAGTAGTAGTATATATATATATATATATATATATATATATATATATATATGTATGTATGTATGTGTGTGTTTTATTCACTTATCATTTACGCTTTAATGTACTTAAACAAGAATCTTACTCAATATATTTTCAAATCTACTTTGGACTTTACTCTACAGCTTTGGAAGGCTGTGAGTTCTTGTATGCGGCATGTGAGTATTCCTTTGTCACGTAGTATAGCGGTACTGTTCTATTTTCGGTTTCACTGCACTCGTGGTTAGATTTGGTCTGTCTATTAGGCTGAATAATTTATAGCCCTCTTCGGTCTTCTGATTACCGTCAGCTGATTATCTAGCAGTTGGAGTATCTCTGTGTTCGGATGTAAGCGAAGTTTCTCTTCACATTTTTGAGCCATCTCCTTTATTTCCTGATTGTTCATTCTGATTCTTGGATTATATTTACTTATTACACTTTGATATTACTTGCGACCAGACTTTTTGTTAACTAAAAGGTTGTTAAATTGTTAACTTACAATTGGAGAAAACGTTTTCGTTTTACGACTTCTTCAGCCACGTATTTTTGTATAAGGGCAAAAATACGAGGTTTAAAGAAGTCGTAAGACGAAAACGTTTCCTCCAATTGTAAGTTAACAATTTTACAACCTTTTAGTTAACAAAAAGTCTGGTCGTAAGTAATATCGAAATGAAGTAAGTAATTAACAACCAGATCGTCATGAACAGCAACAAGTTTTCGATTATATTTATTTTTTATAAGAGGCAATACCCATATTCCTAATGACTCATTTTGGAACGTCTAAAAACGTCCCCCGCTCGATTCCTTCCCACACCCCAATAGTTAGGCATTACATGTGGTAAACTTAACGTTAGTTAAACAATCGTTAAACTTGGGTTGTATTTTACGCCCCTAGTGACGCTCGTCTTTATAGAAGCGTTAGAGTGACGTATAATGTTATTAAGGTTTTTTTAATTTAGGCTCAAAATTATCTCCGGAGCGCCAACACACCCCGTAGGAATATCTGGATACGTTTCTGATCTAAATATTTATTATTATTAATAAATATAACACATAAATATAAGATATAAAAAACCAATAAGTTTTGTTGAAAAGCAGCCGGTTCGAAAGGAATAACGAGCACACATGAAAATAAAATAGAAATATTACCAAAAGAAAAGAAATTTATACGGCGGATGGCCAACTGTTTGCGGGCACGTAGGTTCGGCACTGCGCCAAAGGTCGTGCCGCAGATTTATCGCCAAAGGTAAAATCATCGCTTGCCTTATACTCAAGAAGCCCTGCACAGATTGTAAACTTTACTAACTTATATGTTCCCTTTAATATTATAACCTCAATTATGACCTTTACTTAGTTAGAAATAACATGATTGTAATCCTAATCATCGTGATGTAACCTTCTTGTTTGTTGCTTGGTAAGATGGCCACTGAATGATCCGACAGATGTTCTGTTCCAGTGGTACGAAATATGAAGAAAGAATAGCAATTGACTAGGGTAAGTGGTAAACTTGATAACCAAAAAAAGGGTACAAAATAGGTTCCAGTTGTCACCTCAGGTCATCTATATCTAAACTACTTTCTTATAACGTTCAACGTTTTTGGATTTTCCCTGTCAAAATGGCTCGAAAAAAAGGTTTTCCACTTAGCCAGTGGATCACTGACTGATATCGCACAGTCATTGTGGGCGTGCCAACAAAGAAGACATCGAACAACAAACGTTGTAGAAGGTTGGCGCTACAAGTTTACCAACACACTTCATAACCCTAAGCCAAGAGTGAAAGACGTCGTTTAAGTTTGGAAAAAGAGGCTGAAACTACGACTCCTATGCATATGAGAACTGGAGTTAGAAAAATAGAGAAGGAAAACAAAGTAGTCGGACGAAATAATTTTAAAAACAGTACAAAAATACCTAGAAACTGGAGACATTATGTTGTGTTTAAGATATATTTCCTACAGCCAAAAAAATGATTAGATTAGACCAAAGAAATCAGACTGTAAGACGAAATAAAATGGTCAAGTTGTAATATCGATTAAGACTAAAAATGTCTGTTAAACTAAAATATTGAACAAAAATTGAAGCTACAAGCTAATTTCAAACACGCTAAAGGATAGCGCAACTTATCTCTGCCATTCTGCCTGGGAAATTATGATGGAAAATGCAAAGGGCACAGTGTGATGGAAATCAGGTTTAATAGATATGGTTTTAAAGAATCTCCAGCCAGGAGAAACTAAGCTACATCTTTAGAGGTAAACTCATTTATGTAGCTCAATGACATTAAAAGATTTTAGTACGCCTAAATGTTGTACTCATTTTTCGCCTGTCACAATGTTCTGACGTCATAGCTTACCCTGCCAATCTGTCAAAACGTGATCCTGGTGGTCGTATAAATGGATTAGATTAGACCAAACAAATAAACTGTAAGACGAAATACAATGTTCAAGTTGAAATATAGATTGAGATTAAAAATTTCTGTAGAACTAAAATTTTTTTTTTTTATTAACAATTTTAAAGTACAAAAATTGAGGCTACAAGCTAATTTCAAACACGCTGAAATGATAGCGCAACCTATCTCTAGATTGAACAAAATAGCTCTGACCTAGAAAATAGATAAAGAAACAAAATTCTGTGGTTATATTAAATCAGGTGAAAGAATAGGAACATAACGGTAAAAAGCAATACCTGTAAATTTTACAACTAAGTAAAAAATAAAAATATTTTTATCTTCATAATTCATTGATAGACTCACATCTATTCAGACAATGTTTTACGGAGACTGGGCTTTGTCTCCGAGAACTGACGTATATCGATATTGTACGTCAAATAAAGAAGGACATGCAATCTTATTAATGGGGATTTTTTTTAAGGTAACAAAAATGGCTTGACCGTTAGGTGAGCAAGAAACTATAATTTATAAATTTGGTTCCCAAAAATATAACCTTTAGGTAAAATAAGAAGCCCACGCCTTACAATTCATATTCAGGCAAACTCAATCATTACAATAATTTATTGTTTATTAGTCTCTGATGATGGCAGTAAATTTGCCGAAACATGTACGACATAAAACAATTGTTTGTGTATTGAGTTTTATATTTATACTACAGGATATAGATATCACAAGACAAACCGAATTATTTCGTTATTCTAGGTAACTTTTAGAATAAACCCGTAAAAGGAAAATGAGGATGGAAAAGAATATTACAAAAATAATATTATCATTGTAGCAAAAAGACTTTGAATGACAATTGTATTTATTGACCTGCTTTTTTATTCTTTCCACGCCTAAGATGTAGAAGCTGCTGCAAGGAACGACCTTGTATCATTGCTTGAACTGAATTAGGCCAACGTGTTACTAATACAATACTGAAAGTTTTATTGTCATTGTAAGTAATTGATAGCTATCGCAATTGAGTGATGCTGTAATTACATTTCCATTGAAAACCCACTTACAAGGGACGATGTGCATCTGAAGGCCAACAATCGATAATAGCAAGTTGGCAAAGAGGAGTATTACAATTAAGGCTGCATGCTACAACAGATCTGTAACTGAAGGTTGCCATTGATTGGATAGCCTTTACTCGACAGTTATAACAAACAGGGTTTAGTGTTAAATACAACACAAGGTACGTAACTGACACTTTGTATTCTTCACGTAAGAAGCTTTCTTACAAAAAGTAAAAAACATGTATTTTTAAAAAATAATTTTAAAGTATATTCTTACTAAGGTTAACAAAGAATGTGATATTGTGTTGTAACCATAGCAACAGTTTAAGGTTGTAAAATGGAGGTTTCGACAACAACCAGATGGGGAGGGGGCATCTCATATACACCTTTGAGAAATATATTTCTAGGTATTGGAAAGTTGGCGCAGTGCCCAAGGCGCGCTAGACTTCGAACATGAAGATACTCAGTTCTTATCCGGTTGGACCCTACAAATTTTATAATTTAATTATTGAAACAATACTTTATCAAAATGAATCAAAAACTGTATTAACATCAATTTGTCATCCACTATAGGTTTAAAAAAATGTATTTGAACTTGATTGGATGGATAAAAACTTATTTTATTAACTACAGAAAACGGCCTCGAAAGAGATGGAAGGCATATTCAAAAGGTACTGCTCAAAGGAATCAACAATTTGACAGGGTAAGACACAAAAGCAGTTTTAACAAAGGGATGAATTGATGATGTAAACATTCTGAGCAACCTAAGGTAAAAAACTGCAGCAGCATAGGGTATTGAAAGAGCTGGTTACGTAGTGACAGACGGAGGCTAAAGAGGATATGCCAGTTGGATGGAGTAATAAAGAGGACTATTTTCAGGTGCTGGGCAGTTTGGTCAGATAGTAGAGAAGACTACGTTAAGGAGAAAACTCAGTTGGCTGGAGGAATATTGAAGAACAGCGTAAGGGGACAAGACAGTTTGGAGGGGTGATACAGAGAAACGGCTTCAAGGTCAGGACAGTTTAGAGGGTTAGAATATAGAAAGAGCTTAACGCGAAAAATAGGTTGATTGCAGTAATATAGAAACACCGCTTAAAGGGACAAAATGGTTGTTGGGGTAATACAAAGTAACATATTAAGGGGGTAGAACAGTTGAGAGGGGAATTACAGAGGAGAGTAATAAAAGAAAACGACAGTTGGGTGTGTAAGTACGTACAAACAGTCTGACAAGAAAGATCAGTTGCTTGTGGTAAAATAGACTAACAGCTTAAAGGAACAAGATGGTTGTTTGGGGCGATATAGAGAAACAGTTTAAAGGAGCAAGAAGGTTGGTTGAGGTAATGTACAGAAACAGATTAAGAGGACAGGACAGTTGGGAGGGTAACAAAAGGGAAGGACAGTAAGGGAGAGTAAGTATGTAGAAACAGTTTAACGGTACAAATCGTATGGTTGCAGTAAATTGGACGAACAGCTTAATGGGGAAAGATAATTGTTTGGGACAACATAGAGGAATATATTAAGAGACCAAGATGGTTGGGTTAGACTCGAGAATTAGTGTACGAAAAGAAACGGCTTAGAGTTTGACAAGAGTTGGGATAACAAAGAGGAACAGCTAACTTGTTAGCAATGCAACACGTGCACTAAACGTAAGACAGTTTAGTAAGTGATAAATTGAGGTGAATATCTTTGGTCGGTGATAAATCGCGTCCACGTTCTATAGCAGAGCGGCGGATGCTAAATGATCCGGAATATTTCAACGTCAGAAGGGATTCGAATCGCTCACTTACCTCCTCATACTCCTCGGTATCCCTTTTGCCTTGTATTTGTTTTGGCGAATCTCTATGTAATGGAAAACCGAGATGCAATATGTGTTAACGTTAGTAACATAATCTCATGATTTTGTTTTCACTATACTAACTGTGAATTAATTTTATAAACTACCCCCTTCCGTATTTTGTGAACCTCAAAGTTATGGTGCCCATTATACAAGAGCTCCCCATAAATTCTAGTCATACATAGAATGAATAATATTATCTAACATTTACCTTTGCTTTCTTCACATTTTTTCAGAATATGTTATCTCTTTACTACCCCTCACCCCTTCGTCGATCGTAAACCATACTTACGCTACTCCCCCCATGTATTATTGATCAAAGAAGATCACACGGGCCTGATTACACTTCTATCCTGGCGCATAGCGCTATATAAAGATTACATATAGTTCCACTTTTTCCAACCACAAGATATCCATACAGCTGTTGAAATCCACTTATAACAAACCCGTCCCTAGGTATACAGACGCTGCATTTATTTCTATACTAGCAGAGTGCCCGTCCGTCGTACGGGGTTGACGAATATTGTATTGATTTAATTTGTATTTATATTTGGGTTTAAATTTACTGAAATTAAATCCCAATAAATATATCAAACTATAGTTTATAAACGTACCGGGAGTTTTTCTTCGTCTACTCCGCGGAGTGATACTTCATCACGTGATCTCTATTCTAGCCTTAAATTTGTACATTTAGATAAACCTATAAAATTACAACCAAATCTATCCTGACTGGATACTTCATAGATATATAAAATTAACCTTCGTGGCAATAACAAACATTAATTGTCAATATAGCTTCAGGACATAAGTTTTATTCATTTTATACGCATTTTATTGGGGGTGGCCAATGTGCATTTTTACCAGCACTATTAGCACCACGTTTGGGGGAAATTACATTTTTCCAAAATTGTAAACTTTTGGGGCGTGAGCCAGAGTTCTCATATATTTTTCGTATCTCTGATGATTTTCTTCGTCGGCCGGTATAATTCTTTCCGCTAAAATCGAACACGTGAGTAAGGGAAATAAATACCAAATTTCAGCTCAATGGGTCCAATAGTTTTACGTGATTGAGTAATATACACACAGACACCATTAGATTTTTATGTAATAGTATAAATTAGTTCCCAATAAATATATATGAAACTATAAATTTACTGATTATTGTCTTGAAAACCAAGGGCGGGAAAACTTCTGCTTGTAACATAACATTTGTAAAGTATACTAACCTAGAAAGATGAATAACAACAAACAATTACTATCAGTTGTTTAAAAGTGTTTAAAAGTGACTGTTACAGATGATTATCAGCTGATTAAGTCAAGTTAAGTATTAAATGGAGTAAAAGAATTGAGTGTTAAGGGGGGTTTCAAGGTGCCCTGAACGAATTTCTGAATAAAAATGTATCTCTTTTTAACCAGGGGCCCTAAGAATATCTATGTAAAATTTCAGCTCAATGTGTAAAGTATTTTTACATGATTGAGGAACACACACTCAGACACCATTAGATTTTTATATATTAGTATAGATTACACTGATCTTAACACTTCCATAAACTTCGGTGCAACTGTCTTCTTGTTTGTATTTTTAGACAATGAACAGATTAAGAGTGTTAGTCCATCGTCCGGGAGGAATCCAGGTAGAGGAGACTGACGGGGAGGTCACATTTACATGATCACACCTCTTCCACTGTCACAGAATATAAACAGAACAAAAACATGTTCCTCCTGATACTAAAACATTAGGAATATTCCAGAATGATTTTCTGACTGTTTATTACAGAATAAACAAGTAATAAAAACAAACAAAAATTTAGCTCAATTTCTACTTTCAAAAAATTATATTAGTTACTTTTCATTAAATAATTGCAATTAATACAAATAAAATAACAAAACCAATGCGTTAAAACAGCTGTTCTACCACATGATCTATAACATAAAATCAACTATTTTATGAAACCATATATAGTATCACAAACGTTACACCCCTTGGGAGGGAAAGGAGAAGTGGAATTGAAGTAGGTCCAAGAACGAGAACTAATACTGAAAGTCGGGGAAAATATTGATCCCCGAGTACTGGAGATAAGAGGAAATGATGATTTCTTAGATTTGAAAGATGGAGGAAATAATGATCTCAAATTTGTAGAATAATCTCCTACAATTGGGGTCTTAGGCGATAAATATTCCCTACTTCTGAAAATCGAAAGAAATTCTGATCCCTAAGTACCGAAAATCTAGGAAATAATGTTCCTCTAGAACTGGAAGCCGGGGAATATAATAATCTATTGTTGGGGCCAGGTGAGATAATATTCCTCTAACTGAAAGCTAGGGAAATGATCTTTTAATACTGAAAGTCGAGTTGGACAATGGTACCCTAGGACAGGAGGTTGGGGGAAAATAAATAATTCACTAAACACTGGGAGTGGAGTCAAATCACAATTTCAAACAAACTGCAATAAAAAAAAACGTCATCTAAAAAACACACGCATACGCGCACACGCGCGCATACATTCAAGCTACTAACTTTAATGGTATGCCAAAGAGTTCTAACTTTACACGAAATCTTTTTCTATTTTTCACTGCCTAAATGTCCAGGCCTTTGCACTTTTTATTCATTAAAAAGTTTTTCCTTCATTAATTTACAGCTTCATGGTTCTGTTAGCTCAAGTTGTTCATTACCATTAATAGGTTGAAACTTTCTACTTGAAAATTATTTCAGCTTTCTCTAAACATTTACCTCTTGTTTTAAATGAAAATTAGTTTATAATTGCATTAAAAACTTGTTCCGATCGTGTTAAAAGTGTTTAGAAGAAAGGTATCATGTTTGATACGATTTTTTAAAATTATTAAAGATTTAATTTAATTATTAATAAAAAATTACCAGTTGATATCTATCAGAACGTTATTTGAATACTAACACATAGCTTACATACACGAGCACGTGCACGCACACACACACACACACACACACACACACACTCACACACACACACACACACACACACACACACACACACACACACACACACACACACACACACACACACACACACACACACACACACACACACACACACACACACACACACACACACACACACACACACATACACACACATACACACGAGCACGTGCACGCACACACACACAACACATCAGTTTATTTTAATGGCCTGTAATATATGCTAAGCAAAAGAAACAAACTCGAGACAACATTGAGTTAAAAGGGCGAATTCTCAGTACTCTACAAAATTAAATACCACTTTAAAGCCCTTCAGAAAGTGTAACAGATGTTTCCAAAGAAAATACAAAGTGAAAAACACAATGCACTTAAAATGGCGTTGCTGTGAGACAAAAGAGATTTTAAGGTTTAAAAAACACAAACGTACGAATATTTTTCCCGGTTCTACTTTGCACACGTTTTTAATTTTAATTAAAAGCTTAATCCAATTAGGTAAATGTATAATTAACATACTTAATGTAATACAGTGTATGATAATATAAATACCCATAAAAACCTACTATCATAGTTACCTTTATTTATTTTGAATATCTAAATTAAACCATCCAATTCTTTAAAAACTGTAAGTACTGTAATAAAGTGGCAAAATAAGTCGCCACTTTAAAGTGACAAATATAATCTTTCAATTCTTCAGAAGTTCACACTTAAAAAGAAATGAAATTTAATTCCTAAACGCCAGTCATCAGACTGCCGACAGAATTGAAAACCTGGATTAACAATGTTGCTAACAGATTTATATAGATGTACAAAAAATACTGATTAATAAATTTAATTTAATTATCTAATTTAATATTAACACTTTGTTTTAACTTAATGATATCTATATTTTTATATAAAACTCTAATGGTGTGCGTGTGTGTGTGTGTGTGTGTGTGTGTGTGTGTGTGTGTGTGTGTGTGTGTGTGTGTGTGTGTGTGTGTGTGTGTGTGTGTGTGTGTGTGTGTGTGTGTGTGTGTGTGTGTGTGTGTGTGTGTGTGTGTGTGTGTGTGTGTGTGTGTGTGTGTGTGTGTGTGTGTGTGTGTGTGTGTGTGTGTGTGTGTGTGTGTGTGTGTGTGTGTGTGTGTGTGTGTGTGTGTGTGTGTGTGTGTGTTACTCAATCACGTAAAAACTACTAGACCCATTGAGCTGAAATTTTACATGAACATTCTCAGGGTCTCTGGTTAACACATAGGTCTATTTTTATTTCGAAATTCCATCAGGGCATAACCCCTCCCCTAGCCTTGAAAACCCCCTTAACACTCAATTACCTATACTCCATTATATACTTGTGATTATAATCACCTATAAAAGTCACGTTTAAACAGGTGATGGTAAATGTTTGTTGTTATTAATCTTACAAGGTTAGTTATACTTTAAAAATGTCATGTTGCAAGCAGAAACTTTTCCTATTCTTGGTTTTGCAAGACAATAATCGTTAAGTTTATAAACTATAGTTTGATATACTTATTTTAACCCAAACACAAATAAAAATTTAATCAATACTAATATATGTCAGCTACGCATGAAAGACGGTTCCTCCGCTGGTATAATACAAAATCCAATATAATATTCAAGTAATAGAAACAGTCGCTTTGTGAAATCATACTCTATAACATAATTTAATCAAATATATTTTTAAGTTCAGCAACTGCATTGGAAAATTATTTGAACATGCAATTAAAATAACCTCTGTTGAAACTAAAACAACGTTAACCGTCTCTATTTTATAGGAAATTTAAAACAACTGGAAAAAACCAAAAAGGCCCAATTTATCAAAGTCATTTAAAGTCAGAAAAATAATAAGGTTGGGTAAGATTAGGTTAGGCTGGGCAGGTTAAGTTATTGATTTAATGCTTTGAAGTGAATAAGGTTTAAACATTTAGCCTTATAACTAAATAAAACTTTTCACGTTTAAAATAAAAAGTATTGTATACTTAGCACAGAGAAACGATTGTAGCCTAATATATCTAATTAGTACATTAGCACGCATGACGGGTGTTTTTGTGGGATGGAATACTATTACTATAGTAAATTAGTAATTATTGTAATAAATATTCGTTGAACGATCTTTAAACAAACTTCAAAAATTTTGAAGAAAATTTATAAACCATAAATTAGGGTTAGGTATAGTTATTGTTAGATAAGTGATTTATATCTTCAAATTAATAATTTTTTTAAACTAGATTTTCTAGAAAATATTTCAAATTTATATTAAAAGAGATAATAAAGTACTTTAATTCTTCATAGAAGGAATATAGAAGCGATTTTATTATGTGCACCTGATTACTAGTGATTACGTAGCTAAGGGGCTGGGTACCGAATGGTGTCTTCGGATAACTCCGAAACTAGATGAAACCACGCTAATTAAAGCAAACGCGATAAACCATTATTCACATATCAGACCTTGCCTATAACGATGGGTTATGACCGAAACGAGTAGGCAATAAACATTTCAAAGCTAAAACAGAGTATAAATAATAACGATGACTCCTTTTTTAACAATGTGACACAGGCCTGCTCTACGTTCAACCATTCTTACGCCCAAAAAATAGGCTTCACTATAATTTAGGTAAAAACATATTAACATAAGATTTAGAAACAACAAAGAACAACAATTTTTTAAAGTCAATTCCAACTTAGCTCAACTAAAAAAATTTTGCTTTAGGTAATTTTTATTAAATAGTTACAATTATTATAAATAAAGCAAAATAATCTATGCGTTAAAACAGCTATTCTACCACATAACCTATAACATAATCAACTGATTTATGAAATCATATATTATCACTTGTTTTAAGCCAATTGGGACGAAATAACTATATTGCATACCTTTCCCCTTTTGTGTGAAGTTTTTCTCCTTCATAAAACTAAAATTAAGTTATTAAATTTATTTAATAAACTATTATTAGAAAAACTGTATCTAAATCAAGTATCATCCACTAAAAGTTTTAAAAGATATATTTGAACTTGAGTGGATGAATGAAAAGTATTTTATTAGTGATTGAAAATTTGAACAAGATATATATAAGAAACAAAGTGTTAACTAATAGAAGGAATTGGAAAAAAGAGATTTATTTTGCAAGTATGCTTTGATTAAATCCCTTAAATTATGATATTTAAAAAATTTACATTTTAATTTCATTTAAACACAATAAATACATTAAACTTTTAAGAAAATAATTTTATATATGAATTATACAAAATATAAAACATTTATGCCGTTCCGCCCCTTAATGCTCATCAGAGGTTCAGAGTCTAAAAAAATTGATCTTAAACTTTATGGTTTCCGTACGTATCAGGTCGTTGTCAAGCAATGAGTAAATAATACAATATCACATTTCTAGTTTGATAGTACAAATGAAAAACTAGAAAGTGCGACTTACTATATCAAGTGGGTATAACTTTCAAGTTAAACACTAAAAATCTTTAACAACAACTTAAAGCAACTGTGGCGTAAATGTTTATATTAATTAAACCACTAGATTCAAAGAACGCATTAGTCATATAAAATTTCAAAGGCCAGAGAAATCAAGTGTAGCTGAACATATCTTAGAAACTAATCATAACTTAGATATAAATAACCTTAAATTAATTAAAAATGTTAAATCAAAAAATATGTTAAATAGTTTCGAAAGTATGTTTATTAATAAATATGAAACTAATAAATTATTAAATTCTGACAAAGGGCCTATCACGAATTCCCAATTGTATCTATTAGTTAAGAGATAGTTATAGTTTTAATTGTTAAATGTGTAAATTTAATAATTACTGTAAAATTCAAAAATAATGTAACGGTAACTCCTTCTGTTAGACCAAACCTAGTTGTTACTCGTAACATGATTGGTCGGATAGTGTAGGGGGTGTGGCCAAGGAGTTCTCGTTGCTTATAAATACGCATAGGTTTAGCTGTAAGTTAGTTATTTGTAAAAATACCTCTGAAGATGATTACTTTGTAGTCGAAATGTACATAAGGTTAAAATAAAATTTGTTGAATTTGTGGTGAGAGGTTGTTTTAATTAATATACTAAAAATCTTTAATTAAACAAATGAACCCAAAATCCAAAGCAAGAAATTGATTAACTATTTGATTATTACAAATAGTTTAAAATATTCAATGTGTTGAAGTGAAAGCACTCGTGCGATTATGGAAACAGGAAATTTGCTTAGTTTGTCCGTTATTGTTACAGAAAAGACTAAAGTTATACTGCGAATATTCCATGACCACATTATTAAATATACATTGTTACACGGCTGATTTTGTTGAAATATTAATAATGAACCGAGTTGAAACATAAAGAACAGGTTTATCAAGACTGTATTGAGTAGTGCAATTGATGTTTAGGATGTAACAGGGATCAGATTACGTGCCGAGTCTCTGGTTGCACGGATTCAGGTCGCCAATAAATGTCAAATTTGGATTTATGTTCCTTAACGTGTTTCCCGCCGCAATTTATGTGCCTGGTGTTTATCTTTCCCCTCCAGGCAACTTCTGAAATTCAATTTCTAATGCCGTAACTCACATTAGGTACTTTATTTCTCTTAGATTGTTATTGTACGAGTAAATATATGTGCCATTCCTTTGATTCTGCAGTTTTAATCGATATAACAAAAATCCAACCATCGTCCTTTGAAAATTTTTTAAGAAATTCTTGTTTTAATTTTGATAAATTTATGTAAACAGAAAAATCGAGGTCATAGGTAAGCGCCTACTCCTTCTTAGAGTAAGTTGGGGCAAAGCCAGGTAGCTGGTTGATTAGGAACTGTTCGACCGATGGATAGGCGGGGACGCCCCGGCAAGTACATCCCATGAAGACGCATCGCCGATTACTCCACTTAAAAACGTTAATGTAATAAATACGCATTATATGAGAAAACGTTGATACGGTTTTCCTAATTATTACTAAACAAACAAATCCGCATTTGTCTCATGTTAATTGGCCGACTTTAAGTGTGGTTACCGGCTACTCTTCGGTAATTAAAATTTGTAATAAGCTTCAGTTATAACACCGATTAACATGAGACAAACACGCAATTGTTGGTTTAATTAATAACAATAATAATTAAGAAAACCGTATCAACGTTATTCTTATATAATGCGTATTATTAACGTTTTCAAGGGGAATAATCGGCGATGCGTCATTAATGAGATGTATTCGCCGGGGCATCAGCCAACCAGTTGTCCCCCAGCTACCTGACTTTCCTCAATTTACCCTCACTGGAATTGACTTTAAAACATTGTTGTTTCCAAAACGTATATTATTTGTTTTTTTGCGTATACTATAATAAAGCCTATTTTTTTGCATGTAAGGAATAGTTGAAGTAGAGCTGCCCAATGTCTCTAGAGCTGGTTAAAAGGAGTCGTAGTTATTATTTATAGCCTTTGAAATATTTATTGCCGACAAGTTTATTTAAATTAATTGTGATTATTTAATAAAAAGTAAGTAAAATATTTTTTTCTTTGTTGACCTAAGTAATAATTGACTTCAAAACGTTTTTATTTATATTGCTTGTTTTAATAACAGTTCAACATGCGCCAAGTTCTTGTTTAATAAGATATAATGCCTTCCAGCTACCAATGGCTTCTCTTCTTACCTCACGACCTATTCTACCCGGTACGTGTATACATCCTGTATGGCAGAACAAAGGTTTGAATGGAATAAATATGCTCTAAAGGCTGACTGGTTTTTATCTTTACTTTGAGAAATATTATAATAGTATAGTTGTAAGAAACCGCACTTAAACAACGACTAAACACGAAAGTATTGAATGAAAGGATAATTGCCGCCTTAAACTTTAAAGCACAACCCACTTCAGGCATAACCGGGGGGGGGGGAGCATTTTACAACAAGGCATTAATAAAAGCTAATTCAGTGCTGGCTGTTTGCCATTTTATAGTTGTGTCAGTTGATGGCTGCTTTAATTTACTGCGCAATTAGTGCTGTGCAAAATTCAAGTTGGCTGAAATTTTAGATTAAATTTATAGTTGTTGAAGAACTGACAGCATAGTGGACTTTGTGACGTCATAAATCTACTAGCAACTGTGTTAGTTAATTTGTAGAGAGAAGCTAAGTGTTAAGTGGTCAACAACCAATAACATTGAAGACTTTCGTCTGTCCGTACAAACCTTCCCTTTTTTTTATTAAACATCGTTTTGTCTTTTTCAAGATAATTTTTGAGGTGAATAGAGACGTTTGCTGAAGATAATTTGTCCGGGGTGACGAAAGATTCGTCTCCCTCTAATATAGTGGTTTCCAAACTTTTTGGTAACACGCTTCATGGCATGAGATCTTACTATTTTCCAACTGGTCTCACGCCCATGGTCTACTGCAAACATGGTTTAGTTATCAGTATAAATAAAGTGATGAACAAGCTCGATCTTTAGGATTTCGATAATTTCTCCTCGAAGATGATGTTTATCTTATTAGACATTCAGGTCATTTTATTCGAAGATTAAGAAAAGGCCAGCGAGCTCCATTCGCACTAACAATCGGGCTGAATCAGAAAGGTTAGGGAAATATTAGAGAGGTCTCTTCGCACTGAAAGATACGTCGAATGAAGGTGAGATTGTTAAAAGACCAAAAAACTCATTTCGTACTGAAATTTAAGCCGAGTATAACATTGTTAAAAACTAAGAATATTCCATGCAATCAAAGTATTACCTAGATCACAGTTTAGACAGTATTGTATATCGAAGAACACAATGATCCTTACGTGGAGCACGTCCCGTCTAGAGTATGAAACTGGTACCCCACGAATGTAACATCAAAGGGGAACTATCTTCGCATAGAAAGATACGCTGATTTACTGTAAGGTTTTTGAAAACCCAGGGAGCTCCCGCTAGGTCCGTCGTGTGCGCAGGGTGCAGCGTCTAGGAGGCAGTTGAGGCAACGGCAAAAATAAAACAACAACATTTGAAAAAGTTAGATGTAGATAAAGTATTTTTTTAAAGTTTAGTGAATATCCAAAATAAAAAAGGAACAGTAACGCAACCCGCCATACAACTTTGCTACTGACCAACTTAACGCGATGCGCCTTAGAACTTGTCCGCTCCTAGTCACGTCGCTCATTGTGTGTTTAGCCGCGTATGTTTACATGTATTAGATAGAGTACCTCACTCTGTGTTTGTGTTTGATCTGTAACAGATAGGTGTAATGTTTGGAAGGTGAACTTGGGTTTCAGTTAGAGGAGGGACCCCTGACGAAATCTTCCGCCGCTCCAGCCGCCATCAAGTCACAGTGAAAGTTTTTCCTGATCGCTGAAAGATTGTTGAAAGACCAGAGAGCTCGCTTCGAAACGTTGGGCACAATCACGGTTATAAGACTGCCTTTATTCTGAAAGTTGAATTTACCATGGTGTCGTGTATCTTTTGCTTCTAGAATGAAATTAATTATAGTTCATGTTTTACGGTAATTTTTAAACAATGACATACACCTACACAAACACGTGCGCGCGCGCAAGCACACGCATATTCACGCACGCACGCACACATACACGCACGCACACACACACTCACGCACACTCACACACACGCGCGCGCGCAAACTCACGCACGCACACACACACTCTCTCTCACACACACACACACACACACACACAAGAAAGCTTTCTATTATACTTTGATTTGACAGTCAGAGAGTAGCGGTCGAAAACAGTTTACTGTCGTGTTTCAAAGGCGGATGTGAAGACGGTTATTTTTGTTGTTTTACATTGAAAAGTAGAGAAGGATGTAGTCTAAATATTATCGAACCACCATCATTCCTCCGCCTCCTATAGTAATACAACACACACACACACACACACACACACACACACACACACACACACACACACACACACACACACACACACACACACAAATACAAGGAAAAAGATATTTTCAATAGGCCGAATTTTGTGTAAGGTTGTATTCCAGGCAAAGATGATGAATGGATTTCCCTCACGTGTATTCTCACAGTAAATTAATTTCATTACTTCTAGGTGTGATACCTTGGCGGAAGTGACTTGTCAAATCTGGCGCTCTGCTTAATTCCGGTGCCAAAGTTTTACTATCCCCGTGCACGCAACCCTTGGCTCTCTGTAATAAATACTGTGATTAAGGGGATTCCATGTACTATTTCCATTTTATAGGCACTGAAAAACCTGTAATTTCAGACGCTTATAACTGTAACTGTAACTCATTTCCCTTTAAGCACTGTTAATGACGCGTCAAGAGCTACACTCGGGGGGGGGGGGCTCTATCTTTAGCAAGCGTACTATAAAAACAGGAAAAGCTGCACCTGTTTAATCCTTGTACGGCCAACGTAAAATCTTCTGTTTTATGAAATCATATGTTATCACTTATTTTACGCCACATCGGACAAAATAACTATATTGCATACTTTGTCCCTTTTGTGAAAAGTTTTTCTCCAATATACAACTGAAATTAATTCATTAAGTTTAATTAATAAATTAATGTTTGAAAAAACTGTATTAACATCAAGTTTCATCCACTACAAGTTTTAAAAATGTATTTGAACTTGAGTGAACGAATAAAAATTATTTTATTAACGATAGAACATTTTAACACGATATATATATATATATATATATATATATATATTAAATTAAAAATATTTCAAAAACAAGAATACTTTTAATCTTGTTCTATCTAATCTAAAAAGAATCTTTAGATTAGATAATTATTTTCCTGAAGATGCTGGTACTATTTTATCGGCGAAAAGCTTTGAATAAATATATATACATTAAAAGTATTCTGGTTTTTGAAATATTTTTAATTTATTAACTATATTAGAAAGAAAACATATCACCATATTTAATATAAGTACTGTATATATATATTAAACAATTGTTTAATATTCCTGATGATGTTGGTACTGTTAGCCAACGAAAAGCTTTGAATTGTAAATTCAATTATAATTCTTGTATTTGTATTTAGACTTTTGTTCTTTATTAATACACAAGAAAACATACTGCGGTATTTATATATATATATATATATATATATATATATATATATATATATATATATATATATATATATATATATATATAGCGAGAGTGTAAACTAATAGAAGGAACAAAATGATGCTATAAAGAAGTACATATTTTGTATTTGCCTTTCGCTATACCTGACCCATTTCTCTTCGCTTGTGGAGGTTTGCCAAGAGCTAGGAGACCAGTACGATATGTAGTGAAGAATGATGTTTGGTCTACACCAACTCTAAACTTTTGTTGAACAAGAAGAACCTAATACGTTGTATGAGCCTATTGGGACGTCATAGCGTCATTTATCTACGAGGCCGTTGTGCCAATCCCTGTCAAAGGCACGTTTGCTTCTGAAACCAAATTACTTAACAACGTGTGTATGGATATGTTAGTACAAGAGCTGCCTGTCTGTTCGCCTACTTGTCTATTCCATTACATGTCTATCAGTCTGTATATCTGTCTGTCTGTCAATCTAAATATCATCACCTACAGGTCTCCAGTTAATCTTTTGGGTTTCTATCGGTCCGATTGTTTCGATGTCTTGTCCTGTCCAGCCTGTGTCTCAGTATGCCTCTTTATACACCTCACGAACAGATGAACATCTTTTTATAAAACAAGTAATATAAACTAATTTTTTTTAAAGTCAATTCCTTCTTAGCTAAACAAAGAAAATTTTTATTTTAGTTGCTTTTTATTAAATAATTACAAATAATATAAATAAAGTAACTTAATATCAGCTATTTTATGAAATCGTATGTTATCATTTATTTTAACCCAAATAGAACGAAATAACTATAGGCCTATTGCATACCTTGCCCTTTTTGTGAAATGTTTTTCTCTCCCATATAAAATTAATATTTATTCATTACAAAATTTAATTAATGAAATTATATTTGAAAAAACTATATTAACATCAATTGTCATCCACTACAAGTTTTTTAAAATGTATTTTAATTTGGTGGATAAATAAAAATTATTTTATGAACCGTTGAAATTTTGAACAACAAATATATATATATAAGGAGAGTTTGAACTAATAGACGGAATTGAAAATACATTACATCGATATTTGATATAAATGTATACATCCCTACTCTCAATTCATTTAGATTATGTTCTCTCAAGCATTAGAGGCTATTAGAAACAGACGAGAAGAAAAACAATCTGTTTATAAAATAAAATCTTAGTTGTGTATTTCACAGTTATTATTAATAGATTCCTTCTATTACCTCACACTCTTCTGATGTATATATTGTACAAATTTATCGTTATATATATATATATATATATATATATATATATATATATATATATATATATATATATATATATATATATATATATATATATATTTATATATATATATATATATATATATATATATATATATAGGTCTATCTTGTTTACATTTTCAATCGTTAATAAAACACGTTTTATTCAACCAATCAAGTTCAAATAATTTTTTTTAACCTATAGTGGGTGACAATTGATCTTAGTACAGATTTTTCAAATATTTATTCAATAATTAAATTATAAAAATTTGGTGGTCTATCCAGATTTGAACTACGAAACTTCATTTTCAAAGTCAAGCGCGCTTTGGCACTGCGCCAACTTTATACCAAGATATAATTTCTCATAGACGTATATGAATTTTTTTCTTCCATCTGGTTGTCTTCGAAACCTCCATTGTACAACCTTAAACTGTTGCCATGGTTACCCCAATTTATCATAAACAGTGATGTAAGGTTAAAAATAAATGAAAATAATAAAATAAACAAACTGGAAATAAGTAAATAATAACAAAATATTTCTGTCTTAACCTCAGTAGGAATTTACTTAGAAAAAAAATTTTATATTGTTTAAGTCGCAATAGAGAGAGTTGAACAACCTTTTCATGTGTAAGACCTATCACGTTTCAAGGCTGAATCATGTATTCTAATATATTTCTAAACCCATTGATATTTTCCTCTATTCCGGGAAAAGCTTTTTTTTAATGCAGCGCACAAAGCACGTTGATACGCCCTTTTAAGAGCAAAGGGAGTATAGCCTACGTGACCCATCGCTTAAACATTAGATAAACAGGATACGTGTAGCTTTACATGATACCGCGTTACGTGCTAAACGTGGCAACGTTGCTTCACACCGACTACCACTGTGCATTACGGGAAGGGCTTGCTACAATGGAACGTTTCGCCTATCTGTAACTGCGCCATCAACCCTTGCTATTCTAAACTGAAAAACTATGTTAAACAAGAAAACGTTCGCCTTTAAAATCCATACGATGAGCATTAACACTGTTGCTAATCACAGAGTCCAGTTTGACAGAATAATTGTGAACCTGATTCAGTTTGTTATACCTATACAAGAATAGTTTGTTGGTTTAAGGGGACGAATCTAGGTAGTTCCTACGGTTAAGGTACAACTAGAAAAGTATTTGTAACTCGCCAAAGAGAGAACGAACACGCGTGCGTTGCAATTTCGTCGGCAAGCATCACACTTATTACAAATGAAGAAGACTGGAGGATGCTAGACGTGCACTCTGCCAATCCCAGTTGCCTTATTAGTATCTAAATCCAAAAGTATCTTCAATCTTGCCTGCAAAATATCTTTCTAATTTTAAATACACTACAGTAAATTTGATATAGGCCTAAACTTTACAACTCCTTCTCACTCACTTTCTCTTTTAATATCCACCCTCACTGCCTGTACCTCCATGATATTGTTGAGTGAAGACGATAATATATTTTCATTGTAACCGACCCCTTAAGTTCCAGGGCTCATGCTAGGGTTTGGCATTATTTCGAGGCGAGCTTTCTCACGCCAGTCACCAATATCTTCTTCTTTTAGCTCCTTCCGCTTTTGTTACTCCTACCAGATATACTTCAGGGAAGAGTCCATGTCCACATGAACCATGATTGTCCTCCAATATACACTTCATATCGTGAATCATGTGTCCACATGATATATTCGCAGGTGTACGTGCATGTTTGGGTTTTGACGCGTTAATTTTTATGACGCGAACTTGCAAGTCATAAACTCATTAATCTTTGATGTATGTTGAGCTATAACTTGGCTGTCGTTTACTTAAAGTACATACATTATATAGTCTTTGCATAGTTTAAACCCCCGAACGTATACATAATGTAATCTCAACATACGACTTTATACAATTCCACAAAAGTGTTTTAATAAAATTGGATGCGAGATGAGAAAGGTCGACGTAGATAAAGGTGAGATTGGAATTAAAAGCGATATTTGGCATAATGTCAGCGCGGACAAAGGTCACCTGAAGGACATTTCCAGCTTTGAATGTGCGTTTTTACAAATGTCAGCTTTCATTTGGCTCTGAGTGGATCGGCTTTTATTTAAATTAAGTGCTATTTATTTTTTTCATTTTATGAAGTTAACAATAGTGAAAAAAAATTCAATTACATTCGAGATTACAAATGTTTCTAAAACCCATTCGGAGTTTATCATCTGCGCGTAAGTGCTTGTATACAGGGGCGCGCATAAAAAGCTAAATTAAATCAATACTTGTATTACTTTGTACGTGCGTCGTACGCTACTTGAAAATGGGCAGAGAGAAAATACGAATTTTGAAACATGTTGCTTTTGATGTTTTAAAATAGCTAGGCATCTATTTTGAAATTTTAAAGGGTTGATTCAATTGATTGTTACATGACGTCAAACCTAGGTGAGCCAGGTTGGTTTCTATCATTAGATAATTGATTCATTTTATTACGATGCATAAAATTATTGACTTTCTCATTACATTATTACTTATTGAGTTATAAGCAGTAAGTGTGATGCTTTACCCCAATAGGAGTACATTCAGTGGAAATTTCATACGTTCAACATTCCTACCTAAGAGTTGCCGTTAAGGAGCTATAAAATAATTTCTTTTATTGGTTTAAATGAAAAAAGGATTTTGTAGAAAGATATGTTCAACATTTTATTTCATCATATATTTTTTTTCGTTTCACAACGAGAATCATTGATATATATATATATATATATATATATATATATATATAGAGAGAGAGAGAGAGAGAGAGAGAGAGAGAGAGAGAGAGAGAGAGATAGAGAGAGAGTCTCAGACCAGAACAGAGAACTCAGCTCTTATATATAGAGGAATGAAGCCTCGCCCATTGACGTCATATACATATATGTTTGTGTATACATGTAAATATGTTCTTGTATATATATATATATATATATATATATATATATATCAAATATAAGAATATAAGATAAGTATTGGTGCACGCCAAAAGTTGGTTACTTTCATTATGTTTCAATTCCGGAAAACAATTAACATCTTTATCACAAAAATTCTAAATAGAGAAAAGAATTCAAAGCACTAATACAATAAAATGGTGACTATAAATCGTTGGAAAAAATAATGGATATTTTTGTTATATTAAATTCGAAACAGAATGTAGGATAGGGCTGGGATTCATATTTTGCGTTTTCAACCAGATCTAGTTTGAGCGCTGGTTATCGTCTCTGATGCAGTGGGCAGACACAAGAGAGGAGGAATGTATTATTCCTTGTATAGTGCGGACCACGTAAACATGACGTTGGCTTGAGAGACTACCACTTCTGAAAATATGTTACCTATTCAAGAGTTTGCTATACATCAACAGCTTTATGTAAGAAACGATCGGTCATCGCAAAATTACAGAAGGCTACGATCAGCAACGCTTTTGAACGGAAACCGATTAGACTAAATGTGAAAAGATGTGGTGGGTATTTAATACAAAAGATGTGGTATTTATATAACATACCGATACATAAATAAATTTCTCTTGTATGTTAAAGAGCCTAGAAACACTGCTTCGCTTGATGTATTTTATTTAAATCGAATTGATACTTCCCCTTTAAGCTACAATAGTCTGTGATCGTAACTAAAATTAAAGTTTTTAATTAAACCGCAAGCAAACTATTTTCAAAGCGATAAAACCGCCGCGGTCCAAACTACAGAGGAATCCGGGACAAGCAAGTTTGTAACGGCATTGTTACAAAACTTTATGTAACCTATAACTTGCTTACGTTCAATTCGGTTTTGTTCTATTCGGGCAATAAAGTTTTATGCGACGTTGGAAATGATATGGTGCGACCCGCTCTTCAGGGAATTGTACTTGATCGTGTTTGTGTATAAGCTTTTCAAAAAACATTTCTGAGGATTATCCCAAAGGTTATATTTGTTTGGTTTCATCATATATTTATTTATACAAATTAGTAATATATTTTTATATACAAAGTACGTTCAAAAAGTCCCTCCGCAGCAATGTTTAAATTATTTTCCTTCTACAATAACCTGGCAGGTATTATCCCGCGATAGATCATGCAGGAACCCTGGGGACTAGATTCTTTATCGTTCTTATTGATTATCCTAAATAAGGCCCAATTAGCTTATTCATTATTCACGTTACAGAAAGTTTATACTCCTGAATCCAAAATTTGGTTTAACCTAAATTCAGAATTAATAGCCCTTTTTAATACAGACCAACACTAATCATATTGTCCTTAAATATATTAATTTTCATCTTAATTAATAGTTAATTATAATTTTCATAAAACAACCTATACATATAAAAAACAAGAAAAACCTTCTGACCTTTTTGACAACATAAGAAAGCAAGTAATTTTATTTTTAAAATAACAAATTACAACTCTTGAAATAATCCAACCCATTCATAATGAATGTGTTCGTAAGTACGTTCACAATAAAGGAAGTTAGGGATAAACTGTTTTTGATTATAGATGCCTCGAAATATACAAATTAAATTATTAAATCGATGTTAAAACACGGTTTATTTTGGGGGGATGAGTACCGAGCTCATATCCCAAACAATTAGTTAAACCAATGGGTATTTGTTATTTCGGTGACGCGAAAAAACCGACCAGTGAAATAAGCGACATTACGCCTCAAGTCTTAATCTTCAGTGAAATGAGCGACAAGTGAAATAAGCGACCATCACAGAATTACACCTATTATGGGTATCCCACACTCTTCATAAGAGAGTTTGAACTGTTAGATTTTTGTTATATTGTTTTCTGATTTCCATCACCAATTAACCAAGCTTTGGACTGGCTAAATGGTAATAAATCAATTATATTATTTAGGCGTGTTTAAAATCAGACTCAAAAAAGCTTCGTCAATGATTTTTACGTATTTATGTTTCATAATTTTTTGTTGTAAACTTTTATAGTGTTTTACGTATTTTTTTTAAAAATATTTACTTCAGTTTAAATTTATTTCTATATTTTTGTATGTTTTTCTTTTTTATGATCGCCAACTAAATCCAGGTTTTGAAGGTAGGAGAGAGTATAGAGTCAATCGAGTCACCATTTCCTTCATTATTCTTTTCAATAGCTGTATCCATTTTCTTATACTTCAGGTTTCTTCTATTTCCTTCCAGGTTTAATTGTAATGGGTAGTGGCAGTGTAATTTGGTCGCTTATTTCACGCATCCCAGATTCGGTATCCCTTGGTTGAATGACCTTGGTGGCGGTAGGGGTAGTTTGGCCGCTTATTTCGCACATTCCGTGATGGTTGCTTTTTTCATACATTCGATATTTCAAATAATTGTAGAATACTGAGGAAAAAATATTTCATTAATAACATTCAGCTTACCCATGGACTAATGGATATTTTACTTTTAATATTGGGTGAAATTCTAGGTTTAATAAAGAAACCTATTACTACATTTGTATTAATTGTAATTATCTAATAAAAAGTAACTAACATAAATTTTTTCTGAGTTGAACTACGTAGGAATCGACTTTTAAAATATTTTGTTTATATAACTTGTTTTTAAATTAAAGTCACTAGACATTATAAACCCAAAACCATTTATACGGGACGTTGAACAAAGACGTAAACGAAAATGTATGATTGATATAATTTATAAATTGAAATCCAGTAACATATAAATCCAGTTTGTGCATATTAAAAGCTGCGCAGCGTGGCCAAACGTAATGCTTTTATTAAAATTGAACTACGTTCCGGTGATGTATTATTTAAACGTCATCACAATGCTAGGCTCGATCCAGTACTGTCCCATTGTCAAACATATCTTTTCAAATCTATTGTGATGGATTCTTTTTAAGCATTAGGCATGGACTGCTCGGGTTAATGAAGACAATGCACGAGTATATAAAGTGCTGACAATATTTGTGTCCCCTTTCATAGAGGTTGTATTTTTCCTAATGTGCAGTATTATGTATGATCACTTCTATATCCGTTACATTTGTGAATTAGTGACTAACCTATGATGCAAACATAGTTGGAGAGAGTTCGGATAAAGTAACAAACTGGGAAATACAAGCAATACAATATCAAGGTAATATTCGTGTTCATAATGTTTATAATAATGACTCCTGTATAAGTGTCTATATTAGCTAATAAGGTTCACAATTCTAAGCTGTTTTCACTAGTAAAACAACAAGTAATATAAACAATCATTCTTTAAAGTCAATTCCTACATGGGCCAACAAAAAAAATTATTTTATTTACTTTTTATTAAATATTTACAATTAATGTAAATAAAGTAACATAGGTTATGAGTTAAAACAGCTGCCCTACCATATAACCTATAACATAAAATCAGGTGTTTTATGAAATCATGTTATCACTTATTATAAGCCAAATAGGACGGTATCTATATTGCATACCTTGCCACTTTGGTGGAAGGTTTTCTCTCATATAAAATTATAAACTCATTATTAAATTTAATTAATGAATTAATATTTGAAAAACTGTATTAACATCAGGAGTCATCCACTACATGTTTAAAAAAATGTATTTAAATTTGAGTGGATGAATGAAAAGTATTTTGTTAATAATTACAAATTTGAACAGATATATTTTAGATATAGATTGAACTAATAGAAGGAATTGGAAATTTGTTACTTTTATAAAAATATTTTGTTACTATTTATTAATAAATAATCCTGTATTACTTTTGAGTGATATTTTTCCTTATCGAATGAGTATGGTGACCAGACATCCTACTTTCAACGGGACGGTAACGTTTATCTGACATGCGTTCCATTGCTCCGACTATCCCCCTGGGGACGCCTATTGTCCCGTTTTGCCAGAATAGTAACTGACATACTACTCTTTTAATATTTTTGTTTATTATTCTAAGCAGATAAATACGAGTGTTGGGTGCTTTAAACACTAAATTGAAAGTCTCGTATTATTGATTTGAAATTACAAATTTTCACTACATTTTATTGTGCTATCGCGTAATTTACTGCCGTGGCAATGATGCCCAGATTGGCTCCAACCGAAGCAGCTTCTTGATTAGAAATTATTACATTTATTGTTTACTGTACAAATATGTTGATTTTATTAATTGATTACCTCTAATTATATTACTTATTTTTCTAACATTCTAGACCTAATAAAAAATATTCAAGGGAGAACGTATGTGATGACCGTATATTATAATTAAACAGCTCCTGGAGGAGTCCCGATAGAAATTATAGCAAAATAGAACTAATAGTTTCGCAAAATTTTCAACGAAAATATGAGTCTATACAATTTTCATTTAATTTTTACATCTTTATTTGAGGAATATATATTTTTTAATAAAGACTAATATTTATTGCAGTTAATAATAAAATAATGTGGGTAACAAAAAACATTTTATTAAATGTTGACTGAATACAAATTTATATAAAAAATTAAAATCTAATCAGTTCTTTAAAAAGTATAAGTCATGCCTAAAAATGTTTTCTTTTCAAAAATTGGATTAAAACTACAAAACTATTTACTATCGTTATGTTGGTTTATTTGTATTGAGATTTATCAAAACTTAAATAAATTAATATATTTATCAACTGATCAAAACTATTTATTAATAATCTACATGTAAAACGGCTGTTCAATAACATAACCTACAACACAAAATCAGCTGTTTCATGAAATCATACGTAGTAAGGTATATGCTGTGAGGTACGCGTTTCAGAAATAGCGTGACACGAAAGCAATGATTTAATCTCGTGTTTTGTTCACCGCGCGTAAAGAAGTTGTCACTCCAACAACGACTAAAAAGGCTTTCCGTCTTGCTATTTTACTTTCTAATTTCAAAAAGAATCCAGGGGTATCTCTATGGACCCACCCCACTGCTAGAGATATTCATTTCATACCCAAAAGCTCCCAGAGGGTACTGTCCGGTTTTTGCGTTCTAGAAATCTAGTCACCTTAGCTTTGAGACCATTCCTCTTAATGGGTTGGTCGTGCGGTTTCAGGGGGGGGGGAAGGGCTATAAATTAATTATGTTAGTGGCAGTTTTAGGTTTTTCGTTGCATCTGTGGATGGTTCACAATAGATGTTAGAGCTGTCTTGTATTTGCTATGTGGTTGCGATATGTACAAGAACTATATTAACACAAATACTTTTACAATCACTCACCTCGCCGTATGCTATTTAGCTCATGGATAAATATTGGGTAATGGAATCTAATTTTGTTTAACAAATGTGGATGTATATTTCAATCGTCTAGTGGTTTTATCTATTGGGTAACCATTCCCGATATCAAAGCGCCTTTCGTTTCAATTCATATCTATACAAACTCTTTTTAAAATCCCTTTGAAGAGATTACTTCATATTAAAATGGAATTAACTGAATATACAAAACTTGCTTTTACAGTTAATATGAATGCCAACATTGACGTCACTGAAGGTAAAACAAGATCTAATTCAAAGTGCACAAGATAGAGCGGCCAGTGGCGAGATTAGTCTTTTCATTTACAGTTTCAAAACGGCGCGTTAAATCCTTTCAAAAGGAAGTGACTTGTTGCAGAGTCTGGTGTATTTCCGTGCAACTCATTTTCTCATTCAACGCTTCATTATTTATGTAATAAAATGAAAATAACTCTAGGATTATCTAGGGTAAAAATACATCTCTAGTGAAAATGCCCGTAATGTAATCCATGATTTTGTTAGAGTAGGGTTACCATACGTTCCAAATTTCCCTTAATATTCCGAGGACCCGATAAATCTTTCCGGTGCACCAAACTGTACTGGTTTTGAAAATCCGACGCTGTAAATCTTTTCAGAAGGAATTTTTGATGACTTTTAAAAAACTAGAACTCTTTGTCGGTTTAAAATCAAGCAAATTAGTTGCTAAAGAGAAACAGTGTGACGAGGAAGAATTTTCTGGAGAGCTTACCTGGATAAGTGGAGCGAGTCCCTTCAGTACTTTTCTACCTTTGACTGAATGATTCTTAAGTCTGTTTCTGGTTAGGATCAAATAGAAAACACCTTTACATATTTGACCTCAAAGAAGATTTATTTCCCAGAAAGTGAGAGTTATCATAAATTCGTTTGCCCTTAAGAATACAATAACAGATTTAATGAGCCAACAGTATGACGAAGAAAATTATAAGTAGGAGAACTTAAATTCAAGTGAACTGTAGATACAAGAGCTGATAGGTTTCCCGAAGTCAGCAAAGTAACATAAATGGTACTTGGTCACGTGACTCTATTTAGCCCTCTCCTACAGCTTTATATACTTGAATTTGAGTAATTTATTTCAGAATCCGAATGATAAAATGAGATTTATTTATTCTGTGTTTCATTACCCTTCTATTAGTTTACACTCTCCCTATATATATATATATATATATATATAGTATACCTTGCTTAAATAAAATACTTTTTATTCATCCACTCAAGTTCAAATAATGTTTATAAGCTTGTAGTGGATGACACTTGATGTTAATACAGCTTTTTCAAATATTAATTGAATTTAATTAATTAATTTCGCTTTCTATTTTGCAACTTATGATATTATGATTCTATCATATGTATATACATAGCTATATTAACCGTAATTATTTAATAAAAAACTAACTAAAATAAAATGTTGGTGTATTGACCTAAGTAGGAATTGACTCAAGTTTTTCTTTTTTTATATATTACTTGAAATAATAATAGTTTTGTTTCCTTAAATTAGTAAGATATAAAAAAAAATTATGTTACATTATTATTTTTTTTAATTTTTGGAAGAAATTCCCTTTATGTGTAAACAAGCATTTCGGTCTCACTATCCAGAAATGCAATATTATTTGTATTCCATTCACACTTGAGTTACTAGTTTACACTTAAACACTTGTATGTACAGTAGTCTAATATTCGACACTTGCTTGCAGCAATGATTTTTGTATTAATTAGGTCGCCCGTTTCGGGAGGTGTATCCCATTGTCAACTCAGACTGTAACTGGTCTCCTGGTTGTATTAGGTTGGAGTGGAGTAGGGAACGGATAGATACAAGATTAGTATAGGGATATTAGGTGATTTTTAAAGGGAGTTTTTGTGAATATGATGTTAAAAAGTTATTGTAAATTATAATATAACTGGCTAATGAGAAAGAGTTTTGGGTGTAGCATGAAATGTCTGTATATTTCTTGTTCTTCGTTTGTTTGGGTTCGACTATTTTTATTCAATTTGTGTAAAACTTATAAATTTGGTGTTAATACGTTTGTGTAGCTGTTGTTTGTGGATATAAGGTGTTCAGCAAAGTTTTATTGCATACAAAAACACTCAAGCAAACTTTGTCGAACACATCATATCTAAAAACATTAC